>CM076576.1:615800540-616376291 GCA_034641835.2 Pinus albicaulis | reverse complement strand
AGTTTGTTCACTACGGGGATGAGCTTGGGAGTGTGGGAGTTAGTGTTGATGAAGAATACTTGGTGAGCTTGGCTCTCCTTGGGCTTCCAAAGAGTTGGCATAGCTACGAGGACTCTGTCAATGGTCGGGACAAACTGCCTGTTGGAAATATGATGCAGAGTGTTGTCCTTGATGGCAACCCACTGAATGGAGATGAAGACATGCGACTGTTGACATATGTTGTCCTTGATGGAAATCCACCTGATGAAGTTATGCTTGACTTGATGGACTTAGTAAATGATGTGATATGATGTTTGTTGACAATATGATGCTAAGTGTTGTCCTTGAAAGGAAACCCACTTGATGAAGATGATGACAACTTACTTGATGAAGTTGTGCTTGTTAGAATATGTCCTCGATAAAGAAAATCTGATGTATCTACAGTGTGAACAGAAGGCAATGAAGAAAGGAATTCAGAAAGTGCTAACTCTATGATGAAAAAGAGTATGTTTCTTGGTATACGCGGATTGGCCTAGGGGAAGTCGCGTATGCACGCGGAAAAGAACGTGCCAAGTCGCGTATGGGCTAAAGCGCTCAAAAAGTGCAAAACCAAGGGTAACCACCATGGTATTGACCCATGGTATTGGGCAATGATCCGCCTAATTGACCCCGTCCAGGTAGTTTTGGGCTTATGGTATTGTTTTGGTCCATGGTATTGAAAAAGGGGCTCATGGTATTGAAAAAGGATAAACCTATATAAGGAGAAGAAATTCATTGTGCAAATAATGAGTGTGGGAGCAAGATGTCTAATCTTGAATGAAGACTTCTCTATGAAGTATATCTGTATGGAAAGGGTAAAGGTTTGATGATAGATCTGAATCTATGATGCACTTATGAAGAAATGATGAAGCGGGATTTCTAGATCTGAAATGTACTTGTATTTGCTAGATCTGTTTATGGAATGATTAGATTTGTTTATGGAATGATTAGATCTGCTTATGGAAGGTCTAGATCTGTGATGAGGCGAACATCTAGGCGAACATCTGTCTGAAGCAAAAGGGTAGATCTGAACTGAATATCTGATATGATGAAGTATGCAGATCTGTAATCATTAAAGATCTATACGCTACTTCGCCGCGGCGGAAGCGCGTATACACGCGGCTTCTATGAAGTAAAAGCGCGTATGCGCAATGAAATATACACTGAGGTATACGCTGGTTTGTATGGACGGAAGCGCGTATATACGCGACATCAGTGAAGTAAAAGCGCGTATGCAAACTAAGGTTTGCTGAAGCAAGGGGTATGAAATATCTGATCTGTTCTGCTGTGTTTCTGCTATCTGATCTGTGTTGATATGTATCTGTTGGTGATGTATGTTTGTGCTTAAAAGTAAGGAAAGGGTCTAGTCTGGAAATATGATGAAATGTGGCCTGCAAGTGGTGTTCTATTGAAGTTGTTGGATCCAGTGTGAAAATTGATGAAACGTGGTCCAAGGTGGTGCTGAAGGTTGTAGCCTTCAGTCAGGGGGTTGTAGCTCTCTTCCAGGAGAGGCTGGTAAACGAGATCGGGGGGTCGTAGCTCCCTTCCAGGAGAGGCTGGTAAACGAGTCAGGGGGTTGGAGCTCCCTTCCAGGAGAGGCTGGTAAACGAGCGCAGGTGGGTGCCTGCGTGCTGGTCAAGTCTGCGCCAGCACATATGTTGTAAGATGCTTTCTCTATAATAAAATATTGAAGGCTGAGCAACTGCAGCGGTGGTTTTCTCCCGATTTGGGTTTCCACCTAAAAATCCTGGTGTTCATGTGTGATGCTTTGTGTGATGGTTTACTCTGTTATTACTGCACATGTTTACTGTTTATTGAACATCTGATGAATGAATGATGGAATAATATAAGTGAATATTTAATGACAGATCTAAATCTCTGTGTATATGCTAGTTTCATAAAGGGGATCCGCGTATATACGCTAGTTTACTGAAGGAAAGTAGCGTATGGGTTTTAAGGAATGAAAAAGTAAAAAGATTTGATTATGCAGTAAATACTGATTCACCCCCCCCCCCACCCTCTCAGTATTTTTCCCAACAATTGGTATCAGAGGAGGTCCTTGTGCAGAAGCTTGATCGCTTAAAGGAGATCCGTCGTAATGGGAAGTCAAGAAGGAGTAATGTCTATAAAGCCACCTCTATTCAATGGAAGCAATCTGATATTCTGGAAGGTACGTACAAAAGCATATCTGCAAAGTCTTGGTGCAGATGTATGGGCAATCGTGGAAGAAGGTTATCAATACCCGGCAAGTATTCCTCCTGATGCAGCTGAAAGAAAGAAGTATGAAATCAATGCCAAAGCAGTGAATGTCTTATTGGGAAGCATGTCTGAATCAGAATTTGCTAAAGTGATGCAACTACATTCGGCAAAAGACATATGGGACAAAATCATTCTAAGTTATGAAGGAGACACAAAGGTAAAAAGTGCAAAACTCCAAACTCTTAGAATTGAATATGAAAATTTGAAGATGCATAGTGATGAGAGTGTTGCCAGTTTCTTTCTTCGTCTGGATGATATTGTAAATCAAATGAGAAATTTGGGTGAAACCATAACTGATACTACTCTGGTGGAAAAGGTCTTAAGATCCTTGACTTCAAAATTTGACTCTAAAGTTTCAGCTATTGAAGAAAGGCAAGATCTGCAAACGATTACTATTGTTCAATTACATGGTACTCTGACTGCTTTTGAAATGAGACAAGGAGGTCCTTCTCAAATAAGAGAAGTTGCTTTTAAGGCATCTACAAAAGGAAAGGAAAAGGAAGTTATCAAAGAATCCAACTATATATCCGATGAAGAAGAAGCGAATTTCGTGAGAAAGCTCCAACTAGGTACTGGAAGATTCAAAGGTAAGCTTCCCTTCAAATGTTTTGAGTGTGGAAAAGTTGGTCACTATGCTGCTAAATGTCCTTATAGAAAAAAGCATGGTAAAGAGAAACAATTTGAAAAGAGAAAGAGTTATTATGCAAAAGAAGATGATGAAGAAGTGTCCAGTGAAGATGAAGAAGATTCTGACCAAGATCTGAAAGTGCTCATGGCTAAGAAGCAAAAGAAGAAGGTTACTCAAGGAAAGGAGATACCTCAGAAATCATGTATAGCAAAAATTGAAGAAGATGAAACCGATTCCGACGAAGATCTACAAGCACTCATGGCAAAGAAGAAAAAGGAGAAGGCCACTTGTAATACTCTTCTTTGTGCAAACAATAGTAAAGATAGTGAAAGTAAATTTGTGGATCTAGAAGAAGCTCTCAAGATTAAAGTTGAAGAACTACAAAGTTCATACAATAAGCAAGAAACCATCTACAAAGAGATGATCTCACAAATGAAAGATCAAATAGAAATGCTGAGTGGACAAGTGGACAAGTATCAAAGGTTTCATACTTATGCATCCAATCGAATTAAAGATCTAGAAGCAGATCTTGAAAAATCAAGCAAGAAGAATGAAGGACTTGAAGCTGCTATCATCTTTCTGCAAGCAGAGCTAGAAGCATCAAGTAAGGAAAATGAGGAACCTCTACAATCCTTTGAAAAGGAAGGCCTTGAAGCAGAAATTATCTCTCTCAAAGAAGATCTGGAAAAATCAAAAAGGAAGAATGATGAGCTGGAACAAACATGTGAAGAAAACGAAAATTTGCTGAAAGAAGAGATCCTAAATCTAAAGGATCAAGTTGAAGATGGAAGAAGAAAAGAAGAAAGCATGACAAAGCAAAGTCAAGCCTTGGAGGTTGAGGTAAACATTCTCAAAGGTAAATTAGAAGAAAAGGTTAAACTTTTGAGGTTTCATGATAGTACTAACATTTTGGACAATATTCTAAGTAATCAAAGGTCTCCTGCTATCAAAATTGGTCTTGGTTTCCATGAAACTGTTAAAGGTGAATCTAGCTCACAAGGAAGTGCTAAAAATTCAGAGGAAGTCAATGTAAAACCTGAAGTGTTGAAAGAGTCAAAAGATCAACCAACAATCATGAATTCTCAAAGGAATTCATTCAAGAACGTTGAATGTTTTAAATGTCATAACTATGGGCATGTTGCAGCAAATTGCAGGAGCAGATCATTTCAGCCACAAACAAACAGGTTCTACTCAAAAAGGTACTCTAGTTTCTTCAGGGGATATTGTTTCTCATGTAACATGTATGGACATAAAGCAGTTGATTGTAAAAGGAGGAAGAATAGAAATACTCATTATGATTCTTATGTTTATTTCTCTGGCCACATGAGATGTTATGCTTGTAATAAGTATGGACATGTAGAAAAAGAATGCAGGATGAACAGATCTGGGAAAGTGGATGATTTTCATCACACAATTGGAAAGCTCAAGCAAATTTGGAAAAATAAGGAGGACCGATCAGAAACGTAGGGAATTCTGACCCTACTGCAGTCATCCGCTTCTGGAAGCTTACTTCTCTGATTGACTGCAGGAATGATGTGAGATACATTATGAGATCTAGTAATGTATCGTCACAAGGGGAGCAATGTATGATGTCTCTCATGGTTGAATAGATTCTTCTGGTTATATGTATTTCTGACAAAGCATCTGGTGTGAAGAAAAGACAGGAACAGAAGGTAAATCTACAGAAGGAGATGAAGGTGTGAAATTTTCTATATTTCACTTTATATACGCGGGTTCTATGAAACAAAGTCGCGTATACACGCGAGTTCTAGCTGACACAGCCGCGTATGCATTGATGACAAGAGATTTTGTCTGATAGCTGAAGATTTGGAGCAGAGGTCCAGGGGGAGAATCAGTCTGACTAATAATAACTGAATTTTTGACTCTGTATTAGCTTAATTTATCAGTTTTAAATAATGATGTTATGATACATGGTTTCTTATGATGAAGACTATGGATGAGTCCTGTTTGCTTGAGTATTCGTTGCTGAGATGAAAGTCTTATAATTCAGAGACAAGGACAGATCATGCAGAGATTGTTGTTGATGACTTGCTGTTGAAGGTGTTTCAGATTGCACGAGTTAAGGAAGAGCACTGGGTTAGGGGGAGCAGCAGGTAGAATACTATTGATTGCATTGTTGGCAATATGATTGCTTATTCTTTGATCTTTATACTCATGCTCAAATGATGATAACTTGGTACATGGATTATTATGATGAGATTTTGAGCCCTGGTTGCTGATAAGTATTTTTTGTACTCACACATGGATGAGTTGGATGTCGGTTGATTCAGAAATAAGAAGAGATCATGCAGAGTATGCTACTATGGTTGAGATCTTTTGCCTACATATGTTACCTCATGTTAAATCTTGAAGATCTTGATGATGTTGGACCACATGGATGATTGCTTGACACTTATGTATGGAAAGAATGTTTTGATGCTGCAAAGAATCTGAAGGCTTGGTTCCTATTGTGCTGATGCTACAACCATTGGATGACGCTTGAAGACACCTCTTCACTGTTATATCTATCTGTAGTCCAGGGAAGCAGTCAAATATCTCAGAAAGATGTTGAACACTATCTTTTCCTCACAGAGAATCAGATCTGGTTGAAATTTAGAAGATGGCTTGGGATACGCGGGTTTCCTGAAACACAGTCGCGTATACACGCGAGTTCCTGCACAGAAAACCGCGTATGTTTGGTTGCTGGCAATTTTTGGTTGGTTCAGCTCTCTTCAGCACAGCTGCAGTGCTGTTTGGTATCTCTGATACTGTTTGGTATCTCTGGTGGTGTTCCAGTTCTCATAATTCTGTTTCTAATGTTTCGATGAAGATGCCTTGATGATTTGTTGGTGGAAGTTTTCAGGATGCACAAACTAAGGGGGAGCCTTAGTCATATGAAAAGGATGCGTGAATGCACAGATTCAGGGGGAGCTTTAGCGTTGCTGAGTATAATGCATTGTTGGCATTATGGTGGTTCTGATATATGATCTCTCTTGAGGTCTTTTTGGTATTAATTATGAGAATTCATATTTGTACTTTGATGAAAAGGTCTGGTTGAGACCCATGTTGTAAAATTGTAATATTCAGTCATGTAAGGACTTGTCAATTTGTAAACCCACTTGGTTGGGTAGCTGAGTCATGTTTGTAAACCCACTTGGTTGGGTAGTTGAGTCAAATTTGTAAATCCACTTGGTTGGGTACTTGAGTCTCATATGTAAATCCACTTGGTTGGATATTTGATGTAAGTATGAGTCATTGGTGATAGGAACTTCATAGAGTCATGTACTTCATTGAAAATATGTTTGAAGATTCAGCGTGAACTCAGGAGGAGCTTGGTCACTTCAGTACACACATCAGATCTGCAGAATGTTTCTTCCTCATGAGGAGAAAAGGGGGAGAGTGTTGGTTTTTGATCCGCCCTTTGCCCTTGATGTCAAAGGGGGAGAGTGACATGGTGTTTGAATGAAGAGACGATAATGATGTCAAATGCAGGAGAGTGACATATTTGGGAGAGTGACATGGTACCTATCTGTTGTGGTAACCAAACACCATCGTGGTTGCCATCAAGTCCAAAGGGGGAGATTGTTGGAAATATGATGCAAAGAGTTGTCCTTGATGGCAACCCACTGAATGAAGATGAAGACATTTGACTGTTGACATGTGTTGTCCTTGATGGCAATCCACCTGATTAAGTTATGCTTGACTTAATGAACTTAGTAAATGATGTAAATCTGATGTGATATGATGTTTGTTGACAATATGATGCTAAGTGTTGTCCTTGAAAGGCAACCCACTTGATGAAGATGATGACAACTTACTTGATGAAGTTGTGCTTGATAGAATATGTCCTTGATAAAGGAAATCTGATGTATCTACAGTATTTACAGAAGGCAATGAAGAAAGGATTTCAGAATGTACTCAGAGAATGATGAAAAAGAGCATGTCTCTTGGTATACGCGAATTGGCCTAGGGGAAGTCGCGCATGCACGCGGAAAGGAACGTTACAAGTCGCGTATGGGCTAAAGCGCTCAAAAAGTGCAAATCCAAGGGTAACCACCATGGTATTGACCCATAGTATTGGGTAATGATCCGCCTAATTGACCCCGTCCAGGTAGTTTTGGGCTTATGGTATTGTTTTGTTCCATGGTATTGAAAAAGGGGCTCATGGTATTGAAAAAGGATAATCATATAAAAGGAGAAGAAATTCATTGTGCAAATAATGAGTGGGAGAAAGATGTCTAATCTTGAATGAAGAATTCTCTATGAAGTATATCTCGTATGGAAAGGGGTAAAGGTTTGATGATAGATCTGAATCTATGATGCACTTATGAAGAAATGATGAAGCGGGATTTCTAGATCTGAAATGTACTTGTATTTGCTAGATCTGTTTATGGAATGATTAGATCTGTTTATGGAATGATTAGATCTGCTTATGGAAGGTCTAGATCTGTGATGAGGCAAACATCTAGGCGAACATCTGTCTGAAGCAAAAGGGTAGATCTGAACTGAATATCTGATATGATGAAGTATGCAGCTCTGTAATCATTAAAGATCTATACGCTACTTCGCCGCGGCGGAAGCGCGTATACACGCGGCTTCTATGAAGTAAAAGCGCGTATGCGCAATGAAATATACACTGAGGTATACGCTGGTTTGTATGGACGGAAGCGCGTATATACGCGACATCAGTGAAGTAAAAGTGCGTATGCAAACTAGGGTTTGCTGAAGCAAGGGGTATGAAATATCTGATCTGTTCTGCTGTGCTTCTGCTATCTGATCTGTATTGATATGTATTTGTTGGTGATATATGGTTGTGCTTAAAAGTATGGAAAGGGTCCAGTATGAAAATATGATGAAATGTGGCCTGGAAATGTTGTTCTATTGAAATGTTTGGATCCAGTGTGAAAATTGATGAAACGTGGTCCAAGGTGGTGCTGAAGGTTGTAGCCTTCAGTCAGGGGGTTGTAGCTCCCTTCCAGGAGAGGCTGGTAAACGAGATCGGGGGGTCGTAGCTCCCTTCCAGGAGAGGCTGGTAAACCGAGTCGGGGTTGGAGTCTCCCTTCAGAGAGGTCGGGTAAAACGAGCGTTGTGTAAGCTCGCGTCGGGTCAAGTCTCTGCACCAGGACATATGTTGTAAGATGTTTTCTCTATAATAAAATATTGAAGGCTGAGCAACTGCAGCGGTGGTTTTCTCCCGACTTGGGTTTCCACCTAAAATCCTGGTGTTCATGTGTGATGCTTATGTGTGATGGTTTATTCTGTTCTTACCGCACATGTTTACTATTTATTGAACATCCGATGAATGAATGATGGAATGATATCAGCAAAGAACTGTTGACATAACTAGATCTCTGTGTATACGCTAGTTGCTTGAAAGATATCCGCGTGTATACGCAAGTTTAATAAAGGAAAGTAGCGTATGGGTTTTAAGGAATGAAAAAGTGAAAAGTTTTGAGTATGCAGTAAATACTAATTCACCCCCCCCCTCTCAGTATTTTTCCCAACGTAAGTTTATCAATTATCCCTTTTTCTCACTTTTGCTTTCATATGTGTCGATTTTGATTTTTTTTCTCTTACATGTGTCTTTTTTGCTTCTTTTTTTCTCTTGCATGTGTCTCTTCTCCCTTGTATGTGTCGCTTTTTCTCTTGCATGTGTCACTTCTTGATAAAGGTACCTTGGCACACCTTCTAGAGGTATCTATAGCAAACTCTTTTGTATTAATTAATCCTATCTATCACAAGAACATGCGTTGGACACACTCCCATGGCATAGCACACCTTTTTCTTGCAATTGACACTTGTGTTGTAAATACTTGCACCCTAACTGTCGCACATGGAGGTAAGTGTCATTTTGTTTTCATTTCAGTGTATACATGTTGGTTTTGGGTACTATGCATATTATTTTCATAAGAGTGATTGTATATGTGTGTGTGATCATTTTAAATACCTAGCATGCATTCTCTTACTCTCCTCTTTGTTCAAATGATCTCACACTTAGTCAATTTTGGGGATTCTTGCTTGTATTTACATCTTGCGCAAGTTTTGAACATGTTTATCCTTGAGCTCAAGTCATGAGTGCATTGTGCACTCCCAAAACCTAAACATCACTCTCTTGCATCTTAAATATGTGCCCTACACCCATCACAAATCCTCCTTCCCTCATGAGTGCATTGTGCATCCTTAAGGTACAATTTCTAACCCCTTTCTCCTGAACTTGCACTCAAATTGAAACCAACCCTCTTCATGAGCGCATTGCACACATCCAAGTCACATTCATCATCCCCTGCCTCCTAAAATAGTTCTTTGTGTAAGGCTCAAGCATATTTGACTTCATAAACACGCAACATGATCCCAATAAGCGATCATATTGCCCTTGCCTGTTAGACTTGCGCATTATACCCAAACTTGTTTATCTCTCCCTTTCCCTTGCATAATGCACACTCTCAGTGCTCATACCTTCAAATATTGCCTCTTGAACCTACTCCATGTGTCCAATAAGGCCTCTCCCTCAGTCCTAGCACATTTTCCCATTATATTTGGCATCTTACATGAGAAAACAAAGGTATAATAGGTGATTTTGGGACTGATATTTTCTTGCCATGAGTGAACGTAATTTGTAGGTACCATCATTTTAAAATTGAAAATGATGTTCAAGGATGTAATCAAGAAGGATTTTCAATAATACACTTGTGGATATGACACATAAATATGCTATCATGCAGGAGTAAATAAATCTTGGACTATGACAGATAGATGGCAACTCATGATGACATAGAAGGTTCCAATACTTATTGACACCCTTTGGAGGGTGAAGATGAAGCACATTTCAGACTTGTCATGAAGATTTGAAGACATATCAGCAAAAATAAGAACTTGTAATCAACATTTTCAATGTTGCTCATGCCACAGTCACCAAATTGTAGCTTTTCAAATTTTGGATACAAGAGTGTTATCTTGTCCCATGTATTTTTCCACAAACTGTGGAATGTAATTTTGTAATTTTGAAAATATGAAAATGTAAAATGTGTGGAATCCCAAGGGTAACACATGGAATGTGAAAAGTCACTAGGAAGTCCAAGAGACATGTAAGGGCTAAAAATTCATGTAGAAGTTCAAAATTTATATGGGAGCTCAAGAGTCATGAGGGAGGTCAAGAGTCAGAAGGAAGGTGAAAGGTCACCTCATTTGTTATAAATAAACCCCCATAACTCAAGAAAAATACTTTTAATTTTGGCTTCTAATCTTAGCATAGGATAGAATATCATTTTTTTGATGATCAAGAGGTGGCTTCAAGTTCCACTATTGGTGCTAGTGATGCATCATTATAATTTTTTATCGTATAAATTTCACTTAATATCTTGAAGATATCAAAGCCTATGCACTTTCATGCATGTATCGTGGATGTTTTAAGACAATTATTTTAATGTTTATGATATATGTTTGTGTTCATATGTATTAAGGATAATGAATTGTTTTGTTATCTTTAATACACATATTTTTGAATGGTGTGTCCTTCCTTGCTTTCACGATCATTATTACTTTGTGAACGAGAGAAGAAAGAGAAGCTGTGCAGATTCAGAGCTAATATGAAGCATATTTGAAGGCTGGAAGGACAGCAGTGAGGAAGGAGAAAAACAGAGCTAATATGAAGCAGATTTGAAGGCTGGAAGGACAGCAGTGAAGAAGAAGAAAAACAGAGTTGATATGAAGCAAATATGAAGGCTAGAAAGGCAGCAGTGAAGATGGAGGAAAACAGAGTTGATATCCAGGTAAATCAGCATATGAATTTATTGAAGTGTGAGGAAGTTGGTGCTTCCATATCAAGTTGTATCTTGATAGATGTCCAGTTGTAGCTGGTTGAGGTAGGAGCCTCCTGTGGGTTGTAGCCTACAAAAAATACATGGGATTTGGTGCTTCCGTTTCAAGTTGTAGCTTGTTAGATGTCCAGTTGGAGCTGGCTGAGGTAGGAGCCTCCTATGGGTGGTAGCCTACAGAAAATAAATGGGAGTTGGAGCTTCCTTGCAAGTTTTAGCTTGAATAATTTGAGATAGTAGCCTCCTGTAGGTTTGAGTCTACATAAAATCAGTGGTGAGAGGGAGTTGGAGCTTGCCTTTGCATCAAAACAATAATAAGATGTGTTTTTCTCCCTTATGGGTTTCCACTTATATTTGTTGTCTATGTGCATGATGGTTATGTGTTGATATTATATATTTAATCTGCTTAATACCTGTTGCTCACTTATTAAGGTTGTTGGTTAATTATACATTAATTTGATCATGAAATGAAGGTGTAAATAAGTGTAAAAGAAAGTTTTAAAAGACCTTGACTGCATTAAACCGATTCACCCCCCCCCCGGCTCAATTTAACTAAGGGTTCAACAATTGGTATCAGAGCGAGTTCCGTCTGTATCAGTTTAACAACTGGAAGGAGATCCTAGGTCCCCAAGATGGCCAGTCTAGAAGGATCCTCAACAAATAAATACCCTTTTTTTATTGGCACAAACTATGCCTTCTGGAAAATAAGAATGAGGACGTACATAATGTCTCTAGGAATAAAATTTTGGGCTGTTGTGGAATTAGGTTATGCCCCAAAGGATTCTGACACGGAGAAAGAAGCCAAAAAAGATTTTATAGCTAATGTAAAATCCATGAATGCACTCTTAAGTGGCATGTGTGAGGCAGAATTTATCAAAGTAATGCACATCAAGACTACCAAATAAATCTGGGATACATTAGAAATTATCCATGAGGGAGATAAAAAGGTGAAGATGGCCAAGCTGCAAACCTATAGAGCTTAGTTTGAAAATGTAAAAATGAATGAAGATGAAGATATAGTCAGTTTCTTCTTAAATGTTTCGGAAATTGTGAATAACATAAAAGCTCTAGGAGAACCCACTAAATAATGTGTAATTTTGCAAAAGAGATTGAGATCTTTACCATCCAGGTTTAACCCTAAGGTTTCAGCCATAGAAGAAACAACAAATTGGGAAACCTTGACCACGAACCAATTGCTTGGAAACTTAACAACTTATGAGAGGAGACTTCCACAAGGGAAGTGAATGTGAGGGAGGCAGCCTTTAAGGTAGACAAGTGCATGAAATAAAATGAAGATACATGTTCATGCTCAAATGAAGAAGAGGCAAAATTCGTCAAAATATTGGATAAAGGCACAGGTAAATACAAAGGTAAACTTCCATTTAAGTGCTTTAACTATGGAAGAGTGGGGCACTATGCATCTAAATGTCCTCATAAGAAAACAGAGAACAACCACAAGAGACAGAGAAAAACAAAATAAATAAATGGAATAAAGGGAAGAGAGTCAATATAAACTAATTTTATGCTCAACAAGATAGCAGTGCATCTGAAATATTAGATGAATCCTTAAATGAAGAAGGAACCTCTGAATTTTTGTTGATGGCCAAGGAAGAGCCTGAAGGATTCCTTCTAGAAGATGAGGAAGAAGGTGAGGTAGATCTTGAGGGGGAGCTAAGGAGTGCCCTGGAGGAAATAGATAGACTTAGACTCAAGTGCAGAAAACAAAAAGACATTCTCCTTAAATATGTAAAGGAAGAACTTTATTCAGAAAACCTCATTCAGTTGAAAGTAGAACTTGAAGAAGCTAGGAGGGTGGAAGACATTCTACTTAATAAAATTAAATATAAACATCAGGAGCAAGAGAAATTGGAAGAAGAAGTAGTATGCCTGAGAAAGAATCTAGAAAATTCCCAAAGGGAGTTATCTATGAACACTCCACGAATGAAAAGCTCTGAGTAGTTGGACAAAATACTAAATGGTCAAAGATGTCCTCTCATAAATAATGGGTTAGGCTATGAAGGAGAAACAAGTAAGTCCAAGGTAGAATATAACAGGAATATCACTTTTGTAAAATCTGTAAATGATAATGAAGCAGCTCAAAATATTCCCACAAAAGTAGAAGCCAACAAGAACATGATTTGTAAAGAAACTAATAGAAACAAGCAGCAACATGAAAGGACAGAGAATGAGAGGAAGAAACAATCAGCTGCAAAAGGCCCATACACTCCTGAATATGAATTGAATAAATTCAGAAGCTGTCAAAGGAGGTTCTTTCCTCCCATGAGAAGTATCACTTTTTTTTCCTGCCACAAACCTGGACATATTACAGCATATCGTAAGACAAATCAAATCCAGTCCAACGAGCAAAGGATGGAGAAAATGAAAAGACTAGCTCAAGCAAACAAATGGAGAGGAAAAATTTTCACTGGGTACACTAATTGATTCCATGGCTACTGTTTTTCATGCAATGAATTTGGACATAAATCTGTTGAATGTAAATTGTATTCAAAAAGGGGAACAAAATGCCATACATCAGCTCAACCTTTCTTAGGTAAAATAATATGTTATTCATGCCACAAGCTTGGTCACAAAGCAAAAGACTGTAAGATGCCATATACATTAAAGAACTTTAGACAGATGATGGAATCCAATAAAATCAGACAAAACTGTGAATCAAAAAGAAGTGTAGACATTATGAAGAACCCCAATAAAGTATCAAAGGAAAAGAGAAAGGGGGAGCCTGTTACTTCAATAACATAATGAATCCATCATAGTCTCAGGGGGAGCTTCTCTAGGAAGCAATGCAAATATCCAGCCAGCAATAAATAAGAAGCAACATCCCAGGGGGAGAGCAGTTCATAATTAGTCCCCATAAAAGTAGTCTAAGAATAGCTCCATGGAATAAGAACAGCTAAAATTTCAGAAAGGGAAAGGACAATTCCTCTAACAGAGAACTATAGAGGAAAAATAATACCTGGAGCATTCAATAGCCAATAGGTTGATGGAAGGAGAGAAGGAAGAAAGAAACCATAGTGGTAGAGGGAACATCATCCATGAACATGTAAGCTAATAAGACAACAATACATTAAGTGATGAATGATTAAAATCACAAAAATTATGCTTTGAGCTATAGAACTAGAAAGATCCATAGAGGATTATCACACTATGCATCACACTACAAGAGTTAGCAATGAAACATATTTAAGAAGGATGGGTAAGAGAAATGTTTTTCATCATTATATCATTCCATGTTTCATCTATAGAAGGTCCCCTTGGAGGAAAGCTATTAAATGAGTGATAAAACTATGAGTGGTCTACCCTTATAGATTCAAAGTAAGGAAATTGAAGATGCCTTCTCGAAGATCATTATGTTAGAATAGTTGAATTGTATATAGAGTAGCAAGGATTCTCAAGTAGTCCTAGAAAGGAATATGTAGTGACATTCTTTTAAACCGGAATGACAGAATAAGCAAAAGGTTAATGATGCCAAGATTAGATTCAGTATATTGATGATTGTTGTTAAGAACAGTGGAGAGCTAAATAGTAGAAACTATGAAGGTTGTCTTAACAATGGGTGCATGTGCGAGCTGAAGTTAAATTACGGCATATTTTATCAAATTAGTATCAATTGGTACTTGGATCAAGCAGCCTGCCTATCAGCAGAATACCAAGTGTTATCAGTGAAGCAGTGGTATGGTACAGGTCCTCGGGATCAGAGTATTATGGCAAAAGTACATCAAGGTAGTATACCCAACGTTATCTACATTATTAAAGGATAAAAAGTTCAATGAAAGTGCAAAAGGATCATTATCTTGTTTACACTTGAACTAGTATATTGAGCATTGAAGCAGTATCTATTTCTAGATATAACTGCATGCCTTCCTCAAGTAAGTACAGATATATCTTCAAGGCCTCTTTCTTAAGATCATTCATAAAACTGTGTGAAGTTTGTTTGCTGAGATTTCAATTAAAAAAATTGAAAATGTTTAGCTGAAGATCATCATGATATAAGAGTTAAAGTATCTGAAGTATGAAGAACTAATCTTAAATTTGAAGCTCAAGAGTCTGTTATTGATTCATCTAAAGCCTACTTAAGAAGAAAGGATTTGTTGGTATTTTAGCATTAAAGAGAGGTTAATCATTGACGTGCATACCCACCCTATGTCATAAATAAAATTTCATAGTTGATAAGTGAGACTAACCAATACATTGAATATATCTAGCCTCAAGGGTTTGTTTTGAAAGTACACTGTACAAGTAGTAAAGTCATTTGGTCTCTTAGATTGAAATATATTGTCTAATATCACAATAAGATGTAAGCTCTGGTTTGATTATTGTTCACATCAGTAACAAGGACCTTTCAGCTATTAAGTGTAATATCCCTGTCAGCAGCCTAGCTCATATCACCACCAACAGGCAGTAAAGATGAACCACAGCTATAAAAGATATATTGGCATCATCATATTTGAACATATGTGTACTGCAGATTTGTATTGCAAAAGAAGACCTATTCCATCTACAATCTTCCTCAACATATATGTATCTCAAATGAAGATCATAATATAGACTGAAGTACATTTGGAGCAGACTTTATATATGTCGCATGGAGCATTCTCAGTATTTTAGTATTGTTCCAATGATGCATCTCTGATTATATAAGTCTAATTATATGATTTTTTTCTATGAAGTGTCCTTATCATCACTATCAACTTTATACAAGTGCAAGGAGTCAATTATTCTCAAAGTATTCTCCCAACAACTCTTGTACACCAGTCTAGAGTAGCAAGGTATAAAGTCAGAAGAAGAAGGCCTAAACACATTTCAGAGAAAGGAAATGAAAAGATAAAAACTACACTGAGAAATGTGCAACCCTTTTCCATTGATGTCAAAGGGGGAGGAAAATCAAGCAAAAGAAGAAAGGCTATTCTGAAAAGAAAGGAGAGGAAGAAAAGACACATCTCAGAATGAAAGGGGGAGGAAGTCCTGGAGGAAGTATTGGAGTATTTCCATCAATGCCAAAGGGGGATACTGTTGGAAATATTTTCATTGATGGCAAAGGAGCAAAAAGGAGCAGCACCTGAGCTATCATTAAGGAAAAGGAGTAGAGAATAACCAGCAAGAAGGCAAAGGATCAGATCAAGCAACAATGCAGTAAGAAAGCATAAAAAAGAGGCAGAGGAGCAACAGAAAAGGAAGTATCAGCATTAGACTATCAGCAGAGGTAGCAAAGAAGCGAATTTAGATAAGAATCAAGGCAGACAAGGAGCAGAGGAAGCAAAGGCAACAGAGAAGCAGCAAAAGCAGAGAGGCAGCGAATGTAGAAAAGGTAGGGAATGTAGCTAAGAAGGCACCAAAGGCAGCAAGGCAGCAGAGGAAACAAAGAAGCAGAAATAGCAGAGGTAGCAAATGCAGCATAGGTAGAAAATGGAGCAGATATAGAAAAGAGGCAGATACAGCTGAAGGCAATCAGATTTTCTAAACACAGCGAGGATCAGAGATCCTGCACATAACAGAAGCAGGAAGAGGCGATAGACGAGAGGAAGAGGCGAGATCAGTGAGAGCCGAGAGGTAGAGATGAGAGCAACAAGATCCGTAGTCACAGAACCAGACAAAGTAAACAAATGAAAAATCGACTAAGGCAGAGAATTATTTGAAGAATTCCAAGAGAGGCGAACCGAAGATCATGATTAGATCGCAAAGGCAAAGGCGAGAGATGGACGACTGAGATCAAAGTAGGCAGAAGAGGCAAAGAAGAGTTGCCTGAAGGCGAGCAGATGGTCGGGATTAGATCGCAAAAACAAAGGCAAGGGAAAAAATACAATTGAATTGTAAGCAGCAACAAGGACCGTAGATAAGGGCATATCAACGGTGATGATCACATCGGTGGAGATGAATAATGCAAATTGAAAAGTATAGCAGGTAAGTGTTAAGGTGTCACAAGGTAAGTTAAATCAGTTGCGATGTGAAGTGAAGAAGGGACACGCGGCTGCACAATGCAACATCGCACATCGCAGTGCTTAAAGGATAGCAATAAGGCATCGCAAGGTAAGTTATTTTGTGTGCGATGCGAAGTTGAGAAGGGACATGTGTCAGCACTGCGCAATATCGCAGGTCGCAAGAAATAGAGGATAACCACAAAGTAAATCTTATAAAGTGCGAAGTCTGATCAGATGCGGACCATTAGATCTGAGCACAGATCAACCGCAGACGGAAAATCACAAAATTGCACATCGCAAATTATAGCGGATAGAGCTAAGGCATCGCGTGATAAGTTAAATAGTTTGTGATGCGGTAAAGAATGGAATATGCGATGCGACGAGGGGAGACCACATGTCGGCATTGCGCATGAGTGCACACTGCAGATTTTATGGTTTGTACTTAATATTTTTCATGGTAAGCTAGATGCGATGCGATGTGATCACATATCGCTGAAAGCAGGAGATACGTTTATTGAAAAAATTAAAACTTGCAGACAAGCGAAATGCGATGCGCTGTGATTAGTCACCATGTTGTGGGACCCTATAAGCCCTTGTTCTGTGTATATTATATGTGCCATATTATAAAGTTTACGTTTTTAATTTCTAATCGTATGTATGTTAAATATATATGCGTTTTTATCATTTAAACGTATGTATGTTGATTAAAGCCCGGATTTGTAATCCGTCGTGTGTATAAAGGGGGTTGTATGTGGGCAATACCCCACAGGTCACAAAGTAATGGCATGAATGCATAAAAAAAGGAATAAGAACTCGTGTAGAACATTGTTGCAGCAGCAAGGTAGATGAAAAGGCTGAATGTGGCAAAAAATACACAGGTAATAGAAGAAACAGGGTAGTTATGTAGAAAAGCTGGAATAAAATGACAGAAATAGAAAAGACACAAGGACAGCAAGCAGAAGATGCCAAATTCACAACAAAGAGAAAAAACTGATGGGTTGAGTAAATAATTGGTTATAACTGAAAATGTATTATTATTTTTATATTGTTTGTGATGCAAAGGCAAGTCTTCGGTAGGCAGAGAAAAACTCCAATGTAATACTGAAATGGGTACATAGTATTGTAACATTCTGAATGTGCTGAGTGAGTCCCCCTCTCAGTGGCTAAAATCACTCTGGAGGTTTGTTGGGTCAAAACTTCACATCGCATATTCATGACTCACACACAACCATACTTGAATGCAAAAAACTAGTTAACAACGATAGCATAACTCACCTGAAGTCCTATGTTCGATGTAGATCCCGCGGGGTCCAAACCCCCAGCAACCCTTCTTCCTCCTTCAACCTGGAAACAAGAAAGAACGTGCACGGAAACCTAGTTGTACAGCATATACTTCTCCTAAACGTTAGTGCAATCCATGTGAAACATTATATAAACCATAATAAATGCTTAAATGATAATCTTTACACACATATAAGTAAACATTAACACACGAGTTTAGGAACAAGATGGTTCTTCATTATCACGAATAGCATGTACAAATCACAAAGTGGATCACTCCTAATCTTTTCCACGATTCGAGCAGATCGTCGTCCGATTGGTCCCGCCTCACTCTCGCTAAGATATTTTTCAAGACTGTGCACTGAGAATCTACAAAAATGGATGAACATTCTGTGAAACAAGGCTTCGTATAAATTCTGTAGGTGCAGGAGGCACTGGGAATCGACTTGAACTAGATTCCAACAGTATAATGTCTATGTACTTTCTCCCTTAGGCTATGCACATGAGGGCTTTTATAATCCCTCAAAGTGCTCTAATCGCTGAACAATGGCCACTTGCCGGGGTGGTTGAACCACTGGAGTAACCATCAATCCAAAATTAAAATAGGATTTTTATATATTTCTTAATGATTTTAATGGCATACGCGGGAGTACATGTGGACTAGCACATACACGCGGAAAAGTCCGGCATAACCCAGTGGGAATTTTAACACTTTAGTAATTTGTTCAAGTCTCAAGAGGGAATGGGTGCCCAAGGCCATAGAGACAATCATGAATCACATGAGGGTGAAAAATGATGCTATAACAGATGCCCCCTAATATATGAGGTCAGAAGGGGTATATGATGGCCGAAATGTATTATGCACATAGAAAGAACTTCACAAGGACAAGAGAGGACTTCACCAGATTTCAGCCTGCCAAAAACCAATGAAAGAAAACAGAGAGTCAACTCATGCTGAGGCGGGCATACCCATGCTCAGTCAAAAATACATCATATGGAAAGTACATAATAGATCCAAAAATGTATACAAGTATAGCTGAACTGAAAGTACACAATGAATCATCTGAGCATGGCCCGGAAGTATAAGTCTGAATCAATGTCCAAGTATCACATATAGAAAGCTAATCAATGATGCTGAAACTGGATGTCTGATCATATAAGTAACTGAATCTCCAAGTACCAAATCATAAGGGGTGGAACTCATGGTACAATCACGCAACTCGGGAGCCCACATCTAGGATGCTGCTGTGCTGGACTGCAACATATAAGGGTGAATGGTATCACTGGCAGAAACTGAATGGACTATCAAAAGTGAACCGAGAAATGCTGATGCAACCCGAGGTCTTCACCGATCACTATGGCACAATTCTACACAATGGGAATAAATGAGCTGAAGTCGACCATGTGAGAAATCGTTGGATTACCGGTCAATGATGTATACCGTTAACCAACGCGAGACAACCCACCAATAATTAAAATGAGCATCAAGGTGCCCCAGTACAATCTGACAAGTGCGAATGAATGAGTTGAAGTCGAACACTTGAAAGAATCTACCAATCAAGAGGCAATGATGAATCCCCACTGTCGATAGCGAAGAGTCTGCCACTGATGACTGCAAACCCTAAGGTACTGACAAAAAGACTCTAGACCTTATTCCCAGAGCAATGAGTCGGAGTCGATGGAAAAAGATCTGCTGGAAGGAAGGCATTAAGGCATCCCACATCAGTCCAGCGCGAGTGTAACCCGCAGGCCAAGATTTGGAAGGAATCGGACGAAGTAGAGTGATGGAACCAAAACCGAAGTACGTTTTCGACATGCACAAGATGAAGCTAGCACACGGAAGAAACCCTCTGAACCAACCAATAATGAAAGCTGACACAGAGGCGAGAAATCCACCGATAGGGTCAAATGGAAATCAAGGTACTGCACGAATCCCAAGTGTGATAATGTGTGCTGACGTCGAACACAAGGGAAACCACTCAGTCAAAGACCCATGATGATGATCAAATGCTGAGCACGAGGTCACCTATCAATGATGGAAATAGGCCCAAGGTGCGGCTCTAGGTTTGCTCTCAGAGCAATGTGTCGTAGTCGATAAGAGACAAAACCGCCGGCAAGAAGTCAATGGGGACCTTCTCAAACCAGCACGAGCAGAAGACCAAAACATCTGATGTGATAGAACATGATACTGACAAGACCGGGAAGGCTGACTGAATAATGAGTCAAGAGACACCGCAGAATGGCCGACTCTGGTTAGACTTCCCTTGAACAAAAACATGACTCATGATGACCATGGCAGTAAAAAGTGACACTGTATAAGTCTGTTATGCAGGAGGCAGAACAAACTCTCCATATGATTGGAAGAGATAACCAACTGGGGGAGGACTGACAAGTGAAACAAGGTAAAGGCTGAACCTAGGTCAAAACTAAAACCATCCCAAATGTAGGAAAGATATATAAGTGTATATGCTTTGTTCAAGGGCGACAAACTGACACTGTACTGCCATCAAATAACGAAGTTACATCCCGTTCCCGCTCTTTTTGTTATATTTGATTTTTTTGTCTTTTTCATATAATAAGCCTGAAAAAGAATAAAAGAATGCTATGGTACAATGGATAGAACGAGTATCAAGAAACAAATGCACTAGTTCCTGGGATTGGAACGATCCTATGCTCAATGCAAGGTGGCGAAAACTGGTAAGAGATACTCAGAGGAATGTTCCATCCATGGGTAAAAGGGTGTCAAGTCGCGATAGCTAAGTGCATGCAATGGTTTAACTTGTACAGATAGACAAGGTCAAAAGTTGGCTTAAACATTGAGTCCAAATGAAGCCGGCTAAAGGCCAGGATAAACAAGTAGCCAATATGCAATGCAGTAATACAACTCAACAACACCAGGGAGCCTCTAGGGTAATAGCTAGAAAAATGATAGTGAGGAAGAAGAAGAATGGAGCTTCAACACATAAGTCATGGCAGGACTAAAGAGAACTCCCGAGCCTACATAAAACGTAGCATGGGCAACAAGTGATAGCGAGGAACTAACTAGGAAGCCCATGTAAAGGAAGGCTCTACCACCAAGTCATGATTAAATAATCGGCGAGTGAAATGGGTGTAATACTCATGACCTGATGGGATTGACCCTATGGCAAGTGATCTGAATGGAGGCTAGTATGAAAAATGCAATGGAAAGTGAATTCCCTAACCTATATGCCAGTGAAGATCATATACCTGCCATAACGGGTCAGCAGTCATGGATCAAAAACCGGGAAAAATCTGAAATTCGTCAAAATGTACCTGAAAAATACCAAACTGGACACTTCCAAGCATTCGGGTTATGCAGCTTAAGATAGATTGAAAAAATAAGCATAACAAATTTTTGCGAAAATTTTCAACTTTTTGGGCATAAATAGACAAATTACCTCATATTTGGTTCATTATTACATTGCTGATTTGGAAAAAAGTGCTCTGGAGAAAAAAGCTTCTTTCGTCAAAACAGGAGCAACCGACCGTCAAATTCCACCGAATTTCTCAGGTTAGCTCTTAATTCATCCTTGCTATTCATTTTGTCTGTTCATAAGTTAAAAATTAGGAATTTTCATCGTTAAATCTCTTGCTAAAAATCACGGGTTTGCGCATACGCGGGTTTGTAATGACCAAGTCGCGTATACATGCGATTGTGCACAAATAAAGTCGCGTATGCGCAACCCAATATGAAAAATGCGTAGCTAATGAATGGATTATTGAATTTTGACAGGATGACCATATCATGGAGAGAGCGTGAACACAGTGCAATAGACAATGAAGTCATGCAGGACCAAGTATCACTGAATATTCTTCGGAATTGCGGATTGCTCAAGTTTTTCAAAATGCCAAATATGAAGAGTAATGTCTGGTTGCTCGAAATGCTTGTGAACTATTGGGAACCGGAAGAAGACTGCTTCATCATAGATCAGATGCCCATACGCATCGAGGTGGAAGATATATATTTTATTACTGGACTCTCCCGGAGGGGGGAGCCAGTAGACTTGCATGGTAAGCCTTTGGGAGGGCTAACCGTGGAAGATTACGTCCACGTCTACTGCGTAGAGGGTTCCAAGAAAGTGGGAACTCAAATTGCAATCAAATATTTAAGAGACTTGCACATAAAAATCCTCCTTTTTACCATTGGGAGAGTAGTAGGATCAGCTTCTCTACACCAGGCATCCAGGACGCAAATGAGTATAGCAGTGGAATGCTTAACTCATGTATATGATTGGTGCACGGCTCTACTGATGAACATGAAGCAACAATTGACTTCAATCCGAAAGGAAAAGACAAAATTTTTTGGATATGGTACAATTTTGATGACATTCTTCTTCGAGAAGATTCCACCACTGAGACCCAGAGTGATCTCTACCATCAGCAGCCCAAGAGACCCAAGAATCGCCTGTTGGGCAGACATGATGAAGAGATTGGGGGGAAGTGAAGTTCCCCAGACCACTTGGGATGATGAGTTCTTCCAATGGTGGAGAGAACAAATCATCGTTGTGGACGACTATCCCTATGCTGGGATGGACTTTCGTGGCGATCCAGATCTTGTCCTGCCACCAGGCGCAGCATGGGGTACAGTCAGTAAGTTTACAATTTTTGACTTATATAATTTTTTGGATTTTTTCAATATGTATGAAAAAATGTGAAAAACAAACATGTTTTTGATTGGATTCAAAATGTCTTACAATTTAAAATGATCATGAAACAAATATTGGACCAGTTCGACCTGAGGGATGCCCACGACATAAGCGTCGCAGGGGTGAAGCGGATATAGTAGATCCAGACAGAACCCTCCAGGCTGTACAGAGGAACTTGGAGGGATTAACCCGCCAAGTACCTATGGCTGCAGTGGAAGATCTGCCTGAAGCCATCCAGAGACAGGTGGTAGGAGTACCCCGTGACTGGGTACGGTTATTCCGCCGAGTTGCCACCGCGATCGTGTTCTATAGGAACACAACTTCTGGGCAGGGACCTCAGGAGTAGATAGATATGATGTATCAGATGACTGTATATTTTTTGAGACTGAACATGATCGGGCATAAGCCCAAGTTTTTGTATGACCTATGGATCCAAATTTTTGTATAGTTTTGAACACTCTGATGATATATATACAGCGATGTTTGATGTGATGTAACAAATGTATGAAAATGTATGATGTTTTTTATGATTAAATTTTATTGTATGGAATGATTAATATGCCAATCAAGTGCTTGATTAGCTAATGAGTCTGCCAACCAATTGTCAGCTCGAGGAATATGAATGAAAGTTAAAAATTGAAATGATCTTTGTAACAAACGTACCCTCAAGAACAACCGGAGTAAAAATGGATCTCGAACCCAATAAGTATTGTTCAACTGCGACACCACCAGCTGGGAGTCCAAGAAAACTACCAACGAATCAACACCCAAAGATATTGCCTCCGAGAGTAGATAAACAATTGCAGTGTATTCTGCTATATTATTGGAAGCAGGACCAATGCAGACTCCTCTTGATACTAACAGCTGACCGGATGGATGATGAAGCACCCAAGCCACGGAAGCCAAGTTCCGGGTGTGTCTACTAGCACCATCGGCGAAACCAAAATGACTCATAACATTCGACACAACCTGCCAAAGCAGATCAAAAAACATCACCATCGCATCAAAGATCGAAAAACCAGATATGTACAAAGTAAAACTACTATATACAAAATAAAAATGTCAGGCCGAAGCCTAAGCATAATACTTTTTCAAGTAGAGCCCATTTCTGAGCTTCGGCAACTCGTTTCCTTCAAAATCAAACAAGGTATGTGCTCCTTTTTTAAGGACTTTTTTAACGATAAAGGGGCCATACCACATAGACTTAAACTTTCCTGCCCCCAGGGCATCTTTTTCTTGGGCATAGACCAAAACAAGGTCGCCTTCCGAAAAAACCCTAGGTTTGACCGCCTTATCGTACTGAACTTTAACTCGATTTTTATGCGCTTCATTCATCGTGGCAGCATCTCGACGCTGCTCATCAAGATGTTCCAGATGAAGGAGACGTTCCTCAAGACTAGAAGTGTCAGGAAGAAGTTCAACAGCTAACTTAAGAGAAGGAATCTCACATTCAATGGGAAATACGGATTCCAACCCGTCGGGTATAATTTGAAATGGAGTAAAGCCAGTTGCGGTTTTCCGCGGCGTCCACCAGCCTTCTGCCCAAAGTGCGAGGATATAGTATGATATGCCGATTGGATCGAGCTTTATTGATTGTCCTTTGAAGAATTGTCTTCAAGGATTTATTCACGGCTTCCACTTGCCCATTGGCTTGAGGATGTCTGAGAGATGAATGCTCTGCAGGAAACCTAATTTTAGAGCCAACTCGGCCATCATGCTATTAGAAAATTGTTTGTATGATCGGTGACAATCTCTCTAGGAATACCAAAACGAGCAATAACTTGGTTGAAAAGAAAAAGAGCTGCGAGTCTCACCATCATTCCCAAAAGTAGGCACCAGCCTCAACCCACTTCGTAAAGTAGTCTCTGCTACAATAATGTGTGACCTTTAGCCGAAGAGCGGGTTACAAGTAGTGTAATCAATACCCCACTTTGTAAAGGGACCGACGGTAATAGCGGAAAAAGAGGAGGCTGGATGAGCGCGCATTTTCGAGTATAAACTTGACACGGATGACACTTTTTGACGAGCTCCATACAATCTTTGAAAATCGAAGGCCAAAAGTACCCAACCTGTGAATATTTTGGGTTGTAGCAAGCCCCGGATAAATGACCACCACAAGCTCCTTGTGGCAATCATTCGGCATGACCTACGGCTTCTTCGAGAGTTAGCGATTGTCTCGAGTTGAATTAACCCCCTCGACGGTATAAACATCACAAATGATCAAGTAATTCTTGGCAAAGTGACGCAACTTCTGACGCTCATCTTTTGAAAAAGTAGAGGAAAACTTCGCCGGTCGAAGATACACGATGATATCTCCATACCAAGGATCTGTGGAGAGATAAGAAACAAATGTTCATGTCAGGAAGGATTCATCATAGACTATCTCTTCAGCAGAGTGTAACTCGAGTAAATTCCGCGAAAACCAATGATTTCTTGGACTTGGAAGACATAAATTCAGATCAAATTCATAAAAATCACAATCCATCTGTTATTTGCCTCCAATCACTTTCATATACGAGGACAATGAAATGGATTGGCTGCTACAAAACATAAGTTTTTCTTAGAAGAATGTAAATATGGGAGTCATTTATTGCAACATGAAGCTATTGCTAAAGTTAACTTTTCTATCGGAGTATACCGAGTTCGAGTCCTACCAATCACATTTAAGATAGTATATAACATGCTCTGCCAAAGCATCATCACTCTGAACCGAACCATACTGATAGTGGGTCTGTTGTACACCCAAGATACAAAAGGAAATCCTGTATAATCGGGTGGACTCAATAAGGAGCGAGAGGTCAATGCTTTTAAAGCATCGAATGAGCGATTGAGTGAAGTCATCCCAAAGAAATGGAACTCCCTTCTTGAAAAATCTCATAAATCCCTTGGTAACTTGACATAATTTGATAAATCTCAAGAAAATTAGCCTTTCCTTGTAGACTTTGAAGTTGACGAATAGAGGACGGGGGAGGCAACCGAAGTATTGCCTCAACCTTGAAGGATCTACCTAATCCCTTCTCTAGACACAATGAATCCCAATAAACGAATGGGATGTAACATGGCAGCACTTGTTCGGTTCAACTAATCTTGTAGAAACGACATCATTCAAATATTTAACGGAGGTGAGCAAGATGATCCATCCTCTTTGAGGAATAAGCAAACTAAATCATCCAAATAGCCTGCGATAATCTGTTTGATGTACGTGGAAAGGCGTATGACATAGCCCCACATTGAAAGCGTAAACGGCATTTTTAAGACCAAAAGGCATCTTCTTGTAAGCAAAGGTACCCCGAGGGGACAAATAAAGGCGGTCTTATCTTTGATCTTCGGGACAAATAGTAATACGATTATATCCGGAGAAACCATCCATGAAGGAGAAAATCTCATTGCGGCACACTCATCAATGATCGATCTATGAATGGTGTGAGGTAATTATCTTTAGGACATGCTTTATTAAAGGTCCTGCGAAATCAATGCAAACTCGGGTGTTCCTTGTTTTTTATCTGCGGGAGCAGGGTTTGAAACCCATTCGGTCAAAGGAACGAGGGAAAATGAATCATGGCAGAAGCTTCTCCACCTTAGCTTTGATAGGCTGCTTTGCCTTCTAGGATTGGCTGGACAAGTTTTTGCCTCATAGGCTTAGTGTTTTCATAAGTCTTGATCTCATGCTAGACGATAGATGGGTCTATACCGAAGCATTTCCTCATAAGACCAAGTGAATACATCCCTATACTCTTTAAAGAGATCGGTGTAAATGCGAATCTCTTCGGGGGGAACATTGCTTTCAGAGTGAAGACATTCTCAATAACATTAGGATCCCTGGAAATGTTCATCGGGATAGTTGGAGAAATCACGGCCATATTTGCTTCGGCATATACATGTGTTGGTGCTAAAGGGTTCGGGGCTAGGCGAACGAGGACCGAGACGGAGGACTTGGAAAACTTGTTTCAACTTCGCTTAAATCGGGTAAAAGTAAGGCAGATTTGATGCAAATCATCCCACGAGTCTATCTATACCGGTCATAGCTTCCGGGATGGCCTCTTCATATGGAAGAGTGGTATCGAGAGCAATCTGAAATGGAAGAACTAAGTGTCCAGCGGAGCCATCTCCATCAACTCTTCCGGTGAAGAGGGCTGGGATGGATTACGCAAAGTCAACAATAGTGATAAGCAATCTCGAATTTCTGGAGACATTGGAAATTCCACCTTCCACTAATGTGGCAACATTGGGAGAGAGCAAGGTCCAAAGAATCTGAAAAATAATGAGTTACGAAGAACTCTCTTCGAAGAGGAACCCTGGAGGATGAAATTGCATTTATGAACCGTAGGAGGAGGAATATCGAAAGTACCCATCGAAGGAATACATTCAACCTAAATTCTCAACGGGCACCTTAGTATTATCCAACTTTGGAATAATTAAGTCGGTAGATGCATTGGGGTCTACGGGAGGACGGTCAGAGTTGGTCCCTTAACAATCCTCCCTTCATGAAACAAACAATACGAAACAATGAAAGATGCAATGGCATCCATCTCATAAATCCATTTTCTCCCAGAAGCAAAGGTTGTAGTCCCGAAGCTTGTATCAACTATCTCAACCTCTATATTTACGGTTGCCCCCAACACGGATGGGCAAAGTTTGGGACAATACCATGGTGCATGAGAATGACCATCGAACATAGTCAAAGAGTAGCGAGATGGAATAGGCTGCAGGAGATCCAATTCCCCTTCCGGCATGTGAGAGACATCACACGTGTGGAAGCACCCTCATCAACGACGAGTACGAAAAATATTGCATTTTCGATGCAGTGATTTAATATGAAAATCCATATGACGAGAGAGTCTCTTTTTAAAATTAGTCATATCGAAAGTAATCATAAGAGAGTTCTTTGGATCGACGACCCCAAGAGCGAGTGAGTGAAACCTTTAACATTTTGGCTTGGAACAGGCTGAGCACCTCAAGAGCCGACATGGCACAAGGACTTTGCGCCAGAATCTTCCCACAATAGAGTAGTTAAGGCAGCCTAGCATTTGGATTAATCGTCGTGCGCTTAGTATATGCTTTTGGCATCAGGTATAGGCTCAACGAGTAGGCCTCATAATATGAAGCGGCTGTTCGCATTAGGAGCATGTAATATTCCCAATTAGCTTTGCTAATTGGAAGATATTTCAATTTTGTTTAATTTTTCCGCTTTGGCTAGAAATAATAAATAAAGTGAGAAATAAGAGGAGCTACCTCACTTTGGTCACCTCACTTTATAAATAAAGTGTTTTTCTAGTTGATTGACGTTATAACTTAGAGAGGGGGCCTTGGGGGTCCACATGGTATGAGGGGGAGGCATCGGGCGGCCAGGGATTAGCTAACGCGGACGAGGAAGTGAAGGACGCGGTCAAAGGTTTTAGAGTTTAGCACTATAAAAGGTGGGGTTCTCACCTCATTTTGGCATGCATGATTTGATATTGATATTGAGAGCTAGACTTAATGCCTTCGACACGTCGGTTGTTTAGTGGAAGTGCTGTGACAACATTTGAGTCTGTGTCTCCCGTTCGGAGATCTCACCTTAGCCTCGGGACTTCGAGTGCACCGCCACCTGACAGGTTATTTTCTTGAGCATCACCCTTAGCCTCGGGGGGAGACTTGATGCACCTTTTGGTAAGGTTATTTTACGAGCATCATCCTTGGGTTTCGGGGGTAGTGTGAGTTTTCGGTGGAGATTTAGAGAAGGAGAAACCCCCTTCTTGAGGCTAACGCGGTCCGAGAATGGGACGTTGATCCGGAAGGTAAGGATGCAGATCCGGCGAGGAGGACTCGAGATGCGAATAGTGAGGACGCAGTCCGGCCAAGGGCGAGAGGACGCGGTGCGGAGAGATAGCAGCGAGTCTAGCCTTGGAGGACGCAGATGCGAAGATAGCGACGGATCTAGCCCCGGAGGATACGGAATGTGGAGAGATAGCGACGAGATCTGACCTTGAGAGGACGCGGTCTCGGAGAGATGGCAACAGATACGGATAGGGGAGGACTCGGTCCTGGCCGAGATCTGGCAGCAGAGACGCGGATCTGGAAGATAGGACACGGAGATGCGGAGAGAGTGAGACTCGGATCCGGCGGATGCGGGCGGCCCCTGGGGACGTAGATCCGGTCGGGGGAGGGACGATGCGGTGGCGGTCTTTGTGTCGAGGAGTTTAGCGACGTTTTCGGTGTTTCCCGGCCACAGTGTCTCATCTGGAGGATTTGTGGCCAGCGTTTCATCTGTCTTACCAACATCACTAAACGAGGCATTTTTCACTTTGTGTTGTTGGTGGTGGAGCATCGATTTCACATTTTCGGGGTTTGTACGGAAGTTGAATCGTGTCTTCTAGTTCCGACTCATAGTTCCGGTGCATTCCGGCGGCGGTTCTTCGCCCGCGGTTCTTGACTGACTGGGAGCGTTGTCCTTATTTACAAGCTTCGTATTTGTTCTGAGAAGGGTCTCCACTTGCCTAGGGCAAGGATAGGTGCACTCATTCGATTATCTTGTACTCCTATCTGTGTGTTACGAGATTAATAAAATAGCTTAGTATTACGGCATTCTATGTGTACTTGTTCCATTACCTGGTTCCGGCATTTTGTTTTATATGTCATGCGCGCATATTTACGTATGTTACGGTTATTTCCTTTGAGGATATTACGAGCACCATAGCTTTCGAAAGACTCTTCTTCGCCATAATCACGGGATCTCGTAGCGACATCCACATGAGCACTCATCATGTATATGTTTGATGGAATTTACCCTTCACAGGTGCCCCCGAGAGAAGCCCCGGTATTTGATTCGACGCTGACAACTAGTTGTTGCCTTGAGAAAAACGTTTTTCAACACGACCTAGGAAGCTGGAAGAACCTGTTTGGGCCACAACAGCGTACACGCATCTTGAATTTTGGGGCAAAGGTGTGTAGATGGTCTCCGGCACACAATTTGCATGGAAACTTCACTTTCTTTTTATCCTTTTGACCCTCACCAACATGCTCGTTGGTTTATTACGTACCCTTCCCATTCTTTCCTTTTTTCTTATTATTCCGTCCTTTCTTTAATGAAAACCCAGTTGTTGATTTCCTTTGGGATCGGAATTTTGAATGACATTAACCGACAAAGATTGGGAAGCGATATTCGACGAGCACGCAGCTTGACCGGAAAGAGGCAGTTGTATAGACAAACATTGCAATTGAGTAGCGAATGCATTGCTACTATTGATCGACAGTAAGTCCATCACCATGAGGACCAAAGATTAATTTTGGATAAATCAATTTGGACGAGGAGCATTGGGCAAATATTTATGAAGGACTGGAGTGAGAATATATCCAATTCAAGTTGTTGGGCCCTAAAAATGGCATGTTCCTCGAGAAAATACCCCAGAACGGGGATACATCCTTAGAAATGTCATTGCGATTTCGAAACCATTCCAAAGATTCTCCTGGAATATGAGCTTTAATAAGCCTCTTCCTTCTGTCATTCACGAATGTAGTCGAGGAAATGTGGGTTGCGTCGTCTGTTTAAAATTGAAGTAGGAGTTTAGTCCTAGCGTCATAACGGATGGGCAGGCGGAAATGATTTATAAATGTAACGATAACTCTCAAATGTAGCAAAACTTTTGATTAACTCAATATACCATGGCAGGCGTTTTCGATTAGGTGCGTTGAAACAATCTCAACCTAATCGAATCATCGATCCCAGAGGTGGGCGAACACCATAAATGGAAGGTGGTGATGTGGTCATCAAGGTCCTCTCCATTATTGCCTTCAAACTTTGGAATGTACGAAGGAAGTTTGGTGGGAACCGGAGGCCACCGGTGCAGCCACCGAATCGGATCATTCATCAATTTTAAACGGATCTAGAAAGTTTAACGTTGCCGGAAAAGGTAAACAAGGCGAGGCACAGGGATTCCATCCTTGATGGGATGAATTCCCTACATTAAGAAAGAATACCCTAGATTTTATAAGGCAACGAGGTTGCCAAAAAGAACTCGTAGAGAAAGGAGAAAGACACTCCTCCCAACGCGAGTTACCAAGGCCGAGACCAGGTTCCCCCTCCCCCGAGTATTGAATCAAGAGGAGGCCCTAATAGGGGTTCCGAGGCATTAGAAAAGAAGGGAAAAAAGTCGATGACACTCGACGAAGGAAAGAAGCATTCCTTGACCCGATAAGCGCTTCCCCTTTTCTTGTGGTGAATACGAGGGGTTCCCGTCACAGCAAAGTAGTCGAATTACGACCTCCCGAACAAGGGTTGAAACTACGAGTACGAGAAGTAAATGGAAAGGACCCTAAAGAAGGATTCGAACTAGGAATATGCCCGGCTAGAAGAGGAACCCTTGAAAATAGGTGATCCACTAGCCATGGAAGACATGGGTGTAGATCCGAGTGCAGCTGACGGAAAATGAAAATGAAGGAATCCCTTTAGTGGGCATTTTCCAAAAACAAAAGGGACAGTTGAGAAGCATGTGCTTGGGTGAAACGAGCCAAACACGGTAATCTTTAGAAGAAATCGAAGATATAGCGATAGTGCCTCCTCCTTCCGTGAAGCGGGGTGCGAGATACTGCCGGCACTCACGAGCGAAGCCGCGTTCCGGTCGTGGCCATCGAAAGGTATAAATAATACGGAGGATACCGAGTCTCCACTGACTCGGGTCCGATGTATTCAACAACAAATGGATAATCGGGGAGGAAGAGGAGATGTAAGTGACTCGAGAGGGTTGAGACACTTCCTCTACTGTGCTTCTTCTTCTCGCGAAATAAGACTCTTGACGTGAGCGGGCGCTCCTCTCGAGACCAACACCGAACCGGCTACAAAACCTTCGATCCCTTGTGGAGGATCTCTCTCCACTCATTCGGACGCACGGTGATGCTCACCTCTTGAAATTACTCCTACGCCTTCTCGAAGAAGGCTGCGGACTCTCGGGAGATAACCCCCAGTTCTCCTCGATCGACGAGGGCGCTTGATCGACCACTTTAACAAATTTTAATTAGACTCAACAAAAGTATAAAGCTAGCGAGCTAGGATCAAAGAGCACTCACTACAAAAAAATCACGAGATACAATCAAGCAAACGACCTTTAGGCATTTCCACTTTCAGGTTGATTGGGACCGAACACCAAAATGCAAGAAAGCGAAGAATAGGACCTTCCCGAAAGTAGTACGGGATAATTACGGCCCGAGGCCTACTAGCGAAGGTAACATAAACGATTCTGACGAGCTTACTCCTAACAACGGCCTTTTCGGCACAAGTACCCAAGCTTCGCAAGGGCACCCAATCTTTTGTTGGAAGTGATACGACGTACGCCTCGGGTACCACGGGTATTCCCCATGAGTCACCTATGTGGAACCTAGGAATGGCAACTATGGGCACCAATCCATGTGGTGATGGGCGGAGCAGTCTTGAGGTTAGATTCAACCGTCGGGGGGGGTATCTTTCTTCTCGACCTTCACTTCCCCTCCCGCTTGACTCTGCGGAGAGAGCTTTACGATCCACCTAACGGAGTTGGATTTCGCTCAATTAATCAACTTCTATGTTTTTTTTTAGAGGCCTTGGAGATTTAACTCTCCACTCTCACCTAATCCAAGGCCCTACAACCTAGGCTTCAGTTGGTGTATGAAACTTAATAAAAACTTGCTAGTTGTTTTTCAATTATAGCGCTTATTTTAATCGACATTATATTAAGTCAAGGGATCTGATGAAACTCGTGGTGTTTTGTGATGCGAGAGAAAAGAAATTAATAAAAACCAAACTACATGCAAATGAAATAATTTCCTTTCGATGAAATAAATTTCTATAGAGAGGTTCTACGAGACTAAAAAAAAAAAAAAATCTTTTCAAATAGCAAACTTCACACTCGCAAAAACTATGAAAAATACTAGTACTTAAAATTTTTCATGCAAATAACTAGGAGCATGCAAATTCTAAGATGAAAAATCTATTAAAGCATGAAAATTTCCCAAAGATCCTTAGGTTTGTACTTTTGGTTGTCCACAAGCTAGTTCCCAAAGCCTTTGAGAAACTCTCAATATGAAGACATCAAAATATGCTTGAAAACAAGAGGAAGAAACCCCGGCAATTCCTTTCCAAAATCAAGTCAAAAACCAAAGGCAAGAAATCTCAACAAGCTTCAAAAGATGCAAAAAATAGAAAACAAAAAATGCAAAAACAAAAGCAAATGACAAAAGCAAAAAGGATTTTTTGAGCTTTTGAATTTTATAAAAAAGAAGAGCTCGAAAAGACCAAGAAGACTATCAAATCCCAGCCAAACAACACGAGTTTCAAGCAAAACTTCAAAAAAAGCTCCAATATTATAGTGCCACTTTAGTAGCAGCAAGTTTTGTATGAGCCAAAGAAGACAAAAGCGAGTAACTCAACCTAGAAGAATAGTACAGCCTTACGGCAAACAAAAACTTCAAAGAACAAGAAAGACTCTTCAAAAATTGCAACAAGACCTGGTCGTGGAACTCAAGAGAAACTAGCAAAATCGGAAAGAACAAGTGCAACGCGAGACACAAAGGTAGGAAAGAGTAAATGAGCGGAGGCTCTCTACATTGGGTGCTTGGAAACTGACCAAGAATCCCCGGGGAAGAAGGGTCTTGGTACTCAAACCCGAAGGTAAACAAAAAAAACAAGATTTTCCCTAATAAGCAGTTTTCAACCAAGAGAGAAAAAAGACCGGTAACCCACTACTCAGCCCAACCAGGAGGATATAAAGACAACACGAATAGGTCTCCATAAGCCAGGACAAGACTAAAAAGTCGAAATCAAAAATTTCAAAATCTACCTAGGCATACGCTACTTGATAGTTTTGAAACAAGCGTGCTGTCTGTATTTGTGTCAAGGAAATCCATATGCTTCCTTTGAAGCAAAGTTGCGTGTATACGCGTACGTAATGGAAAAACTGCATATGAAAAGGTAAATAATAGAAAAATAAAAAATATCAAGCACGGATAAAGAACTAGGTCTTCGATCCTAGCGAAAAATTTAAGCACCGAATTTTAAAATAATAGTTAAAGTATTTGGAAACCTTTCGAAACGGTAAGAAAACACCCAACGGGGGAATCACAGAATACGATCCCGGCGGTCGCCGATGCATTTCGGGGAAAAACACCTAGAGGTTTGTTTGGGTCAAAACCTCCTGAGATCAAGAGCATGCTATTAGAAGGACTCACACACAACCACACTTAAATGCTAAAAACTAGATAATAATGATAGTAGAACTCACCACATGATCCCTACGTTTGATGTAGATCATAGGAGTCCAAACTGACGACCCTTCTTCCTCTTCAACTTTGAAAAACAAGAAAACGTGCACAAAAACCTGGTTATCTGACATATATTGCTCCTAAATGTTAGTGTAATCCATGTGAAACATTATATAAACAATAATAAATGCATAAATGATAATATTTTCACATATGAAGAAATAGAGTGTTAACATAAGTTAGGGAACAAGATGGTTCTTCATTATTGCGGAAACTGACATGTACGAAATAAAAAGTGGAGAGATCACACAGATCACTTCCACGATCTTCGAACGGTGAGTAAATGGGATCGTCGCCCTTGCCTCACTAAGATACTTTCAAGACTTGTACTCGAGATGGCATATAAATGGATGAACATCTCTAGGAAATAAGTTTCCTATAAAAATACGGGAGAGAAGTCACCGGTGACAAATTCGAACTTGAATTGGGATTCCAACGGAGTATAATGTCTATAAATTTCTCCCTCCCTTAGGCCATGCACATGAAGGGATTTTATACTCCCTCAAAGTAGTTTCAATCGGTTAGGCTTGATTGTGCACGTGCTCGGGTGGTTGAACTCTGGAGTAACCATCAACCAGCCCAAAAAATAGGAATTTTTATATATTTTTTAATGATTTTAATGGCATACGCGGAAGAAAAATACATGTGGACTCGCGTATACACGGAAAAGATGCAACGGGCATACCCGCGTATGGGATTTTAACAACATTTTTAATTTTGTTCGGTTGTAGGAATGGGTACCCCGAGGCCATATAGACAATCATGAATCACATGAGGTGAAAAATGATGCTATAACAAGTTCATACAGCAAAATCCTTAACACGGATACAATCCTTGTGCAACACGGAGATATTTCACGAGATAATTAACTCGGATAAATGTGCAATCAAACATAACGAACAAATCTACCATTTTGTAGTAATCAACGAGATAATTAACACATTCATGCATAAACGGAAAACGAGTTCACCAAAACTTCTTCTTTATTAATATAAATTTAATTCGGTACAATCCTTTCTTTCTTCACACGCAATGAAGTCCTTGCACACAACTCAAGACTAGGTCTCCGCACACACGGCCCGGCGGGGAGCATTTCTACCCGGACGAACACAAATTGTCCAGAAAATCGAAAACATAAACATAGCATAAAAATCAGCAAAGATAAGATATCCATACTCGACTCAACCCTTACTTATTTATAGATCTTTGAGGCAAACATACCATGGTTTAAGCTCATGGTTTCCCCTTTTACCATTACATTGATTAAGGGACTTTGACACACCCAAAGCCCCTTGATATCTGCACATAGAAGTGTACTAATCAGAAACTTTGCAAGTATACAACAATTTTACCCATAAGGGACCCCATCCCAACAATGATCATATATGCATTCATTACACTGTGCTTCTATGTTTGCCATTTGTTTGACATAATGTCTGTTATGGAACGAGGGCATGTGCGAGTCAATTATTCTTCAAGTTTTGTATGAAAATATACGCTCATTATTTCATTTATCATTCGAGAAGTTAGAGGAAGTTTTGAGAGGCGGTGATATGGAGGTTGACACAGGAAAAATGTAGCTCGAGATCTTAGGACTACACCCTCTAAACGGAGATGTTGGGAAACAAGCATTTGCATGAGAGCAATGTTGTGTGTGCGGTTGGAGGCCTATAACCACACTTTAGCCTTGTCATGCATGTGGTCATGGGCTTAAGGCGATGAAAAATAATATCCCGAAGCTTAGGGTTTGGTCACCTAGGGTGGTCCTTTGGCCCCTAAGTGTCCTTGTAGCCACGAGGGATGTTGTGGTAGTCCCTCGGCCCCCACTTCCATAACTTGGGCTTGGAGGTCATGTCATGTCATAGTAACTCTTCATCTCATGTTTACCCTAGCATGTTGGTGAGATTGGGTAAAGGTAGGAGAGGGAAATGCACATATATTTATATTAGGATTTATGCCATTTTCTTAGAATCCATGATAATTCATTCACATCATCACATAGGTTATCACATCTCCAAATGTACACTTGGCATCATTTGGAGCACATATGGTATAATATCCCAAACTTGGAACAACTACTTCGAGCATAGCTAAGAACGCATTTCAGTAATGGCTGCTACGAGGATTTGAAACCGGGACTGAATCATTATGTCGAGTATCTAAAGGCCGGGAAATCAGAGGAGGCTCCAAAGAAATCCTTCTAAGTGGGTTAAACGAGATCTCCCACACTTAGATGTCCTCGAGAAGTGCTTGGAGTAGGGTATGACAAATCTTGACAAGAAATGGAATGACAATGTTATTTTATAGCTATGAGGTGAAATATATAGATAGCCAACAAATAATGTTATAGCAACAAAGAAATTACAAGTTCTTAGAAACATCCACTCGAAGGCAATGCAAACCTCAACAATACATGTACAAGGAAATGAGAAAACATTGCTTCATATGTGAAACCCTTAGCTATGTGATATGAGTCTATTATTATAGATGCGCGAAAATAATTTAATTACATGGATATGTAAGCTCAAATACAATAGGGGAGAAAAGCCCTAAACCTTGGAAACAATAATACGTCAATCCTCACGAAGGATTGGTTGAAAATATACAAAATGGAAAAATGTCGAAGTTCTTCCAGGTAGCATTTGCAACTCATAAAATGGAGCTGGATGGAGAAGACTGAATGGCTCTGCAATGCCAATGTCTCCTCCAATAGATCTCTCGAGTGGAAGGTTGATCCTTACACGAAGATCTCACCCTCAATCAACAACGCAAAACCCCACGGCCAAATTATACCATGAAAATAACACGATTCTTGAAAAAAACTGCGTTGTAGGGGAAAAAGGAATGAGTTATTTATTACCAAGATCTGCAATAAGCTCCAATGGCTTCAAAAATGATCCTCCAAAGTAAATAAAGACTCTCCCCTCACGAAAAACAAGTGATGGAAGAGGTGTTGTGACTCCTCAGCACCAGCACCCTACAACATGAAGATTATGTTCTTGCGCGTAATAACGTTTTCACGGAGGAGATGTGACCTCAAGCACTTTGAATGTGAGGAAAATCAGTACAAATCCTTCAAGAGGCTTCTCAAAGAGGGATAAGGACTCCTAATCAGAAAATCCTTGTGCTTGTGACACGGCTTCAATTTGAACAACTACAGAATGCCAATAGTCATATGAGACAAGAAATCTATAATCATATGCATGTGAAACAATGGCTTCCTTGCCCTCCTTTTAAACACATGGAGAGCTCCCTCTCCATGGGTCCCACTCTATTAGGGTTTCCTCCTTCAAGGAATATTCCCTTCTCTTTCTGTATGCTATCCCATAAGGTCTTTCCACCTCATACCTCTACGTTGTTTGACTTGGTCAAACCCAGCCTAACCTCTTTGCAAATGTCTCCCTTTCACACATGAGGGGGTGAAATCTAGTTCAAGCTGATCCCTTTCCATACTAGAGGATTTTATCCATGTTTTTATTATGAATGGGCCTTCTCACCCAATTATTCAACTCCTAGGTAGAAAATAGCAAAAATTAATATTCCAATTTATTGAAGGAAAAATTTGGAATATTACGGTCCTCCCCCTCCCAAATGTTGCTTGTCCTCAGCGAAAGGATAGGCGAAGTTGTTCCCAAGGAATGGAGACTGAAAATTTTTGGGAAATCATCTTCCCCAAATGGATCCTCCATCCTGACAATCATCCAAACAAAATGAGTCACCTCCCAACATGGCAACTCCCTGAAATCTCCTTCCACCTCGAAGCTCAGTGAAGGTGGGGGGTACATCTGACATGGGGAAAGCATCATAGCCTACCTGTTGTCCTTCTCTCCACTTATGACAAGTGTAAGTGTGTCTTTTGATGCAGAGGCTGCAAGTATGCCATCAAGTGGCAAGAGAATAGTCCTCAAGTTTCTTCTCAACATTGAAGAAACAAGCTGCCCAAAATATTCACATCCATGTCTGAATGCGACATGATCATCATAGAAAATCCTAATGAGAATTTTAAAGGAAATTACATGATGGTACATGATACAAACGATGTCTCAAAAGGACACGAGCGTAGTCTCATCACGCAACTTCAAAAAATAGTATGGCAAGTAACATATAAAATTCATCACATCTACCAATGAAGAATAAATGGTTGAATGTCTCAACAATACATGATCAAATAATTTCCCATGGTTGTGCGAATGGATGGCTATCAAACTCATGGCGCACCTCAAAAAAGAAAAAAATAGGTGGTTGTGGTGGCCATATCTCTCCCACTCCCATTGGAACATGTAGTGCAGAAAATTTGGAAATTCTCTCCCCTCGAGGACACATCCAACTCATGTGTCTCTCTCATAATCATGCCTCCCATTACAAATCAGATCCATATCAGCAAATGAAGTCATGATCAGAGAAAAAAATTAAGAAAATGTTGAAGGTTTCATGTGGAGCAAGGAGGTACCAACGACTTCCCCAATGGCATTGACGTAGTTTTCCAAAGCATTGCTTTAGAAAATTACATGGCAAGTTGTTTTGTATTACATGGGTGGTGATGTATGTCATGATATCTACTGATATATAGCAAATGGTGAGTATACCAACTTATCATACATGAAAAGAAAACACTTTCCATGGCCATATAAAATATGGATGTCTCCATCACTCTGATTAGCCCAATTATGAACATGGAGCAATGTGAAAAGCTTGCCCTCTTGTGAAGCAATGCACCATAGTAATGGCAAGAGTATGCAAATCAATGAATGTGTAAACAAAATTCTTACCATAATGAGTAATATGGTACTGAGATCCATGAGTGAGTCTTCCATAGTGTTTTGGCATACTATGAAGATGCATGAACCATGTCTTCGTAAAAAAAGATCATCCTTCCCATGCTTAGGAATCCAAGTCAAGAAATATGTCATAGTGATAGATGCCTCTATCCACTACTCTATCATCCTCACCTCCTCCCTTGTTCACCAATTGCATCCAAAGTGAAGTGATCACCAGGGACACTCCTTCCATAAATTCCTGCTCCAAAGTGATAGTCTTTGTGAGCTCATGCAAATAAGCTCTTGTCAATATAAAGCCTACTACATTCTTTGACATGCTCCTTGTCAAGAACTCCTCTAATTCTGCTGCAAATAAAGAAGTTCCTCCCAAGGTGGAAGCACCTCTTGATAATATAAGGCCAAGGAGATAATGCCATCTCCTCCTCTTGCAACATCATGCAAAGTGTAAGATCAAATCTTCTCTTGCTCTCCAAAGAAAAACAGCAAAAGATTTTGTTGCCTCCCCATACTTCCATCATACTGACTCATGTGATGAGAACACAATGAATGATATGATACCACATCAACACCATGTTTCCATACTCTATGCTGCCCAATGATGTAAGCATCCTGCCATCTCTCCTCCATCCTCCTACTCTTAGGAAGAGCGTATACCAAGTGATGGCCAAACTCTTTCAAGAGTAACAGTATGACCAAGCCTCTTTTGTTGCCCGGTATCATAAATTTGCAAGTAGCCTCCCGGCTCCTTGCTCATCCAACATCCACTCAATACTTGTGGATGTCTTCTCCTTATCTTCATCTTGTTTCTCCTCCTGAAAGCCACCAACCTCCCAAAACAAATTCCTGTCTTTTGCACTCCACCAGGAATTTTAAATGAAAGCTTCTCAAGGATCAATGTGACTCCATAAGGACCCAAATAAGTGGTATGAAAAAACCTCCCATCATGATGTGTATGGCTCGAAGATGTCCAACACAAGCATGAGATATGTTATCCATGCGAAGATGTCCTCCATCTTCTATCTTGCTCTGACGAGAAAGGAAGAAAATATTTACTCCGGGGTGTGTTGAAGTGCACCTCTGTGAGATCTTTCTTTGAAGTTGCTCCCTCTCAACAATAGTCTTCCAAAACCAATGAGGTCTTGGATACTGTAAGTAGAAGTTCATCTTTGAGGTGAGAGGAGCTCATTGAAGGTGTCATCTTAAAAGGAGAAAAGGGTTTCTCACTCCAAGATGTCTACAATCTTCCTTCAAGTCTTCAAACCCTAATCTCCAAGTGTGATGAAAAATCAACAATGGCTCATGATAATGATGGTTTGCTTCCTCCTTGAATGTTTCGATGTTACACAACACGGTGAAACCAAAATTTTATCTATAATGCTTGATGGGATTTGACCCTTGGTCATGTAAAAGTAAATCTCCACAATTATCAAAAGAAATTGTAACAATAGATTGTGGAAATCTTTTCATACCTTGATGATGTTTGGGAACTTCTGTGGGGATGCAAAGTTCCACTCCTCCAAAGTTTTGGTTACCCCAAGCTGATGCATGTTGCTCCTCCATGAGTGTGACGGCGTTAGGAAAAATCTCCTCGAGTGGTGTGAGCTTTTCCTCCTTGTTCTTTCTCCATCAAAGGTTTTTGATCAACCTACGAGTGAACTTTGCAAAAGATTTTTACTCTTGCATGGCTCAAGTGGTTGCACCACCAAAAATAGGCTTCACCTCAGAGTGCGGTGCTAAGATTTCCATGACTTCTTTCCTGGCTACGGATGTAGTAGGAAAAATGCCTCCAACTTTCTCACCCATAACCTTATCAAAAGTAGACAGCAGAAATCTATTGCCTCTTATTTTATAGCCTGCTTTGCCGGGTCTCTTCTCTTCCTTCAGAAACTGGATGAAATGAGGGAAAGCTAGGAAGTCTCCTTGACTCTAGGTTGAGATCTGTGCTCAACAAAGTAATCACTTAGAATCGATAATCAAGTGTCCTTCATGCTTGTCTTCTTCTTGATGAGAATAGGAAATTATGGTCCTTCCTCTTCTTCTTCTTCAATCTTCTTGACCTCCTTGGAGAGGTTATCTAGATGCGAATGCGATGAGACGTCTCATATTCTTCATCATTTTGATCTTCTTGGGCTAAGACTCACGGGGTTGAGCCAAGAAAACAACGATACCAGCGCCAATATCCCAAATGCGGAACGGCTAGCAAGGCATGGTGGAAAATGCATTTTCGGTAATGGCTGATACGGATTTCAAACCCGAGGATACGGATCCCTTAGATCATAGTATCTAAGGCTGAAATCCAATAGGGAGGGCTCCAAATAAATCCTTATAAGTGTGTTAAACATATCTCCCACGCTTAGATGTCCTCGGAAGTGCAGGTAAGGGACTGCAACAAATCTTCAGCAAGAAATGGAATACGGCGTTATTTCTTGTGAGGTAAGAAGATATAGATATCCAACAAATAATGTTATAGCAACAAATAAAGTACAAGTTCTTGAGGAAACATCCCTCAAGAAAAGTAATTGACCTCGACAATACATGTACAAGGAATTGAGACCTTGCCCTTTTAGCTACATATGTGAAACCCTTGGCTATGACGAGCGTAGTCTATTGTAGATGCTACAAAATGATTTCATTACATGGATATGACAAGATATATCTCAAATACAATAGAGAACTTCGCTCTAACCCTTGGAAACAATAATACATCAATCCTCGAAGGATGGTTTGAAAATATACAAAATGGAAAAAATGTTAGATTCTTTGGGTAGCGGCTACAACTCAGAAAATGGGCTGGATGGAGAAGATTGAAGATCTTTTGCATATGATGTCAGCAATGTCTCCTCCAATGGATCTCTCAGTGGAAGGTTGAGTCCTTACCTTTGAAGATCCACCCTCTGACTCGACAACTATGACCCACGGCAAATGCCATGAGAAATAACCCTGATTACACTAAAAGCAAAGCTGGCGTTGTAGGGGAAAGAGATGATTTGGCCCAATCCAAAGATCTGCAATAAAAGATCAATAGTATTACAGGCGATCCTCAAAGGAAAGAAAGACTCTCCCCTCTGAGAAACCAAGTGATGGAAGAGGTGTTGTGACTCTCAACTGCCAACACCCTACAACACGGAAATTATGTTACAACAACAGCAACATTGTCCTAGAAGGAGGATGCTTGGCCTCAAGCCTAAATGTGAGGAAAATCATTAAAACTCCTTCAGAGGCTTCTCAAGAAAAGGATATGGTCTCCTAAGTATGAAATCCTTGTGCTAAGTAGCACGACAATAACTAAACGGTGGAGAATGCCAATAGTACGAAACGAGACAAGAAATCTATAGTCATATGCATGTGAAACAATGGTTGTCTTGCCCTCCTTTTAAACACATGAGAGCTCCCTCTCCATGGATCCCACTCTATTAGGGTTTCCTCCTTCAAGGAATATTCCCTCCTCTTTCTCTGCCTTTAATATCCCATAAAGATGCTTTCCACCTCATACCTCTACCTTTGTTTGACTTGGTCAAACTTGACCTAACCTCTTTGCAAAATGTCTCCTTTCACACATGAGGGTGTGAAATCTAGTTCCAAGGCTGATCCCTTTCCATACTAGAGGGATTTTATCCATGTTTTTAATTATGAATGGGCCTTCTCACCCAATTATTCAACTCCTAAGTGAAAATAGAAAAAATTAATATTCCAATTTATTGAAGGAAAAAATTGGAATATTACATAATTTATTATGATGGTTATTACTTGATATCCTAATACACAAGTGGAAAACCCCTTTTGAAGCCCTCTTTCAAACGTTAGAGGTAATTTCTATTCTTTTGAAGATGGATTTTACTTGGTACATGTGTGAAAACTCATTTGGGTGCATTTTCCTCTCTAACTCACTTGTATAATTTAGAGCCTTGAAGGTCTCACTTCATTATTCCTTTTTTATTCACATGTGGTGGCTCTAAAGTCTTCTAGAAGGTGCACCTCATATTTTCCTTGTTTCTCACGTATGTGAAAGTGTTTTTAAGGTTTTTTCCATGGTTTTAGGAAGGTGCTAAAAAAAAAATTCTCATGGTTTTGACTCACATTGTTTTTGACCCCTTGAGTTAGGAGGTGCTCAATGTTGGTGGTTCTTATGATTGTATGAAGGTACTCGTGATTTCTATCTCATAGTTTTCATGGATATGTGGGTATAAATTTAGTTGTATAATTCACAGAGTTCATGGTATTGAAAGTATGGTTTAGTGTGTGCATTATCTATGGGGTCACCTTCCTCAATTCCTCTTATTGTAAAATCATCTGGGGAGACTTATTTGCTCAATTTTGGTGTGAGATCTTTCTATCGTTTGAGTAAATGTTATAGGGTTATTATACGAGGGTTTGATATTGTAAGTTCTTATTAAGGAACGATTTATTACAAAGAAATAATGCAAGTGAGGTATCATGGTAATCTATTTCATTTCTTTGTGAATTTTTAGGCTGAATCTATTATATTGGGGGTGAATAGTAAGGTTTTCTTCCTCAACTTAAGTTTATTTTAAAGTCTAAGTTTGTAATACCTATGGTATTTTTTAAAGATTAGCCTCCCATTTTACTTGCATAGTTCATATTTCTTATCTTGATGCTCAACAAGTAATATTATATTATGTTTGGGAACTTCAAACAACAAAGATAAGATGATAAATACTCGGAAGTAGTCAGGACTTGATGTCAATTGCTTTACTAATTTCATTTGTACTTTTATCCATCTCTTTCAATTTTCCTTTTAATTTTTTTACATTTAAGCAAACTTGGTTTAATATTTCTCATTTTCAAAACTATTTGATTCTCCATATTTCTTGAACTAAATAATATCATCATTCAACCATTAACCTATATTTATGTTGGGGTTGATCTCTTGAAGTGGTTAAATTTTTTAAATTGAATTTTCCTTTTGGTGTGCCTTTCCTAGTTTTACATTAGATGCTTGCATAAAAATAAGAATAACCTTATATCTAATATTCATGTTTCATATAGTCACATGGATCTAGCTCTAGAGAATATTTTAAACAAAAATCAATGCTTAATTCTTAAATCGTGCCAGGTTTGGTGATTGTTCTTATTGTAAATTTTGGTATGAATATTTGAATATAGGGTTTGTTTTAAATTTTAAACCTTAATTAGTTGAGGGCATTGAACAATTCTTCAAATGGTGAAGATTTTAAATTAGGAAGTGAATGAATAGTTGAAATTACAAACATTCATTTCTATTAGTGTCTTATGCTTCATATACCATAACTATGCATTTGGGCATTAAAAAATACAATCTTTATGATCATATATTTGCAAATTGAGCATATGATACCTTGAATTTTCGCATTAAATGTTAGGTAGCCTTGATGAATTAATGCAAACAAGCTTTGAATGATTCATAATATAAGGGCAGAAAATTGCTTTTGATGCATAAGAATAAGGTCCCATGATTTTTTTTTGAACTTGAACTAAAGTCTTATCTTTAACTCTATCTATATTCCCTATGCATAAATACACTAGTTATAATTGAGTTGTGAGTTTTGTATTGATAACTTTGGATCCTATTTCCATACAATTATTAATTTTAATTTGGAGGATAGTTCACTTTGGTTTACATGTTAAACAATTTTGATGCATAGCTAAATGAAAATCCTTTTACAATCAACACAAGTTTAGGATTATGTCTACCAATTCACCACCATGACTTATTGGCAAAAAAACAAGTTAGAAATCTCAAATATAGTACTTTCACAGAGGTTACATATTTTATGGTTTTATTTATATTACATACACAACAAAATAATCTAATAACAAAATAATTATAATGTGTATGATATGAGATGTTGGTCATCATGGCCATATTTATGGATGTGAATTTAGTAAACACGGTGATCTTACAATAATAGTTGATGGTTTACACTTGAATAATTTTTCTTTGCCAAGTTGCACACAAAAAACATGTTTATGGTTAAAATTAGAATGAATTTGATATTGGTTTGAAAAAATTGGTTCATAATAATTCAATTGCACAATTTTCTCTCATTGCTACTTGAGAAATGTGACAATCATTTTGAACATCTTGGCCTAACAATCATAAGCATTCTACTTGAATAAGTCATTGATGTGTATAATATAAACATTTAATTTTGTTACAAGCAATAGATTGTATTAAGGTATAGTTTTCTAGGATAGTATCGCATTCACATTCTTTGGGAATTGATCTAGCTCTTGATAATTTGCAATATTCACACATTTTTAAAAGAGTGGATTTGATTAAGTTAAAACACAACTTTGTTAATATGAGTTAAAGATATCCCATTTCACACTCAACCTCTTAGATTAGATTGACCATAGGGTTTACCCCAAGTTGATTTTATTGATCGAAAAAGAGTGGAACAAGGCTACTAAAATGATAGTGGATGACTTGCTTGAGAGTTTTCCTTAGTATATTTCGTTAAGGTTATGACTTTCCCTTGTAGTCAAGAGTTTGGCGGTAGAATTTTCATATGTATGAGGAAAAAAACTCTGCCTAGTCGGTAAACTACCATGGATATTCCTTAGACGACATAACAGCATATATGCTAAAACTATATTTAAAAATCTAAGATCTACACTATTAAGGGTTTATTTCTCTTTAGATTTATGGATTTTTATATTGTTAATTTTGCATGCCTAAAAATTAAAATTATGTATAAAATAGAGAATAGTGAAATAAAAACTCACAAGCCATGATTTGACATAAGATATGACACAGGAAACCCTTTTGGGAAAGGCGAGATGGAAGGTGAGGTTGTCATGCTCTCTTTCTCTTAATATAAAATGGCTTAGAGTACAAAGTATAACTTGTGGATTATGGGCTACTACAATGCACAAATCCCATATATTTTTCTCTATCTCATGCTCATCACGATTATTTTTTTTTATCTATGGAATAAATGCACTCAAAAATAAAAGAACCCCTTTTTCCTCCTAGTGGCCTAGTTATAACTTGACTCGATAACCCATTAGTGTTTGACTACCTCAACTCTTAAATAGAGTTACAATGTGGACCCTTATAGAGTGTTATTCATCACAATCATGTGGATAGCCCTTTCCCATGAATATTTGGGTTTTATGTGGCATCCTCTCAAATTGTGGTGGTGAAAACAAGAGGTCAACTTCGAGTGGAATAAATTTTGCATGCGGGCTGCGATTGAATCGATTCTTATGTCATTGGAAAGGTCTCTATGTGTATAATATGAAAAAAAAAAGGTGATGCATTAAAGTGGAAAATTTTTACCCCCCGGCTCGAACCCACCCAAAAATAAAAATTCGTTTTATGCCTCAAAATGATCCCAAAAGGTTTCAAACCCGGTTTTCCAAGCCCAGGTCTCACTAGTAAAAATGGTCTCACAGACATTCTCAACTTTTTCCAATGTAAAAGCATCGAGATCGATGAAAAAAATGTAATGATCTAATCCATATCATAACCAATTAGAACTAGTTTTATACCTTACTCCATGGCCAAAGATAGTTTTGGCCTAAATAATATTCGCAAAAAAACCAATATCATGTATTATCATTGTTGAGGCTCTAACAATGTTATTATTTGATTTTTAAGTGGAAAATTGTAATATGAATTATTAGTGGCTTTAAAATACATGGCGAGGGACAAGGACACGGGTCTAGATGGCACAAATCAGTAGAACTTTTTCCTTCATTTTTTTGATATCATGGGGTCGTATCTCCTACATTTGGTGGACGAGTCTCAAATTTCTTGTTATATATTTGGAGCAATATTTGTCATATTTATATGTGATTCCCAAGTTATTTAATGTTTCTTCCTTCTCATATTATAGACCTATTTTTCTCTCTAATATTTTTTATAAAATAGTCACCAAAATCATTTCCTCGAGGATAAAACTGCTTTCTGTCAAATTCTCTCACACCGAAAATTTTGGTTTTATGGAAAATCACCCGTAAGGATGTGGTGGCTATAGCATGAGAATGTAGTTGCCCCAAAAAACTAAAAAATAAGAATAATAACGCTTATTGAAATTGGACTTGATAAAATATTGACTATTAGATTGGGACTTTTTATGATTGATATTTCATAAAAATGGTATTTTTGTGCATCTTGTTGATTGGATAACAACATATATGACATCGGTAAAATTTTTGTTTTATCATGAGGTTTCTACTCATTTTTCAAATTCTCGTGGCTTAAGGTAATTTTTCTTTCTTTCCTCTTTTTCTTACTGGTCATTGACAATGAGTTGGATGACTACAAAGGCTCACTCTTGTGGTTTCATTTAAGGTGTCAAATTACAAAGGTAGATCCATCACTCATATTACCTTTGTGGATGATGTTCTCATTCTAAGGGAGGTTGTGATACTCAAATGAGGGAACGTGTTGCAGTTAAGCTTCCTTTAGAAAGGCTACTCATCTCTATATGATTAAGTCCAAAATTTTTTATTGCAATTATTGGATGAGGACATGATTATGGAAATTAAACGAAAAATTTGTTGTCGAAAACACAATTGGATTATGGGTTCAAGTACTTCGGTATAATTACGAAACCAAATAAATTTTGGATCAAAGACGGGATGAGATTAATAGAAAAAATTGAGAAAAACTATCTCTATTGTCAAACAAATGACTCACCTTGGAGGAGATTGATTCTAATTGATTCGGTTTTACATATCATCTCGGTATCTTTTGGATGCATCTTTACTTGATGCCCAAATAAATCATCGAAGAGGATTAATTCATTTATCTCAATTTTATTTGGGCTAGATTTGGGAAGGACATGAAATTCATCTTCTAGTCTAGAGCGATTTCTGATACCGAAGGAGGCTATGGAATGTGGTATAAAAACACATACCTTTTTGATCGGTCTATGATGATAAAGAATCTATATTTGTACTTTCACAAATGGAACAAGCATATGAGATGATCATCGAGGAAAAATGACTGAAAAAATAGTCGCTCATGGAATGTATAAAGGTGGGGCAAGGGTCCCATCTATGGTCTCCTATCTTTGTACCAATATGTCGAAAAATAAACATTGGTTGATTGTAAATCTTAAATGGGAGATTGGATTGGGTTCCCGGAGTCTGAGATTGGATTGGATCTCATCAAAGTATTTAATGGAGATCATACATTTATTGTTGCGACAATCGAAGTATATCAATAATCTAGGAATTTATTTTTTAAATCAAATATATGTCTTTAACGTATCCATCACAACAACTCCTTCTTGGTCACACTCACAGCAATGTTCCCAAAATTAGCATGAAGCTAATTGGAACATTGATTTTCTTATATCATCTAGGAGGTGAATAAATGGGTAAGGAGGCCCACATGAGTAGAAATAAAAATCCCTCATAGTGTGAAAGGGATCATCATAGTAGTTATGATTTGCACCCTCGAGTGTGAAAAGGGAGCAAATGCATGAGGACAGAGTCAAGTTTGAACAGTCAACGGTGTTGCCATGGGAGGAGTGGATCACTTTGAAAGACGGCGCAATATGAATGAGGAAGAAATCGTTTGGTAGAGGAAACCCTAATGTGGGGGCCAAGGCAAGAAGGCTTTCATTTGTTTAGGGAGGAGACGAGGTAGCCATAGAAAGAAATGTTATGGATTATTGATTTTGAGTACGCATGACTATTTCTTTCTTCGTTTTTAAGCTGAAGTTGTTGTCTTTTGTAGCACGGATTTCCTATTTGGAATCCTCTCCCTTCTTAAGAGGCATCTTGAGGGAATTTTACTTCATTTCTCCACATTCGGAGCTCGAGGCCAAACCCACCTCCTTCGGCTACGAGCGTTAGTCTTGTAGCAGCGAGAAACGTCGTGTTGCGAGGGTGTTGCGGTGGAGGGTTCCTGGCTTACCACTTCTAAGGCTTATCTTTCAAGGGAAGGAGCTTCTATTCCTTTGGGAGGTCGGTGAGGAAGATTCGAGGCTGATTGCACATATTTGGCATGGAGCCAAGAATTTCCATCACAGCAGTGGAGTCCCTCTCCTTGTTGCGTTATTTGTGAGAGCATTTGTAGTGGGGGTTTGCATTGCTAGTTTGGAGGGTGAGATCTTGATCGATAGGATCAACTTTTCACTTGGAAGATCCATTGAAGGAGGAATCTATTTTTTGAATTGGAAATCATATTCGGCCATCTCCATCCAGTTCATGAGTTACTTGTTTGCTATTTATTCTTGCCCCTCTGACTGCGGCATTTTGTATTTTTGCATATTTCAACCAATCCTTCCGGGATTGTCTAGAAATGCCTTTGTGAGTATATATCTTTGCTCCCCATATTTTATGAAATTTGTATGTTGACATATTTATGTATTGACATCATTTTTTGCTTCGGTTATTCCTTATAGGCTTTGTGCGGTCATAGCCTTGGGCTTTCTTCATGTAACGATGTTCTTCATTTTATCATGTATATGTTCTGTGAGGTTGCATTACCCGGCAGGTGATTGTTTCCTCAGTTTGTATACATTTTTGCACATGATCTAATATGATGGCTATTTGGATCTTACGGCATTCTATGTGTTAATGTATCTTGCTACTCCATTATTGTGTTTACATACTTATTTGTATCTCCAATCTTGGGATATTATAAGATATTCCCAACCTTGTATATTTTACCCATTTTGGGATATTACACTCATGGGAACTTGTTCCTAAGTGATGAGATAGCTTGTGTTTAGGGTCAATACTACTTTTCGAATGTTTTATGTTGTAACAATCGCTTGAACAATTTCTTCTTTCGTGTAATCACTTTTCAATTTTATCTTAAATCACCCAATAGCTGTAAGAAAATGTGGATAGAATAGTAAATAAATATGGATAATATAATAAAACCAAGATCAATGAGACACGTAGACTTGGGTCAATGACCAAGGAAAACCTCAAGTAAGAGGAAACCCAACTTGATTCTTCTTCTATTATATATTCATCAAATTTTTAGTAGAGATACATAGTCCAAGTACATTCATCACAAGTTAAAGGTCAAATCCTTAACTATCCAAGTCAAAAATTCAAAAACCAATCAAATATGAGAGATAAATTCAACTGCGGTAAAAATACTAGATCTACAATTTCGTTCCTATAAAGTTTAGTCAACAACATCCCTAACCAGTCCAAGGTCAATCGTCAACAATTCTCTTAAATTGCTTCCGATCAAATTGAGAATATGGTCTTTTTCTTCCTTAGTAAAACCCGGAGTCAAAATAAATACAAAATACCTCATGCAATTTGGTTAAATTCAACGATCAACCTTAGCTTCGAGGTTTGCGGTAAAAGATGGTTAAAGTGCCCATAACATTTCATTCAAAGTCTCCCTCAATTTTTCCTCCTAAAATAGATCAAAAACCAGTCAAACCAATCAAGTCAAGCGAAGTCAATGTTGGTCAAATGCCCAAAAATAGAAGTCAACATAATTCAAACAGAACTCCTCCTCTTTCTTTTACACATGTGAATTCAACTTTGCAATATTTTAGAGATATATGAACCAAATGAAAAATTGATATGTGATGTGATTCCTCAAGAAAAACTGACGAAGGTCAATTTATATTTGGTGGAAATTGAATTTATCTTAGGTGACTTGAAAAAATTGATTTAGAAGCTTGGACTAGCATTATAATAATTTTGCATGTGAAAAATTGATTATTTCAAGTGGAAAGAGGGGTCACCTTAGGGTTTTTGGGCTTGTCCAATGGAAATTTCTCCCCTCATCTACCAATATTCAACACTCCCTCTCTGTCTAGGGAAGAAATTTCTTCATAATAAGTCTCAACTTGGATATACATGTCTCATCATCATCGTTGCATCATATCACATCTTGTCTCATATCTTCTCGTCTCTTGAACAATGATTTCTCGATATAAATAAGAATATTGATAAAAGGGAGATCAATTTACTTGTTAGAAAAATTATATATTACGGAGCAATGCAACACATTGATAATAACGGAAAACAAAAACACACAAAACACATAAAACCGAGAGAGATACCAAATACATGATTTCTGCCCAATTTGAGCTACGTCCACCACCAGAGCCGACGGTCGAGTCACTTTGTATTATCCAAAAATGAAGAGACACAACCTACAACGAATCCATTGCAATATCATGTGTTCTCTCTCGAGGTCTCCCTATATGTTCTCGCTGCGAGAATACATACAATCCATAACGACAATAAAATACCCTCATACAAAACAAGAGGTTGCCTTACGAGGTGAAAAACCCTAAACTAAACATAGCTTCTCTTTGTCGAGATCATCTAGCCTAATGGCTGATTGGCCTACTTAATTACTATACTTTTAAAAGGCAATTTTAAATATTTTTTTGCAAAGAAAGCAGGAAAAACACCCCCCCAAAACCGATGTTCGCCCCTTGACCCCCTAGGCGGCATAAGGTACAAAGCTGGCATTTTGCTCCCCAGTAATAGCAGGGGTTCAATGTTGTGATACAAAATAAAGAAGATAATCGGCTCCACACCCAACAATCTCCCTTGGAGATTTATTATGTGACTCCTTTTAGTTGCTTCATTGTTGGACAATTACTCCACTTTATGCACAGTACCATTTCTCATCTTCATCATCATAATTTTAAGACCAAGTGAGCGAGCATAGTCTCATTTTCTCCTAGTTAAAACTTTTTTTAGCATATCGGAAGGATTCAAGCTAGTGTGTATATTTTCAGCTTCATTGTCCATCTTCCCAACCTTGATCGTATGAAATGGTACTTGAGTTGTATGTGTTTAGTCTGGAATGAAATGTTGAGTTCTTTGCCAAGATAGAACGGCACTTTGGCTATCATTGTATAACGTGCCCATATCATGCTTCTTAAGCAATTCATCCATAAACCTTTGTAACCAAATCATTTCTTTACTAGCCTCTGTTGCAGCAACATACTACGCCACATTGTTGAAAGTGCAGCAACAACACTTTGTATTTTTGAAACCCAGTGACATATGTTCCACCTACGGTAAATACATACTGTGGTACTCACTCTTTGCTCTACAGCATCACCTACCATATACGCATCAACATGTCCCTGTAGAGCAATGTTTGAGCCACCAAAGCATAATGCTTGACTGTGGTACCTCTCAAATATACGAGAAACCATTCCTTGTCATCCAATGTTCTTTTCTGGATTTTTCCATGTACCTTCTTACAACTCCCCACTTCATGTGAAATATTCGGCCTTGTGTAGACCATTGCATACATTCAGCTTCCAACTACTGATGCATATGGAAATTTAGACATATAATCCATTTCTTCTTGGGTCTTGGGCAATATCTCCTTACTAGTTTGAAATGGCTAGCAAAAGGTGTAATAACTAGTTTTGCATTACGCAATAAATCTTTTCAACACCTTTTGTATGTACTCATTCTAGGACAATGTTACAATTTCTTATTTTTCCTATCTCTGATTGTTCTCCTTTTAAAGGATATGTTTTGTGACTCCCCAAATCCTTCATTTCAAATTAATTTTCCAATTTATTTTGAGCACATTTATTTGCATGTTGAATACCAACAAACATGTCATACACATATAATAACAATATAATATAATTTCCATCATTTTCTTTTTCATAGCTCTGATCATAGTGACATATAGTATAACATTTTCCAGACATAAACTGTCAAATTTTAGATACCACTACCTTGGAGCACATTTTAAGCCATACAAGCTCTTCTTTGCCACTGCACACTAATTTTCTTTCTCTTTACCTCATATCCTTGGGTTCTTCACATATAAACCACTCTTCCTCCAAATCTCCATGGAGAAATGTTGTCTTCACATCCAATTTTTCAGGGTGAAAATGTCTTAGCTTTGCTACAAGACTTAAAATAGTTCTAATTGAAGTCATATTAACAACGGGATAAAATAGTTCATAAAAATCAATACCTATTACATGCAAACCCCTTCACCACAAGTCTAGCTTTGTACCTCTATTTTCCTCTATCTTCTTCACTTGCTTTGTAAACCCATTTATTCGCAATGTTGTTTTGCCTTCAAACAACCTGGCTAAGTCCCAAGTACGGATTTATGTATTAAAAAGAACCCATCTCTTCTTTCATGGCTAGCTCACCTTCTTCTGGTTTTCAGCAAATTGCTTCTTCATAACATTAGGTTCTTTTTTGAAATGGAGTCAACAATAAATTATATAATGAAGTATCATTCAAGGGGTCTACTTATCTCGGTAGATCTTCTAACACCACTTTTAGGTGTTTGAGGTGCACATTGCTGTTGTGGTGGTTGTTGTTGTTGTGGTTGTTTTATTATTATTATTTTTAGGCACCTTTACTTTTAATGATCTCATCGAAGCTGTGTATTCTTTATTTTCCTGTTTCTTTTCACATATTTGATTCTTATACAAGACCTTTTCATTAGATATTACATCTCTTCTCGTAATTATTTTATGATTTTCATAATCATATAAAGCGATAACCATAATCATTAACACCATATCCAATAAAGGCAAATTTCTTTGATTTTTCTCGAGCTTTGCCCTATTTTCTTTATTAATATGGACACGGAGCTCACAACAAAAACTTTAAAAAGATTATTTTACCTTTTTACTGTCCATGCTTCTACGGAATACCACCATCGAGAACTTGAAGGCCCTATGTTTATATATAAGCAACGATGTCTATGGCATCTATCCAAAATTGTAAAGGCAATCCGCCAAATCTCATGCACCTTACATCACTTCGTTGTTACTTCATTCTTTTGGTCTACACCATTTTCTTGTGGTGTTCTTGGAAGTTTGTCTTCTCTCTTGCAAATTCCATGCTCTGAATAGTACCTATAAAACTCTTTTCTACAATATTCACTTCCATTGTACGATACGAGACACTTCAACTTCTTTCTTGTCTCGATCTCAACCAAAGCTTTCCCATTTCTTGAAAGTATGATATACATTAGATTTATTTTGAATACAATAAATCCAAGTTTTCCTAGTTGCATCATCAATAAAGGTAACATAATAATGAGATCCTCAAGAGATGATACCTAAGTAGGTCCCCATACATGCAGCAGCCACAAGCTCTAATTTGTTGCTCTTCTTTCTTTTTTAACTCTGTGAAATCTGAATCTCTTATTTTTATAAATACGATTCTCACGTCAAGTCAATATTCTTCAAACCCAACAACAAATTTCTTGAGTGAAGATCTTCATCCCTTCTCACTCATGTGTCGAGCCTATGATGTTGCTGTCATTTCATCTGCTCCTTTAGAAGTTAAATCATTAACGAGTTAGAAATACCATTGCGTAAATATAATGTGCCAACATTTTCACCTTTTTCTATTACGGGGTTCCTTTGGTGACATTCCAAGTTTTATCTGTAAAATTTGTCACACAACCTTCACCACCTAAGCACCTATTGAAATCATATTTTTCTTCAGATACGGAACATGCCTTACCTCCTTTAATAACCATTGAACTTGTTCTGCTGTTTTACAAGAACCTTACCCATTCCAACAATTTTACAAGGTTTATCATCACCAGAATGAAATTTTCAAAATCTCCTTGAACATAGTCATGAAAATATTTCTTATCGGGTGAGGCATGGAATGAAGGCCCCTTGAATCTACCACCACGGAATCGATGACATTTTCTAAATAAAGAATTAAAGAATCTTGTAACACATCATTTTGTCACATTTTCTTCATGATTTTTTCTTTTTGTTCATCTCCTTATTTTCCCTTTCGAGATATCACAAGTCTTTCTTGGTGTCCTTTCTTTGTGCATTTCCGGCACTATCCCCAATCTGGACTTGAATCTGCCTTTCCTTAATTTACTTCGATATCTGAGCTCTTTCCTCTTTCCATTTTTCTTCCCATGAACTCTGCACTAAAAGCATTACTAGATGTCTCACCGGAGCTTTTCCCAAATCGCATTTCCTCGCTAAGGATAGTACGAAGCAACATCATCAAACTTTAAAGTACTAGATCCAAAGATAGAGTTACTAATGGCCATAACTAAACCATTCCAACTTTCGGTAATGAGCACATAAATAACATAGCGCTAACTTCATCATCAAATTTTACCCCTACGAGAACTTAAGCCGGTAAGTAGCTATGTTAAAATCATTTAAATGGTCTCTGACAGATCCACCTTGAGCATCTTCATATTAAATAAACGTTTCATAAGAAATACCTTGTTTGGGGGCGGGGTTTTTCATATAGTTTCGCTAATGTATGTCGAACCCTCACATTGTGTTTCCTTCAAAATATTGAAGTCTACCAACAGTAAGAACTTGTCCGTCTTGTTCAAGTTCCTCTCTTGAGAATCTCCCATTCGTACGTCATAGTTTTTCGGCTTCTTTGTTTTTCCGCTCAATGGTAGGTACATATCTTTAACGTACGGATAATCTTCCATACGCATCTTCCATAGTGGAAAGTTTTGTCATTAAATTTCTCGACCCTAAACTTACCATCCTCCACCATTGCTCCCTCGGGCAGGGAACCCTTCTTTCCTGCCGAGTTTATCGACGAAACGAGGCCTTTGGATCTGATACCATTTGTTAGAAAAATTATATATTACATAACTTAATGCAACACATTAAATATGTGGAAAACACAACACACAAAACACCTAAAACGGAGAGAAAAAAATATACGTGGTTCACCCAATTCGGGCTACATCACACTGAACATCCAATCCTTTCTTTCTATTATCCGGCAAAATGAAGAGTCAAAACCTACAATAGACCCGTTGTAATATCCTTTGTTCTCTCTCACGGTCTCCCTATCCATTTCTCGCTGCGAAATACACATACAAATCCTGACCCACAATACAATACCCTCATACAAAATGAGGGGTTGCCTTATGGCGAAAAACCATAAACTAAACATTACTTCTACCATCGGATCATCCGCCTAATGAACGGCCCAGATTGACTAGAAATTACTATACTTTTACAAGGCAATTTTACATATGTTTTTAGCTTCGAGCGGCCCCGCCACTATACCCCCGGAAGCGTGCAATTATAGGTGGCGTTGTTGCCCGTTAACAACGAGGGTCCAATGCTATGATACAAAATAAAGAAGATAATCGAGGCTCACGGCCCGGCAACCACTAGAGTAAAGATCTTCCAACCCAATATAATAATACGGGGGATTGATTTTCCATAAGTGAAAAATATCTTCCAAACCCCATGTTCGGCTTGACTAATCAAAATTCCATCCGGATAATAGGGGGGGTCAATTTACCACTAGGGTAAATATCTTCCAAGCCACATATATTCGACAATAGAGGAGATCGATTTGCCACAAGTGAAAAATATTTTCCAAGCCGTGTCACCCACCTTGATCCTTAGTGATCAAGTGGTTAAAAATCATGCATCTAGGACTTAGTTAGATAAATTTACTAGATGCATATGCCATAGGGAAATATCTTCAATCTAAGTCTCCTCACTCATTGGTCAAATGAGTACTTAATCTAACAACTCGACTTGTGGGTAGGATGCATGTTGGGGTATATACTCTATCAAATCACATAATTGAATAGGGGAGGTAAGTTATCAAAATGATAAGGATATTCCAACCCTATAGCTCGAGGTACCCCATGCCCAAAACTCCCATAGCTCAATGTTCGTGATCAAGTATGACCCCTTCTAGGAAGGGTCATATCCCACCGATCAAGCTCCTCTGTGAATACCAAGAACTTCCTTTTGGAAAAGGATTTATGCTTCATGTCCTTTATAATATCATCGGTTGAGATGTGTTGGAACCTTATTTCTCCTCTTTGTGTACCATATCCTACATATAATTATATTTGATCTCAATGTGCTTGGAAATTGTCGTGGAAAGTGGGATTCTACGAAGTCGAATCCCACTTTTATTGTCGCGATATATCACAATCATATCTAGTACCTACTCAAACAACCCTCCGAAGATTTATCAACCATATTGTTTCATCTAGCCATGCTAACAATCATGCTCTGACCTCAATCGTACTAAGTGTTGATAATTTGGTAGGCTAGTGATTAATTATTCTCTTCTTGATAATTTCTTGTGAAACTTACCTATTTTACTTATGTCTTTTCTTTTTTAGCTTATTATGTCTTTCATGAGGACGATTTACAAAAACACTAGAGACAACGATTTATGCTTTTCTAGCGAGGGGCAAAACCTCTCCCTCTTAAAGAGAGAAAACCCACGATAAATACTTCTTATAGACTTTCGGATAATAGAGTACCCAAGCCATGAGGCGGACCCTTGACTCTTGTATGCCTCCAAGATCTTTTCATTGCTTCTTCGTGACTCCTTGAGTTGATCATTCTTTCTGCATAGTACGCACCTATCTACACCTTTCTTCACGAGACTAGAGATCTCGTCTGACACTTATATTCTTTCTTCTACGGCTATATGATATCCTTGATTGATATCAACATTATGTATGTCTCACCTTATGATTTCACCTATCCTTTTTGTTTGTACGTACTTATCTTGTTTTCCTTCTCTGAGAATAGTCCACTTTATATTATGAAGATGTCCTTATATAGTTTTCTTCACGGTCTTGTCCTAATTTTTACACAATCCTTTCTTCACTCTACTTTGTGTTAATCTTATATCTTAACATAGTCCTTATTTTATGTTGAACATTGACCTTACTTCGGTACTGCAACATCATTCTTCTTCCTGTCGCAACGAGTCACGAATCCCTATGACACGGTCTTACTTATGCTTGAGTACGATCTCATATCCGCACCTTCCTTCCTCCGCAGCCCCTAAATTCACACTTCACATTGTCTATATCACCACATAGAACTCATACTTCTCCTCGCTATTTCTACCTCAAACTCATCTGAAGTACTTGCTCCAAATGAACCACATATTTTCATATATATACGGAACCAAATCTCCTTATTAAGCCAGCATTGGAGGGCTAACATGAGCCGACTTGTGCGGGGGTATAGAGTTCGTCTAATTCCAATTTACATATGCCTAGGCATAGAGTTACTTAGCACGAGATATTGAGCCATAATTTCAAGGCCTATGTGACAAGGTATTGAGGCATAAAAGTGAGACTTTGAATCTTCATAGACATGACCCTTTAATTAGTACATTTATGACCAAAATACAAATCCCTAAAAGACATCAAGAAGAAGTCTTTTTAACCTATTATAAAACCTTTCTCATGGAAACCCATGAATAAAGCATACCAAAAATATAATTTATTATACGCTCTTCTTAATTACATAAATACATAATTTCATTTCAATTTCAAGATTGATCCTAATTACACTTTCCAACACTCCTCTTAACTAGAAATTATTCACTGTGATACCATGGTTACTTTAAATATGAAGAACCTCATAAGAAGAATACGAATTGGTAATACGCATTTGTATAACATCATTTCAACTTGACATTGTCCTAGTGCGAGCCTTGACTAACATCATCTCTCAGCAATACAATGGGATCTGATAGCGAGACACATGACTTATAGACACCATAGTCATTATCTCTCCAAGGAACATACTCCACCCGGGTGTTCTTAGAGTATGACCTTCTTGCACTATTCTTCTCTTAGGTAGCCAAACCTAAAAGAATATCATTCACGGCTTATCTTATCTTGAATTCCCTATCTCATTCTCAAGAGTATTGAATGCCAAGTGTTTAATCCTCCATTTTTTCTTCCCGAGGTGAGGCAAAGGAATGATGTGTATATCCATTCTCTCCTCATGGCCTTCACTAAGACTTATGGTTGTTAGTCCGGTCTCATGCACGACACATGAATTAGAGAATCATATATGTCACTCCTTCTTAACTCGGAAGGACATATTTCAGGATTTCTTCCAAGTAAGGAAACTTACCACCGAGCTCCCTCTTAAATAGGGGTAACGAGAATCAATGGTGAGACACCCAGGCACTCATGAATAATTCCTCCCTCGTGTCATGGATTTTTATATTGAAGAATATTGACTTTTAGCCCATAGATCATAGATCATCCATCACTTTCATCCATGAGTCATGTCATCCACAGAAAGTGATTCATCGGGTCCTTCATATCTGGTCCACCCTTATATGTTGCTTTCCCTTGAACCATTGTCCCAAGGATCTTACATCCCTTCCACATGATTGGAAGCCTTTGCATAAACTTATCCGGATAAACATATAAATAAGAACTTTTAAAATCAAAAGTTACCTCGATTATGATATTTTCAACATGACATCTTTAAGCAGGCATCGACATCCTTTGTTGAATAGACACATCTCCTAAAGATATGTTTTGTCAATGGCCTTCTTGTTTTACCATACTTCTATCGAGTCCACATATATTCCCGGGGAGATATCATAGTGACATCTTCTTGGCTTCTGGATGATAATTGCTGTTGACATGGTTGTACTTCATGATCTCTTCCTTTATTTCTCCACACACCTTTATTCCTAGGAACTTCCGGTATCTAGTTCCTTCCTTGTTTATTACCTCATATTTCATATGAGGACATGTTGATTTCATCTATTGGTGTGGCACTTTGTGTACTATAAGAGATCCTTATTCCTCACGATCATACTTCTAAAGATATAATTCCATAACACAGCTCATATGACATGACTATGACATCCGGTGTCAGCATATAGATATATGTACCTCAACCTTTTCCTTTTGAGTCATCCTGTAATTTTTAGTACAATATGAAGAACTTCATTCCCTTGACCTACTTCATCAATATGTCATCGTATCCTAATCCTAGAACTTTGCAACATAGAGTTCTTGATGAAACTATTAGATTTCTTTCTAACCGGTGAATCATAAAGAAATCCATTAGAAAATGTCGGCTTTTTGTTTCCATATTGATTATTGAATGATGACCCTTGATCTTGATGACTAACTTCCATCAATTTTGTTATCAATGAGGTTTCCGGGGAGCTACTTCTTCAAGTGCTCCTTCCATGCTTCTATCTTGGTATTATTAATATAAGTACTTCCCTATAATATTGTTTTACAACCCACTTGAGAAATCATTTAAAAAGAAATATGATCTCAATCATAATAGAGATCTTTCGCTTCTTCTTTCTTAGATTTATTTGCATCGGAGTTCTTCCCTTTCATTTGTGACATGGTCTTCTTCCTTTTTCCTCTTGTCCTTCCACGATTTAGGACAATCCATTTTTATAATTCCAAGTTCATTACATTCAAAGCATCATACTTTGTGTTGGGCCGGAAATTGTAATCTATGGATAAATTACGCTTCCTAGACAAGTTCTAGTCTATAACAACGCGGGTGGAAGACTATACAACCATTTCTCCTAACTTAGAACGAGATATACGAGAGAGGGATTGGAGGCTTACTTTTTAGTCGGCTTCCGGTAATACCTATCGCTTCCATTGCGGCTTCAAATTCAAGCGGTTTGTGAGCTGAATGCTTCCTGCAGAAGAACAACGGAAACGACGGAAAGATGCAATAATATAGATATATATTCAAACTATTTAGCTAAATCAATAAAGCATAAACCATATACATCAGCAAGTCTTACAATATGGAAAATCAAAGCCAATACGAGATGCATATAAGGAAAAATAAAGCGATGCTCTTTATTGATGATAGAAGGAGGTTACAACCTATTATGACTGATTTAAGAAGTGACCTTCCAGCATCGTTCCCAAGCCTCATCAGTATAAATCTCTCTATTGACATTCACAATCTAGCTCTCAATTGAAAATCCTCTGACATTTCTCTACTCAAATTCTTCCCTCTCAAACACTTAGATACGTGTTCAATTCTGAGCGGATGAAGCTGTGGGTTTGTTTTAATCAATAACTTTCCAAAAATAGGAAATACATGTTTCCATTCATTTAGATGTCAAATGGATACTTGGATGCGAAGCTTGACGCATGTGAACTCTTCTAGAAGGCACGGCCAAGTGGAGATTCGGAACAATGGTCGCTCCCAATGTGACCAACCCACACATGAATGTTGGGAAGTTCTTTGCGGAAGCGACCTTGCATAGGGATACCTACATATGCGATGCACTTAGGCCCCTTATATCTTGCATTGGTGAGCTCTCATATGCTATATAATAAACTTACAAACCATGGAAACCTTTGTGATGAAAGTCTTGCTTGATTTGTCTTATTTCTTGTCTTAGGGCATGTAGCGGTACAAAATGATAGGGAATTATAGACCCTTGATCATTGGTCCTAGAGATGATGCCCGATTAACTTGATCATTGGGAATGGTACCCAAATTAACCTATAACAATTGCCCCCCTAAAGCATGAGATCAAAATAATAAGGCCATTTGATTGAGATGCTTTACATTGTGATAGTGCAGAGCTTAGACGGTGGTCTGCATCAATCTTACAATACATTACATCATGATGTATCCTCTTTTGATCATAGTTGTTGAGGGTAGGCATTCCCATGTTCGGCACATAAAACAATCTAATAACATGTACATAATTCGGAAAGGCATCTACATTGGAATGTTGCCCGAGATGCAAACATGCCTACGGATAGGCCCATGTTTGGGTGAAAATGTGTATATGAAGTCACCATACGAGATGATGTGTACAATAATCCTACGTCTGCTTGACCTGGATGGATGAAATTAGATCGGGGTATTCTATCTCGTTCACTCGATCATTCGGGGTACAATTCTAGCCATGCAAATATATGATTTGTAGTCGAACATGGAAAGACATCATTTGATTATCGGCCAAATGATGTGAGTTGTTAACAAGCAAGAGAACCACCATTAATGTCGATGGCCTCAAAGGTATTGCGGTACATTTTGCAAGGCGTGAATAGATGATTTGATGTCGAATGCCAAACAAATATTTCGGTCAAGGTACGGAAGTGAGGATCTTGTCGATGTTATGTAACAAAGCCTCCTTAATCTTTGGAATCGATGTTTCTAGGTGAACTTCTGGATATTGATTTTTCATTGACGAAGTGCCTTATTGCAAAAAAGCAATTCTTGATTTCGGAGACAAGGGTATGACTTGATATAGCAATTTTCAGGGATGACGGTCATGAAAATGAAGGTTTATGAGTATTATGAGATGGATGAGTTTTTAATCCTTTGGATGACTTCTCTTGAACATATCGGCGACATTGTGATGGTTAGCGGCAGTGACCCAAAACAGTAGAGTATGATGAACCATAGGTGTGAATGAACCGTCAAGATGATTACCGACTTAACCAGGTCACAGACATGGAGTGAAAGAAGTTTCATGTTCAGAAGCGACTTGCTACCAAAAAGAAACTTTGCTTACTTTTCCAGAATTTTCCCAGGTGTTTGTCGACCGGTACCTCTTTATTTTTTAACAAGCAGGAGGATAACATTTTCTTGATCTATAATTCAACCCTTGGACAGAATAATGTATCACTGGCCCCAATAATTTGACGAGTCTAGCGATGAATGAAACTCGATTCTTGCCATGATTGACAAACTGTCGCTATTCCCCTGTTTTAACGAGCTTGACAATAGTGATAGGTAAGTCCTTTTTCATATTTAAGTACGAAAAAGAGGACGAAGAAGACTTCCAAAATTACTGATAGGTCGTCACTCGGTCAGAAAAAATTAGCAAATAATATACGAGAGAACCTCTTTGGTCATGTTTAACCAAGGTATTCCTTTTTCGTAAATAATCCATCTCGGTCTGAAAAAGGGTTAAACTTATACGAGTATATATTGATTCATTTACTTTTACAAGCTCGAAAAGTCGGTGCTCGGCAATCTTTTCACACATTATTGGGTACGAAAAGATCTGAAAGAAGACTCCGGGGATACCTTCGTTATTGTGAAGCTCGAAAAAGAGATAAAAGTGTGATTCAAATCCTTTTCATTTTTAACAAAGCTCGAAAAATAAGGAGAAAAAGTATGCTTTGTGGTCAAGTCATTCTTTGAATAAATACGCACGACTAATCTATTTATCGGTTGTATTTCCTATTCAAAACAACATTAAATGAATTAAAAATACATGTTTCATGATAAAAATATAATAAAACTATAGTCATAGTAATAAATGTAAATTTACCAAACAATTAAGTAATGAAAAATTAGTTTCATTGTTCATTTTTACCATTCCCGCAGTTACCATTTGCATTTGGAGCTGCGGAGCACGATTTTTCCCGAAAATTCAGTCATTGATTGCGGTCATTTGCTGTGGATGTATTTCGTCACCGTTTGATCCAAGTTAGTGCCATGAACCTCCTCTTTCCTTCGAGTATTCATTTCATTTCCATTCTTTGCAAATTTTTGGGGTTTGGAGCTAGGGTAAATTCTACCCAAAATGAGGGCAACGCACCTGCGAATGTCAAAACTTGTGTTGCATAACAGGTACGATGAAGGGTACACCATGTGCAATACCTTTGTCTCGGCTTTAAAAGTGCGTTGGGCGCCGATTCAGGATTTTTGGTTTTCATGTTGTGTCTAAGTTGGCCTATTTTTTTGCAATGATTAGAATATAATGGATCTTATGGTTGATTTTCGGGTTTCCATCAAATTATAATGACAATTACATGGAGGGAAAGAGAACATGAAGAACAATATATGATTGCCTTGAATGATTCGGGTACTATAAGAGCCTTAAGAGATTGTGGACTACTTAAGTACTTCAAATTGTTGGGAATGAGGCAACAAATAGAGACTCTTGGAGTTCTTATTTCGAGCATGGGATCCAACGATAGAGGCATTTCACATTAAGAACAAAGTGGTTCCTGTGATTGAGGGACGTGTATTTTCTCACGGGTTGGTCGAGGAGGAGGTTTTCCCATTTCTCTCACGGTCTACCATTGGAGGAGAAACCGGTGAGGGATTTATGTTATGTGAAGTATTGCTATCCGGGGTCGAGAACCTAGAAAATATGGAAAAATAAACATCCCGAGGATGTTAGGGATTTGCCTTTGAGAACCATCCATTCCCCGATCGCTAAACTTTGCACAACCTTTGTTACCTTTTGCATGTAGAAGACAATCCTAAATGCGGTATGCACTAGAGTTCTTAGAGCCAATAGTCTTTGCTAGTCGAAGTTGTTCTATCTCGGATAAAGGAACAACTGAATAAAGCGAGAGGAAGGAAGAAAAATTTCATTTATGGTTCAATCCTTATCTCCTTCGCTTTGGAACGGCTTCCTTTGATGCAGCCACAACATGTAACATTGGATATATCTAGTCCTCGAGATCCTCAAATGCGAGAGATGGGTAGAAATCATGGTTCGGCATGCAGAGCCAATCAACCATTGTGTTCCCCATTGCATTCTTCACCGATTCCGGCGATGGATCGTCGCCATCAATGAGTATGCATACGCGACCATCGACTTCGAGAGAGATCTAGATCTAGTATTACCGAGAAGGCACTCGGTGGGGTGCGATAGGTAAGAATGATTTGACCATGTTTTTATTTTTATAAGGTTTATACAATGCTTTTGTGTTTTGATTTCTTTCCAAGACTAAACTAAATGTTTTTATGTAATGCGGATATTGGTCGTGTTCAACCGGTAGAGGAACCAAAGCACGAAGCGGATGTGCCAGCGGAGAGGGCTGTCAAGAAAAGGCGATCCTTCCAAGACCTTGATACCAGTGAGACTCTGGGCGGGCTTCGACGGCCCACATAGATTGGTTGACCTTCGTGATTCCAAATTTTTGGATCGAAGAGCTTCCCATGCGGCTATGACACTATTGTGGTTCCCTACTTAGTTGGATGCGATTGCTCCATAGGATTTCTAGATCACTAGCATGTTACCATGAGCACCACTAGTTTACTTGTGACATTTTGCATACACATTTTGAGTTCGAGATGACCAATGTGTCTTGGGCACAAATTTTTTAAAAAAAAACCTATAACTATCTATCTATATGTTTCGAGTTTTTCCTATATTTTAATGTGAAATCCTATTCGATGATGTGAATGTTTTCTTTACCTATGTATGAAATTTCTATCTAAAACTTGATTAGCTAATGAATCGGTTAAAGTGTTCAGATTTCTAGAAATGTGTTGATATTGAATGAAATCAAAATGTCTCTCCAAAAGCCAAACTCATAGGAACAATCTAAGAAGTGTTGGATTTCTTTAATAAGAAATACTAGTAAGTTGTACGTACCATAAGTTGTGAGTCTAAACTTATGATTGCTATTAATACCAAATGAAATGGCATCGAGAGAAAGTTCGATCAACGCGCTATGCCCAGAGCGATACTATTCATTGATCTGGAAATACAAATCCTTGAAAACTCACTAACTTGACGTTCGGGCTTGAAAAATGGCCCATGACGCAAAGGATAGATTCTGCATACTATGACTAGAACCATCAACATATCCAATAAATGGTTCGAAGATTTAGTCATACGCAATGAAATGTAAAGCATATTACTAACGTCAATAAAACTCTAAAAACAAATTAAGATAGTGAATGCAAATAAACGACATATAAACGATGTAATACAAAAAATTACTATACTCGTGATTAAGCATAGTAACATTCCAAATACAACCCATTTCTAGGTTGTACCAATGGAGACATCGTAATCAACTAACTCCATCTCGCACCCTTAGCAAGAACTCTTTTGACAATATAGGGGCCATGCCATAATGGTTTGAATTTCCCTATACCTATAACATCATCTTAACTTGATCACAAAGAAGGACCAAGTCGCCCTACGAGTAGATGCGAGGCTAGACATTTTGTCGTATTGTGCCTTTATATGTCTCTTATTTGCTTCGTTGCCCAATTGGGCTTCCGACACGTTCCTTATATATGGATGAGGTTGAGGAGACGCGCTTCTTCTAACACGAGGTGTTAGGTAACAAGTCTATCGCGAGTTTTAACGATGATATGTCACATTGGATTGGTAAGATAGCTTCCGGGCCATACACCAATTGAAAAGGAGTAAATCCGGTTGCGTTTCTCACCAAGGTTTGATACGCCCACAAGGCGAAATGCGAGATCAAGTACCGGTTCCTTTTATGGACTCCTGTCATTCGTTGAAGCATTCGTTTAAGAATTTTGTTAATAGCCTCAACTTGTCCATTTTATTGTGGATAATAAGAGTAGAATTATCATGTGACAATCCTAACTTGGCCATCAATTCAAATATCATATGGTTGTGAAAATTCTTCCCATGATCCATAAATATATCTTGTGGGACCCCAAGCCAGGTGTAATAACATGGTTGAGAGAAAAACAATGCGATTGTTTGTCTGTGTTGTTAGATAAGCATCGCTTCGGCCCATTTGGTAAAATAGTCGATTGCGACAATGACATAACCACTTTTGAGCAGAAGGAGGTTTATAGGTCATGAAGTCAATACCCCATTTATTAAGTGGTCCATCGAATCTGAGGATGCATTGGCGCTGGCGATTTGCGTATTTTACGATAAAAAATGCGCATGCATGACGACTTCCCATTGCCGAGGATGCAATCTCGAAAATAGTAGGCCAAAAATAGCACGGCGTGGAATATCTTCTACGCGGTAGCATATCCGGATAAATTTCCACCACAAGCCCCGGCACGCGTCATTTAACACTTTTTGGCCTCCTCATGAATGATGCACCTCCTTAAAATGGTATCGACACCATGACGATAAAGTGTATGTCGTCGACGATCGAGATAATCTTTGGCTTGGTATTGAATACATCGCTAATCGAGCAAGAGGTATTAGGTCGAAAATTTTGGCTTTGGAGATAAATGATGAAATATCCATACCGAGGGGATCGAGATGATCTGATCGGAAACGAATCTCGTCTAGAATAGATTGTTCGACGTAGTAGCGATGCGCATCGGGCTTGAAGGTCCTGGAAAACTCAACGAAACTAAAGACTTCTTTGGCCAGTTTGATGAATTCCAAATCAAATTCTGCCAAAATGACAATCCATTTTGAATATTTTTCCCCGACAATTGACGTGATAAGATTTAAGTCATGGGGTTGCAATCTGAAACTATTGTTGTTTTTCGGAAAATGATTATAATGGTGAAATATTTGGACGACTTGTGCAACTTCAAAGGCAAGATTTTTCCGTACGAGTACTTAACTTAAAGTATCATTGAGATTACGACTAAAATAATAGATCGGATGTTCAATTCCATCTTCCACTTGGACCAAAGCCATAGCGATGGTCGTTTCGGCCGTGGCGATATATAGGAAATAATCATTTTGACAATTAGGAGGATACATTAATGACGCTCGGAAAATATGGTCCTTGATAGCATCAAAATAGCTTACTTAACTTAGTCTAATGGAAGGGAACTCCTTTTTCAATAGTCGGAAGTAAAATCCTTTAGCCATTTCTACATATTTTGGAATGAACCTTCTCGGGGAAGTTAGCCTTTCCTTGAAGTTTACGTATGCGAAGTAAATTTGATGGTGCGAAAAATCAAGAATGTACATTACCTTCGGTGGGTCTATTCAAATTCCTTATTTTGAGACTGAATCAGTGTCGACCGAACCAACACGAAACACACATTTGTGTGGATTTAGGTGTATCTTTTAGTGTCGGCGGCGTAAGAAAATGGCTCTCAAATGCATCGGAGTGATCGGTCGATTTTGTAATCTGTTGGTAAATCATCTAGATATGGTTGAACAATGTGCTTGATGTTGTTGAAAAGAATATCCAGTACTCTGCGAAAAAGTTTCCCCGAGGGTTCTTTAAACCAAATGGAATTTTTCTATATGCAAATGTGCCCCCGGGGACGGATGAATGTTGTCTTATTTGGTCATCTCGGCGGATATTGGTTTGATTGTGGCCCGGAAAATCCATCCATAAACGAAAAAATTTTGCATCCAACACAATCATCGATAATTTGGTCGATAAAGGGAGTAGGATAGTTGTCTTTTGGACAAGCACAGTTAAAATCCCGATAATCGACACACACTCTAATGGTTCCTTGTTTTTTCATAATAGGAACAATATTGGAAACCTACTCGGTTAGCCGAACGGGGGCAAATGAAACCATCACGCAAAAAATTTTTTCAACTTCTTTGATGGCGACGGTTCTTTGGATATGAACGGGGGATGAAGCCGTTGACGCACGGTTTGACATCGGGATACATATTAATAGTGTGTTCAACTATACTAGTATCTATACTGGCATTTCCTCATAAGAACAAGCGAATATGTCACGAAATTCATGAAAAAAGAGAGAGATATGAATCAAGTTTTGATGGAGAACAAGATACCGACATGAATATCTTCTACAACGCAGGTTTGGTTGAAGCCTTTATCCTCGGTAGAAATCATTTCTTCGATATTAGATAAATTTCGCTCAAAGTCAATTTCATTAATCGGTAAATAATTCGAAAAGTTTTGATGGATGGGTGATATAGTTCAACGGATTATTTCTTCATAATCGGGGAAGATAGGAACGATGATGATAATCTTCCCATGGTTCTCCTTCTAACATCATAGCTTCCAAAATATTTTCATCTATCAAAAACTTTGAGGAAAATGGATCAAATGGTACAAAATCTAATGAACGATCAACCCAAACACTCGGCGACGCCGATTTCGGATTTTCCGCCCAAGCTAAATAGATTGATTGCTATGCCGGCTCAATGAGGTACAGGTAGTAAAACATCATCCAACGTAAAAATATCATAATCACCCGTACTCTCCCTTAAGCAGGATAGAGTGGAAGAGATCAAGTAGCGGTCTTTATGCTTGCAATTTTAAACGTACGTGGCGGTAATCTGAGTTCCATAAGAGTGGGTCATTTAATAGTCCTACACAGTATTACTGAATTTCTGGATTGGGGTAAGTGAACAAATGGAGCCGATTCACAGAAGTAGTGGAGGAAAAAAAAGGATAATTGAGTTGTAGTTTGTGATTGTACCTTTATGTGGAAAGGCAATCATTCTAAAGTATGTAGAAACAATGGCGGTCATTGCATATACCCATGGTCTTCAGAAGTAAAATATTATAGTCGAGGGTCCATCAATGACCTTGACATCAGCCTTGTTTTCCTAATTCAACTTGCGGGTTATTGATAATGCCACAAGGTTTAACATATTCTTCCATCAAAAGCCTTCAACGTCGTTGATGATTCGATAATCGCGGCGGAAGACGAGTGACTTCCAACGGTTCAGAGACATAATGCACATAGATGCTCCCTCGTGATAATAGTACGATGAAGCAAGGAGCAGTTGAGAACATTTACTTGTATGGAGAATGCCAATTATAACGGTAATTGCGACACCTGCTTCCCGTATGATTAAGAACGACAAGATTACGATCGATCGGATCAATTCCACCAATAGTAGAAAATAAAGCACATGCAGGAGAAGGGACAATTTTGTAATACCTCGAGAAAGCTTATATTTGAAAGTTGAGGCAAATCTTCAACTATATTATAATTTTGCGGCTCTTGCTAGAAGTTATATGTCGATTTATGAATTACTCCTTTGGTGGCTTAATTATCGATTCAAGAATAATAGTAGGTGGTATTGATTCATTAGATGGATTAGATTGTCGAGTAGTAGGTTGATTAGTGGTAGGACTATAGTCTTTTATTCCGCGTCGACACCAAAATAGATTGTGAAGGTTTTGTGGTGGATAACATTAACGGGAACTAGGAGGGCGGATCTAGCGCAGCCAAATTTATGTCGGGATTTGAAATCGTTACGTCGACACGAACGTGCATGGTAAGTCTTGGTGATTTTTGAGACTTGACACGGTGAGGAAAATCCTAACAAAGTGTTTATAAATACAGTTATCATGGATAATGAATTTTTCGTGGTACGGAAACGGTTGATCAGACCTTTCTTGCGAGGTTAGAAGTTTTTCTTTTTCTTTTGATTTCCACTTTTACTTCACGGTTTCTTGTCACTTTTGCCTTTGTCAAATGACACGGCATTGTTGGGAAGTAGGAAGCGAGGACAGGATGCGGTAGTGTGGTGTGTGTTTGCGGTTCTATAGTCATCTACGGCATGAGATTCCTTTATTTGAGGAGGAACATTGAAACTAGATCGCGGTGCATTAGGGATTTTTCATAGATCATGCCGGACGGTGTAAATCAAGTCTAAATATTGAGCTTCGATGATAACTTGATCTTCTATGACAATTCCACCTTTAGCCACATCCTCGGTTATAGATGGTAACGAACTTAATGAACCATTCGGCAAGGGTTGATCGAACAAATGTCTTAACAACGTCGTCGATGGCGGCATATATGAATATCGTCGGAAATGTAGGTAACATTAGTACATTTAAAATTGGTCAAGAGTTCCATTCGAGTTTCGTATACATTCGTGTAGAAATGGGTAAAAACGATCGCTAAAGCAGCAAAATTGTCAGAAGAAAATATAGGTGACTCGATGTGCCATTTAGCGATCGGACTTTGTGAACGTACGCTGGAAAAGACGTAGTCGAACAAGGAAATCATCGTTCAAGGAATTTGATGAACACCATAAATGATAAGTCATGGCATGAGTCGACGGATCTTCTCTAGGGTTTCCATTGAATTTAAGAATGTAAAGGAAAGGGTAGTTATGAGGGTGTCAGCACGGCCACCAAAAGGCATAATTGATAGGATCATTGGTTAGCTTGGTTTAAATACGGTAATTCCAAGGTTGCAACAAAAGGCCATGGCTTATCTATTAAGTTCGAGGTTGAGCATAGCCGAGGTAAGATGGAATTGCTTGGGAAAGCAGGTCTTTGAGAACTAGCATATGGAATTTGTTCTTGGTAACTTGAGATAGAAGTTAAACCCTGCTAGCAAATGCTTGAGAATTATGTTGACCAAAACACAGGATATGATACTTGTTGAAATATTGTTTGAGGCATTTTTGCTTGTGGATGCCAAAGTCACAATCACAAATGTTATAACCCAAATTAGTGTAAGTTGGATTCGGTTGATATGTATAACTAGGTTTCGTTTGTGACATCCATAAAATGGTACACTAGCTTGTGAATAAATGATCCACTGATACGAGTTGTTGTAAATTAACCAAAGGATTTTGAGTTTGTGGACCCAACATTTTATGATATTGAGTTGAAGAACCTACCTAATAAGTTGATGTACAATATTATGATTACGTAACAAGGGTATAGATGTATTAACAAGTGGTAATGAAGTGGGTGTAACAGGTTGAACCGGTTGATACAGAGTGTCTGGCAAGTTTATGGTTGAATGGCGAGTGAAATTTGCCATTGACAAATATTCATTTCAACATTAGTTTGACCAAAAATTGGTAAGTCTCTTGTCTATTGGGTGACCAAAGGTTTCCCCCCGGCATAAGGAGGATAATAAGAAGGAAAAAATTGTTCCTCGAATGCGGAGTCAGTTGATATAGTATTTAAAGGAATTGACCCAAAAGGACCGACTTGATGTTACTTTGATGATGTATTAATGGTCAAGTCGTTAAATTACTAACTATAGGACTACCGATTAAACACTAGATGATGACATTGGTAAAGACCATGTCTTGAATATGTACCGGAGAAAGTGCAGGATAATGATTTGTAACTTGTTGGGGCCAAGGGCCACCATGAAAATATGACTTTGGTGAAGTTGTGAACATCGGCAGATAACAAGGGTAGGCGCTAACGTAATTGGAGCAGCGGACCCAACCGAAGATGTTGGTTCGAAATGGTTGTGTGACCAAATGTATACCCTCGAAAATCGATGGAATATTGACTAGAAATAGGATCAACAAGCGATGGAAATGATTGAGAAAAATCTTTTGGTACGAGGGTAAGAGTCCCCCAAAATGGGTTGGAGTTTAAGGTGTATCGTATGGCAGAGTTTCTTCAATCACAATTAAACCGGGAGGAAGAATTTCATAATTAGGGCTTAAATATATTTCGGACGTTTGTGTGATATAGGGTTTCGGTAGCTGAAATTTTTGGGGTGACCAAGGTAGGAATAACTTCGTTTGTTCGGAAATTCAGGATTCAGATGTTACGGCAAAGAAGAACGGAATCTGGATCAATTTGTGATTGAACAACGTCGGGTCAGAGGTATGGTCTCGGCGATTGGATAGATCGTGACCACGGGTGGGTACATGAAGACTTCTGTTTCAACAATAGTAAATGAGCCAGGATATTATTGGAAACAATTTAGGCTAACTGCGGTTTAAATATGATGTTTTCCGGAGAATTACAAATTGTGCTTGATTCGTAGGATCGTGATTGCCTTCGCCTACCAGAAATAAATTATGGTGGTAAATGTGGTTTTAAAGCCAATCTATGTGAACGAAGGGGGATAGGATTTTTTTTTCTTCCACGATTATTGCTTTATTTTATCCAAAAAAAAAAAAAAAAAAAAAGGGTAATGTAGGCGAAAAGGTTTACCGAAGCTGTGTTGCGAGAATGCCTCTACGGAAAACCAAGAAGTAGAGAGCGGAGTAATCTCTCCCAGAATGTTGTGTTCGGTGTATCACAATTTCAAGGCGAGTGAATCGGTTCACTATGGATGGATAGCACCTAAAATTTTTTTTCCAAAATATACCGAAGGTACGTGGAGGCCAAGTCGTATTGACGTTGTCTAATGCGGCTTAGCACGGTGAGCACCTTTATACTTGTAAATCTTGTAACACCGCCCAATATACCCAGAAAGTACGTGGACGAACTGCCAGTATCAACACATACGTGGGTGAAGGTATCACATTCGAAATGTATCACGGACAAGGATTAACGACGGTACTATGTTTTACAACGGAACATGTCTCTAGCCTAGACCTTCTAAATTTTATCGTTATGGTTCCAATGCATTGTTAAGTAAATTGAGATTTATTTTATGTTGATCTTGTAACAATTTTTCCTTTCATGTTCTTAGTGATGATGTATGTAAATTCCTAAAATGCAAGCTAAGAATGATAAACAAACTTTCACTTTCAGCTTTTTCAATGAAGAACCTATTTACTAAGGAAAAGAAAATAGTTCGTGAGCAAACAAATCAATGAACAAAAACAAAATCAATGAATCACAAGCTAAATGAAAAATTCCTAATGTTCCTTTTTGCAAAACACACACAATCCTACATGCAAGTAAAGTTTTTTCTTTTCAATTTCCTTAATGTTATGAATGCGAGAAGGAAAAGAAACTAGGTGCACTAGATCAATAATCCAAATGCTTTTTACTTTCCAAGAAATGAAGAATGTAAACAACAATTTCTCTTTTGAAGGAAAAACAAGGATTTCAACAACAATTTCTCTATCAAGGAAATGAACATTTTATGACAATTTCCTATTTTGAAAGCAAATGATTCTTATGTGCGACCATAAAAATACTTTAAAATAAACTTGTAAATGATAAAAGAAAAAAATTTAAAACAAAATTGAACAAAATTTTAGTCGAGGAGGAAGAACTATATAGATTCAGTCGATTGAGCAACAAACTTTTTAGAACACGGCCAAAAACAAAATTTGAAGCAATTTGCAAATTCAAATTCAAGGGGAATTTGGTCACTTTCGAGGAGTCAAATCAGTCTCTAAGGAGACGATTATACTGCAACGCAGGCTAGGAATAGACGATTAACTGCGAAAAGCACGTGTCCGGAGTCTAAGGGTGCGTTGAGCGCGGTAAACAAAGAAAAATGCTATTGTTTAACTCAGGATTTGTCTTTGCAAATTGAAGCTCTAAAAAAGGTTAATATTTATGTGACTACTAGGTGGATAAACAAAGAAAATCAGAGGCTAAAACACCTAGAACTAAGAAATTCTCCCCGATTAGGTGTGATTTGTTGGGCTAGAATTGTAATCTATGGATAAATTACGCTTCCTAGATAGGTGCTAGTCTAGAACAACAAGTGAAAGACTATCGACTATTTCCTCTAACTCAACAGAGACCATAAGTTGGTGGCTTACTTGTTCGGTACGCTTCCAAATAACTCCTTACATCGCTTTCGTTGCAACTTCAAATTCAAGCGAGTTTGTGATTTGAATGCTTCTGCGAAGAACAACGAAACGACGAGAAGATGCAATAATATAGATATCTCTTCAAGCTATTTAGCTAAATCAGTAAAAGCATAAACCATATACATCAACCAAGATCTTGCAATATGGAAAATCAAAGCCAATACGGATGCATATAAGGAGAAAAATAAGTACTACTCTTTATTGATGATAGAAGGAGGGTTACAACCTAGTGAGCGGTTGAAGTGACCTTCCGGCATCGTTCCCAAGCCTCATCCTTCAGTATAAATCTCTCCGGTGACGACTTCACAAAAACTAAGCTCTCAATTGAAAATCCTCCATTTCTCTACTCAAATTCTTCCCTCTCAAACACTTAGATACGTATTCGATTTATAGATGAACTATAGGTTGTTTTGCAATCAATAACTTTCCAAAAATAGGCAATACATGTTTCCATTCATGTAGATGTCAAATAGACATGGTCAGAAGCTTGACACATGTGAACTCTTTTAGAAGGCATTGGCCAAGTAGGTGCAGACAATAGGAAATTTCACTCCCAATGTGACCTTCCCTTTTGTGAATGTTGGGAAGTGATTTGTAAACTGACCTTGCATGAGCTACCTACATAGGAAAGCATACTTGGGCCCCTTGAACTGCGTTGGTGAGCTCTCATATGCTATATAATAAGCTTCAAACCATGGAAACCTTTGCTTGATGAAAATATTTCTTGATTTGTCTTGTTTCTTGTCTTAGGGCATGTAGCAGGCGAAATGATAGGGAATGATAGACCCTTGATCATTGATCTTGGAGATGATGCCCAATTAACAGGTCATTGGGAATGGTGCCTAGAGAATTGACCTATAACACTTTCCATACTTCTTCTTTTATTCTAAGAATCAAATTTTACAGATCTTCCTTTCTTCACGGACATGGTTGCAAAGGATGCATTCCCTTCACTTGATCTTGTATCAACTTTGGCTTTCAATTTTTTTCCTCTGTTACATAAGATACCATAGATCATGGAATGGTGTTGCTTCTTTTCTTCTTGTATAAGCTTGAAGTGAAGTTTCCCCATTATTCCTGTAGAGCATTGACACCATTATAGTCATCTCACTATCAAACATTACTTCTCCCAATTCTTACTTTTGAGTTGGTCTCTTATTTCATAAATCCTCATTAAATATGAATTGATTCCTTCCTCTTTTGACAATTTCATCTTGTATATTTCTTGTCTCGGAAGATTTCTTCTCCCGCGGTACTCCTGGAAAATAGCTCCACCAATTTATCATATATTTATTTTGCGAGTTTTCGGTTTGATACATAGGGTATGAGCGAGTCCTTAATAGATTCTGAGAATCCTTTGGGCTCTAATTTCCCCTTTATGTATTTGGAATGAGCTAGAGCATATTATTTTGAGGTTGAATTGTAGATCCTTTGATGTAGCCCTTAACTTCGTCTTCAATTAGATTCAAATATATCCTCTTCCTCCATGCACTAAAGTTTGATAGCTGACCAATTTTTTTCTCTCTTTGCAATAAGTCATTTTAATGATTTAGATGAGGTCATAGGTACTTACTTGTATATATTGACTTCCTCCTTCTAGCAGCTTCCTTGATGATGAAGATGAAGTTAAGGAACTCCCCTCTTAGATTGAATTCTCCAATGAAGATGTCTTCAAAGGTATTGGATAAATTTGGATGGTGCTTGATGATGTGTTTTCCAACAATGTCTTCAATGTCATAAATCTTTGATGGCAAATATTATCTACTTGATAAGTGGATCCTTTGAATGATGTTGAAGAATATTCCTTGGAAATTGATTTGACTTTTCAATGCAAACTTTGACCTTGACTTTGATCCTTGCTTCCTTAAGTGTCTCCTTGTCGAAGTAGCCTTGTCTTCGACACCTTGGCTACGGAAACCATGTTGAGAATTTGGTAGAGTAGTTAATTCAAAATTATCTTATTGATAATTACTGTGAACTTATATTTACTTATGTCTTTTATTCTTATCTTATTAAGTATTTCATCAATTCAATTACTATAATATTCTAATTAGCGAATAGCTAATTGGAATATTCATTTTTGGTTAATTTTTTTCTTTTCTAAAGTTTAGTAGGAAATAAATGGGTGATCGGACCCATGAATAAAACATTAGAATAAAATCACTTTCCTAAAGTCACTAGGAAGAATAATTAAAAAGTTGAAGTGGGGCCCATGAGGCCAGTGACCGCGCAGAGAAAGATGCACTTTGGACGGTCTCGGTGGGCGTGTGGGAGGGTAGTGCGATAAGGGACAACTTGAAAGAGGACGGCATAGCATTGGTGGGCCCATGGGAATGTAAAGTTCACAACCATAAAGGGATGGATTCATCCTTTCTCATTCATTCTTACATCTTATGATTTTACGTAAATAAAGAGACTAGAGCACGCTTAAGTTGTTTAGTTAGTGCAATGTTGTTTAACTGAAATTTGTCTGCGAGAGTTAAGATCCCAACCTTTCACAGGAAACTTGAGTGCTCGCTCGGAGAGGAGCCATTGCAACATTTTTTTTAAAGAAGCTTCATTGTTTCAAGCACGGAAGTTACGCAATCACCTCGAGGCGGCCACGGTCTTCCGGGGGGGGGGGGGAATATGCGGTAATAGAGGAGAGAAGCTCACGGGGAGAGGAGAAACTTCGTGATATTTCGATGCAGGGGTTTGTGAGGGGATCGAATCTTCCATGGTTGAGTCCCTTGGATAGTTGGAGGCCCTTCTTCTAGAATTTTTTCATCACGGAGGCAGCATACCTAGCAAGAGAGTATAGTCATCCCAAGAGGGTGAATTTCTGGGGTCATCCATTCCAGAATCCCATTTTTGGGTTTTTAAGGTTTGGAGAAGGCAGATTGTCGAGTTTAATTTTCGAGTAGCGAGCAACCCCATCTTGCGGTCCCTTTCCAACTAGTAGTAGCATTTCACAACGGGGACTACGTAGAGAATGATGCAAAGCGGTGAGAAAGATATTCTAATAGAGGAGGGAGAGATCATTCATTTTGCCTTAAGTAGGCAGTGCTATCATTTTGAGCACACTTCATAATTTTTCCTCATTTCAAAAAATATAATAAAATGGCTCGGTTATTTACAGTTTGTTTAGTGTTATGTGTATGTATGTTTGTTGTAGTTTTTGTTTATGTTGCTTTGTATTGTTTTCCATTTCTGTTTTGGATATTATAGTGGTATCGGAAGCTCATATACTTGGCTCGGCTGGCAAATCGATGCATGACACTAGAAGGCAGAGATTTCATTACTTGTCGAGAGCTTATGAGTACGAGGACAAAGAGTGTGGGCTCGAAATCACCTGCCCAGGGAAGAGGACGATGCAGTTTGAGGAAGACAAAGGGAAGGCACCAATGGTAGATGAGATAGATGATGGGAAGAATTTGGTAACCTCCTCTTGAAATCGTATGGGAGCTTTCCGGACAGATAGAGGAAATGGGGGCGGGCATATTTCCGAAGAAGACAAACAATGTGAGATTCCAAGGGAGTTTCATAGCATAAAAGAGACTCGGTACTTCTCACCATGTTTTGGAGCGAACACTACGCGGCATATGGTGCTACGCACTCCTCCACGTTCCCACCATTCCTACTTTCTTGACTTTAGGAGCGAGGCCGGGAGGACCCCCGGCCGGAGGTGGCTCCTTGCGGGGAATATTTTCTAGTAGCAGTCATATGGGTGGGATTTGGAGAGGCCCTCACCGCACAATGAGTTTTTCCGGCTAAAGAACAATAGCAGACCACACGCGAGAATAGAGGAGGAGGGTACACGAGGGCAATGACTTGCAACGTGCGGGAGAAATTTATCTTGCCTACCTTTGATGGAACATCAAAGTGTTTAGCTAAGTTGGAGTGGAGAAGTTGGATATCTGTTTTCAGCTGAACCAAATGGCAGAAGAGTAGTACATTGTTAGTCATCAGTAATTTTTACTATCTTAAGATGACTAAATATCGGTCCTATGTTCTAAAAACAAGACTCTCGAATATTGTGAATTTTTGGAAATCTCCTACCTTGATATTCCTTGTCACAAATTTCTCATTGTTTCACTGTCTGCCGGTCCATGATTAACTTGCCATTCCTAAAGGGCCCCTTACGGGCTTATGCCCGCTAGTTTTTTTTTCCACCTATCACCCGAGCACTCTGTTTTGCTTACCTTTTCCACTTTCATCTAAGGTTAATAATCGACTTTAAATACTAACATTTTCATCGGGTTCCTCAAATCTTGATGGTATCAAGACTACCCTTATAAGCTCTTTAGATCAATCAAGTACATCATTTTCTATGTATTCAAATATACCAATTGGTCAAAAAACTCATTTTTACTATTAAGATCCCAAGCCTAATTTCGGTCAAAATACCAAGTTAAAACCTCACTAGATCATTAGGGTTTCCTGGGTTAGGGTCTTTATTGGTATTTTAAACTGTACTACAGTAGCTCCTGTGTTCGTATTGGAAAATATAAGCGTAGAAGAACACTTGAACCACTTTGGGATTCTAGGATCTATCCCTCATTTGAATCAGAGAGGATCTCTCCAATAAGTGCAAAGATGGGTTTATCTTTAAGGCTTTGGTTTTTATATTAGGCTAGTTATTAAGAACGAGGGTTTGTTTTTTTTTATGGTTGAGCATGATTATTAGTTATGTGGAAAGTCCTAAATGGAAAGAGTTTCAAAGGTGTGAAGTTGCAAGCAATCAAAACAAGCTTTGGGCTGATTAGATAGATATAACGTTGGTTTTTAGTCCATTGGGCTATGGAGTCATAATAGGGCTTTAATTGTGCAACAATTTCAAGAGTGATCTAAGGGGGCAAGTCATGTATATCACAAGATCATTGAGATTAAATGATGGAATGGAAACAATAAAAGTGTTGGAGGGTGGAAAGCAGACACTAATTTCAACCAGTTTAACGATCTTTGTCCAAACAAGAAAAGCCTTTAAATGCTTGTTTAAAACCAACCAAGGGTAGGGTTCACCATAAACCTCCTTGGACAAGGTTATATTGAAGCTGACTCAACAGACAAACAATCATTAATCCACATAATTACTTTAGGAAAGGATGAAAACACATAAGATAAACAAAGTATAGCCTAAGATTAGATAAATGCTTTTAAATCTAGTCTGCTTTGACATACACTTAGAAACTTTAAATTGCCTTTGGAGAAGAAATGAGAAAACGGGGCACACCATCACTTTTCTAGTCTAACTTTACTAAGAAAATAATTAAATAATAACATTCGAGAACAATTTTTAAAAGAAAACGATGGGAATGAGGTATAGGCATTCTAGCCTTATTTGTATTGAATCATTCTTAAATAAACAAATTAGAGAAAAACATTGAGATAAAGCTTATCGGTCGAGAGAAGGGTATTGTAAATAGTAAATCTGTCTGTACTTGTTGTTCTTTATCCAAAGAATAATGGACAAAATGGCATACATAAGGGAAAACAATAACAAAGAAGAAGCACTAACGATATAGACCAGGATCCAAGAATCGGCTTGTGTATTGATGTCAATCCGGTTACAATCTCGGTCAATGTTTAGTTGACCAATCATCTTCATACTCGGCCTAACTTATTTAATTACAAACGAGCTTAAAACTTTTGAACACTATTTACAAGTAGAAGTTTCAGTATATTTCAAAGTTACGCAACCAACCCTTTATAATGAGCTCTCGGTAAGATTTTATAGGAAAATTAGAAATTCGAAGAGAGAAAAGATCTAAGGATTCAATTAATACGAGTTAATGCTTCACGACGCTGAGGCTCAATGGAGAATTTTACGAGATATTTCTCTGCTTTAATTGATTTTACGATAAATTTTAAGCTTCTTCGGGAAGCTTTTGTTGACTTTAAGGCTCTGTGTGTCATTTTTGCAATAACCTCTTGTTGATAGCTTATATTAGTTTCTTTGATTTCGTATGTATTCGATTTGTATTCGTGAGATATGCTCTTTTAAGTGACGATCGACCTCTGTTTGAATGCTTTGAGGCTACAAGTGGCTTTAGGTAGGTAAGAGGATTCAATTAGCCGTTGATGTGGTAGTGGAGGCTTTCTCTTGTTTGATAGATATTTTTGTTTTGACCTAAAACGAGTTAATTTATACGATCCACTTATTAGGCATAATTGGGCCTAAATCCTGTCTTCTATTCTTTAAGCATGTTTAATTTAGTGGATTAGGCTTTTGATTTTCGATCTTAGCGTAATCCACCCCAAAGTTGTATAATTAATATTTAATTCTTCATCTCTAGTTCAATTGGCTCTTCACTCTTTGATACTCTTTGATTGTTTTATTTGTGTGTCTTGTTGATGTGCGAGTGTGACAGGGGGCTTTATAGAGCTGCCGGCATTCATGAGACCTTTGGAAAACATGGTGTTACATGCAATGGAACAATATCTTTGATAAAACAAAGCCTAGAGGATCGTCATCCTCTGCTTTGTTCACCTAACTAAAATCATTTGAAAAACCTTTAAAATCTGCTGAAACCAAGAAAAGTTAATAAATCCTGCGTTTATTTGGGTAAGACTTCTTTGGAGATTTTGGTTTGGAGCATAGTCGTTGGATGAGAGCATCCAACGGTGGAGATGGTAACGGAAGGTGAAAGGAGGCGGTTCGGGTGAAATGGTGCGGAGAGTTAAGTGGGAAGCGGAGTTTGATGTGTTGATCAACGGTCAGATCAAGCGAGAAGTATAATGCGAGCGGGGGTTATATTATCGCGAAAATGGAAGAAAAACAAAGGAAAATAGTGAAAAATCCTTTGGCGGAAGAAATATATTGAAAGGAAATTTGGGGTTTCTGGAAGATCGTCGTAGTTGGATTAGTTTGGCCCACGGAGATCGATGGTCACGATTGATCGATGAAGGCCCTTTGGAAAAGGCGGAGGACGATGATGTAATTCTCATATTGAATGCGAGCCATTGATCTGCAGAGATCAACGAGCGGGGGGAGAAGCCGAAACGTGATGGAGAGAAAACGGTGAAAAAATAGGGGAAAATGGTTTACGGGAGAGAAAACCACGGGTTTCGCGTAGAAAAATGGGAGAAAGGCGGTTTCAACTTTTTGAATGCGATATGCGTAGTCATACATGTATCTTTTAAAAATAGCCTATATTGCGTGATTTACGAGGTATCCTTCGGGCATGAAATTACATGAAAATGCGCATCTATCGTCGGATACGGGTCTTAGATGCGGCAATTTGTGGAAAGAGCGTGATACGAGGACGGTGCTCGGGGAGATAACAAGTGGGCGGAAACATGAGTGGTTTTAATACGAAGTAGTTGGATCAAAATATGAATGGCGAGAGATCAAATCTAGCGGGAAGGCGAGGACCCACGGGGTGGGCTTTGTTGGGATTATTATGAGCCGTGGAATTAAAACGAGATCAATGGTTTGGGTGCATCAAGGTTTAAATGGAAATGACACATGAAGTGACGTTAATATGGGTCGTTGATCTAGATAACGAGCGGAGTGGGTACAGAAAAACATTATAAAGCGAGGGCTATATAATTTTAACAAAGGTCGAGGGGAGTGTGATCTGAATCGTCGGATCTTAAAACGCGTGGACGACGGATGTAATCGAAGCTTTGCGATCGGCGGGGGCAATGGACGAGAGGAGAGCGAGTACGTTGGGTGTGGACCGTCGATGCGAGGGATCAAATTGACGGTGGAGGATAGATGAGTAGCCAATCGGAGGGGGGTAAGTAACATTAAATCTAGATGTGAGACTAGACAGCGTCGTTTGGTCCAAGATCAATGGTGGAGAAGAGCTAAGACGATGAGCAATGAGGTCCTTTATAATATAGAAAAATTTAAAATTTTTAATGAAAATACAAAGGTTTTCTTTAGAGCTTCATTTATGTGTTAGCGCTCGATTGGGACGTGAATGTGGAAAAGGGACCGAGGTTTATATATATAAGGGCCAATCTGTGGAACAATTAGAACCTTACGATCTCACCCATTTCGTCTCCAATGCGAGATTATGGTAGTAGTTTGATCGAGAAAATATCAACGGTTCTTTTCATTAAAATCATTGCTGCTGACGCGTTTAGTTAAAAACATAGGAAAAGGGGTTTTATGTTTTTACAAAGGAAAAATCCGTCGGGGATGGTTTATCCACAAATTTTAACATAGATTGCGGGCTCTAAGTTATATGAAGTGGAAAATGGGGTCGGGGGTTGCCATAAAAAGGGCTTGATACATCGGAGGTCTTAACATGAAGTAAATAGACTTGCACGCTCGATTATTTCCGATGCGATGGCCTTTGATGGGTTTAATGCACAGTTGCAGGGCATGTGCATATGTGGGGAAGTGGTTTAGGACTTAGCGAAAGGAGGCAAGCCTATAGTAAAAAAAAAACTTATTTTTTATGAAATTTTCAAGGTTTTTTTATGGATTTGGGGATTTCGGTAAGGTTCAAGAAGTGAGTTTCATGTATAAAAGGGATTTTCATGAAGGGGAAAAGGGGAATAAATGAAAAATGGAGGAATTTCATGGGTAATAAAGAAATTAAAAATGAAAGTTAATTTTGAAGTGAAAGGAGGAAAAAAGGAGTTTTTGCAGCAATCTTTTCTCAATGAAAACAACATATTTTCAGAGTTTAAGAGGAAATAGCGGTGAAGATTTAACTAAAGGACATGATGTCTTCATAAGACTTCAAGAGATAACAATTTTTGCGATGAAACTTGTTTCTTGAAGGCTTCAAAAATGATTTAGCCACCATTTGATATGACAAATTTTATAGGTGGCTAATAGTGGCTCCACATGGGGATGGTACCTTCTTGAAGGCATCAAGAACTTCGGAACTTGTATTCTGCGGGGGGTTGATCAGTGCCTTATCCATTGGTGCAACTTTATTTACTTCGATGATCTTATTCTATTTTTTAAATGTTAGCGGCTATGTAAAAAACAATGGGAACTTCATCAACACAAGCTTTCTACCTACGCAATCCTACTGATCTGACATTTTTTCTTCTTTCAGAGTGCACTTGGATTGGCAAACTCTTTTACAACATTTTATTCTTTTTGAAAGCAACAAACTAATCTAAATCTACTTCTTATTTCTCCACGAACTCAGATTAAACAGTTGAGTTCATAAACTTCTCTACCTAATCTACTATCTATTAGGATTAAACAGTCTAACAGATTTTTATTCTCTAACTTCTAAAATAGAAATTTAAAAGCATACAAGTCAGGATTGAACAATATAAATTGTTGCTGATCTATGGCATAAAAAACAAGCTGCACATAGATATTATTTTGCAGAAAATTAAATCAAAATGGAAGGCTTAAGATCTGAAATTTTTTAAGCACGACCTTCTCTTTTCTTCAGCTCTGTTTTTTATTTCCGTTTGAGCTATCTTTTCCTTGTTCTCTGGTTCAGATTTTGAGTTTATTAGAACCAGTCTACTTCTGTCTTTGACTCATGGTTTTAAACAGATTGGAGTCATTCTTTCTTTTGAAAACTAAGGTTCATATTTGGAGCTTGTTTGAACCTTTAATTTCTATCCTAATCTTCCTAACTGACAAACCAAGATTAAGTTGTTTGGAAAATCGTATTCACTAACCTATCAACAGTAAATTTAAAACTAATTAGTCATGGTCAGGCTGTATGACTAATTAGAAGTGTGTTTTTCATGAGTGGCATTTGAGCTTGCACTCTTTCAAACTTTATCTCTCTTTTTTGGTATGGGGTTGTACCTTTCTTGTTTTTACAATCTGCCCTCTTTTCTTTCTTTTACTGTTTTTGTATTTTTGATTTTTCTTCGAAGACAAAAATCAACAACTATCTAATTGCTCAAAACTGAGATTTATTGACATTCCTATCTAACCTAATCTATCTTGGAATAGTTACATTCTCATATGATACAAAAGTGCCAATGTAGCCAGTTGAGTAGTGTTAAAAAGAAGAAGAAACTCTGGCTGCTTGTCAGGGGTATCCATAATACATTTTGAAGATTAATCTTCAAAACCAGGACTATCACAGAAGGTGACATCTTTTCATGTATTTGGCTCTTACAAAGGATCCATGCTTGATAATTTGAGCCAGTTGGTACTTCCACACAGTCTTCTAAAGGATCAATAAAGAAAAGATGAAGATTCTTTTCTTTTTGGCCCTCTATATCTGGTAGATTATCTGCTTCCAAGACTTCAGCTTTGAGGACTAACTCTTTAGAATGTTGTTTGGAAGCATGATCATTCTTGACCTGCAAAACAACAAGCAGTGAAATTTCTTCTTTCTCTAAATCTAAGCTTGTTTCAGATATAAATTCAGGTTCTTTGAATGGCAGATTGATATCAATGATGGGAGAAGTTTCTTCTTGAGAAGTTGGTATATCCTCAGTAGGATAATCTTCTATTTTCTTTTCTCCTTCATCTTCCTCATCATCTGAACTGGAGGATTCGTCACATTTGGCAGTGTCGTCCTCTTGTAGCCCTGGTATGCTTGGATTCAGTGGACCGGACTCTGTGAAGAGGTTATTATATGCTTGAGCAAGGGTGTCTTCAAAGGTTTTCTCTTTTTCAATAGAAGGCTCCTTGGTTTCGACTTGCTCAAAAATTTCTTCATTGCTCTTCTCTTCACCCCTTGAGTTAAAAGGTTGTTGATTCCCAATTATGTGAAAGCTATTTGTGATGGATTGAAATGGGTGATTGTTGCTTTCAAGCTGACGATGGTGAAACTCATAACACCAATCAAACGCTGGTTGCCCTGCGTGATTAGTTTCTGCCTGAAACTCATCATCATCATCAGACTGATTAAAATTTTGAAAATGATCAGAATAAACAATTTCATCAATCAAACATATTGGGTTATCAGTTTGCTCTTTTTTTAGTCGATCTACAAGTTTATTTTTTGTATCAAGACAACAAGATGGAGTAGGTATATGAGCAGAAGTGTTTGGTTCGGATGAATGTTTAAAGGCTGGCATTCTATTCAATACTAGATCAATCTCTTCCTCTATCAAGAGAGAAGGAGTTTTCTTTTTTCTTGGAACAGAGGTACATCCATCCTCTTTCTCTTGTGTTGGCTGATTTTGAGGCCTGATGTCTTCTTGAGCCTCTTCTAGGGGAACTTCACTTGTGCTTGTAGGGAACCTTTAAGGATTTTCTGTTGTTTCCTAATTTTCTTGTGTAAAAACCTCCTCGTGTTTATTATGATATTTATTTTGTGTGTAAGGTTCATGAGTTGTTTTTCCTACATTTTCAGGATGCCACTCTTCATGTGTAATCTGATATGGGTTGTAAACTTCAGGGGAAGTCTCTATATGAACTGGTTCTCCTCCTACATCAGATTCTGCATTTTGAAAGTAGCTAATCGTTTCATCAAAGCACTGCTCACTATATGTTTTTGCATTTTGGTCGTGAAGATATCTTATCATCATTGTACAAGACATAGGAAGGCAATCAGAACTTTCTTGACAACCTTCTTTATTGCTTCCTTCATAAATTTGCTCATCATCTCCTATAATGTGTTGATCATAATACATATCTTGGTCACTATCTTGGTCTTAAGGTGATTGGGCTTGTGTTTGACTAGGGAAAAGCATAGGTTGCTCTAAATCATCAATATTCATATTAGCCATCAACCTATCCATTCTCTTTCCAAGCATGTACATCATTTTTTCCATCACGATTATAAATTTTTCTTAATTATTTTCTTTACAATCTTGTTCATCATACATGTCTTGTAGTGATAGAGTTTGTGTTTGCTGAGGGAAAGGTATATGTTGCTCTGGATCACCAACGTTTAGATTAGCCATAAACCTATCCACTCTCTTTCCAAGCATGTACATCAACTTTTCCATCATGACCATATGTTTGTCTTCTGGGTCTGTATCTAAATCCATGTTTGTAAATCAGAAAAAGAGGTCATTGTGTCTATTCAATCAGTTCAAGGTCTTCTACCAGTGGAGTCATTTGGTCTTTTGGGAGTTGCAGAGTGTGGAGTCGCCAGGTGGAAGTTTTTAGCTCTTTTAGAGGTAAAATGTTTTATGGTCCAACACCATGTACCAATTTAAAATGTTTTTGGGTTTTTTATGAGTTTTTATGGTTGTTTGGAAGACTAATGAGTCTATAAAATCTTGCTAAGCGATTAGGAACTCATAAATCCCTAGCGGAGTCGCCAGAAATGTTAGTTGCTGGTGGCTCAGCTGGAAAATATACCAAATATTCTTGAAACAAAGGGATCACTGATATCCTATGATTAATGTAAGATGAAAATCACTCAAAAGTCCCCAGTGGAGTCGCTAGAAATGTTAGCTCCTTGTAATTTGCAAGATTGGCAAAGACAAACTGCAGAGAGAACACTTGAACCACTTTGGGATTCTAGGATCTAGCCCTCCTGAATCCAGAGAGGGATCTCTCTATAAGTGCAAATATTTATTTATCTTTAAAGCTTTTAGGTATGATATTAGGCTAATTATTAAGAACAAGGGTTTTTGTTTGTTTTGGATGGTTGAACATGATATTTAGTTGAGTGGAAAGTCCTAAAATGGAAAGAGTTTCAAAGGTGTGAAGTTGCAAGCAATTAGAACAAGCTTTGGCTAATAAGATAGATATAACGCTAGTTTTTAGTCCATTGGGCTATGGAGTCATAAAAGGGTTTAATTGTGCAAAAATTTCAAGAGTGTTCCAAAGGGAAAGTCATCTATATCACAAGATCATTGAGATTAAAATGATGGAATTGAACAATAAAAGTGTTGGAGGGGTGGAAACAGATTCAACTAGGATTTAACAGTCTGTCCAACAAGAAAAGCCTTTCAAGTAACTGTTTAAAACCAACCAAAGGGTAGGGCTAGCCATAGACCTCTTTGGGCAAGTTTGTATTAAAGCTAACTCAAGAGACAAACAATCCAGTAATCCACATAATTACTTTTAGAAAGGATGAAAACACATAAGATAAACAAAATATAGCCTAAGATCAAATAATATACTTTTAAATCTAGCGTGCTTTCGGCATACACTTAGGGAAACTTTCAGAACTACCTTTGGAGAAAGAAGCTAGAAAACAGGGCACACCATCACTTTTCTAGTCCAACTATACTAAGCAAATAATGAAAATAACATTCAAGAACAACATTTAAAGTAAACAGTAGGATGAGGGAACGCCAACATTCCTAACTGCTTGAACTGTATTGAATCATTCTTAAATAAACAATTTGGAGGAAAACATTGAGATAAAGCTTATCAGTCAAAAAAGGGTACTGTAAACAGTGAGTCCTAACTCTATGCTTGTTGTTCTTTATCAGAGAATAATGGAAAAAATGGCATACATGAAAGGAAAACAATGACACAGAAAGAGGCACTTCACTAGTGATATAGACTAGGATCCCAAGAATCAACTTGTATATTGATGTTAATCCAGTTACATTCTTCAAGTCCAATGTTTCAGTTTAGCAATCATCTTCACTTCTTAGCCTAACTTATTTGATCACAAATAGAGCTTCAAGAGCCTTTGAACACTATTTACATGTAGAAGTTCAAGCACAAGTATATTTCAAAGTTCTGCAACCAACCCAAATCCAACCCTTTACAATGAGCTCCTCAAGAAGATTTTATAGAGAAATGAGGAGGTCGAATGATAGAAAAGATCTAGAGGCTCAATTAATACATTATAATGCTTCTCGACCTTTGAGGGGCTCAAGGGAGAAGTTTACATATATTTCCTCTGTATTAATTGGTATATATTAAATTTTAAGATTGCTGGGAAGCTTTTGTTGACTTTAAGGCTCTGTGTCATCTTTGCAATAACTCTGTTTGGCTTGGAATAACTGTTCCGTTGTATTGAGGAAAATATCCTCTGTTCTTGGTCATTACTCGGCCCTATGTTTGAATACTGTGAGGTTATAGGTGGCTTTTAGTAGCTGAGATGAATTAATTGGCCTCTGATGTGGCAATGGAGGCGTTCTCGGTCTGATAGATATTTTTTATTTCTCCTTAAACATGGTTGTTTTGATCTGATTCTGAGTGTTAGGCTTAATCAGGCCTAGATCCTGTCTTATGTTCTTGAACTGTGTTTAATTTAGTGGATTAGGATTTTGTTTGTCAGTCTTAGCCGTAATCCACCCAATTTGTGATTCAATCTTCAATTTTTCATCTCTGGTTTGATTTGATCTTCAACACTGATACTCTCTGTTTATTTTAATTTCACTGTGTCTTGTTGATGTGCAGGTGCGCAGAGGGTTCTTATGACATCAGTGCTCATGATGCACTGATGAAACGTGGTATGAAACCCTATAAATGGATACTCTTTTATGAATGAAAGCCTGGAGGATCGTCATCCCCGGCTTTATTTTTCCTTTAAAATAATTGGAAATCCTTTAAAACCTGCATAAAACCAAGAAACAGTTAAGAAATCCTGCGTATTTGGTAAAACTGCTTCAGAGGCTCGGGTTTGGATAGTGACAGTTGGATGAAGGCATCCAATGGTGGAGATTTTTTGTGGAGGGTCAAAAAAGAAAAGCGGTGGAGTGAATGGTGCAGAGATTAAGTTAGGGTCGTTGATCTTGCAGAGATCAACGGTCGGGAGCAAATGTAATAATATAATGTGAAGGGGTCACATATATTATGCAAATGGCGGAAAATGCAAATAAATGGGGTTAAAACCTTAATCAACAATGAAAAAGGCACGGAGGAAAATTGGGGTTTCACGGATGGTCCTGAACCATTAGATCAGATATGCATCAGAGATCAACGATTGTGGTTGATCGTGAAATCCCTTGGTGAATGGCGGAGGGCGATAGAACAATGCGTAATCAAATTGGGACCATTGATCTGCAGAGATCAACGGTGGAGGTTGCACGCGATGAAAAACAATGGAAACAAGGGAAAGTGGTTTCGGGTGGAGAAATCGGCAGTATCGCGCAAAAAAATGAGAGAAAGGCGGTATCACCTTTTTGAACGCAATATGTGTCTTAGCTCAACACGTGGCATTTGAAAACCGCCCATATCGCGTGATTTTTGAGAATTAACTTTCGGGCATGAATTCACGCGAAAATGCACGTTAACCGTTAGATCAGGGGCCTGAGATCTGACGGTCGTGGAAAGAGCGTGATATTGATAAGATGCACGGGCGGAAGCAGGGAGGGTGGTTTTATTATGGACCATCCGATCAGGGAATCGACGGCTGAGATTGAATCTGGGGGCTAAATGAAAAAAGTATGAAGTGAAGAATGGGTCAATATGGGCCATTGAGCTATAGAGATCAACGGCTGAGATTTAGCCGTAGAACATTATAAAGTGGGGTGTATGATTTTAACAAAGGTTGCGGGGTACAATCTGGACCGTCGGATCTCGACACGTGGACGACCCAGATGCAATCGGAGGTCTGCGATCAGTGGGGGCAAAACAGAATGGGCGCTGATGCGATTGATTGTGGGCCGTCGATCTGAGATTAGATCGACGGTGGAGGATGAATCGGAGGGGTTCTCAGCGGGGGAAAGGGGCTTTAGGAAGGAGCAATAAGGGTCGTTAGATCTAGATCTGGCAGGTAGATCCAATGGCTGATAATTCATCGGAAGACCGCCCATCGGAGGGGGCAATAAACTCATCAAATGGAAACTCCGATGCGATTAGCGCTCTTGGACTTAGAGCTTGGTTCTGGGCGTGGGTTATATGGAGGGGAAAACTTTGAAGGGTTTAACACAAGAGGCTAATCGCATCAGAACAAAAAGGGGGAAGGCTTTTCAAATGCGCCCGATGAAAAAACTCCGATGCGATGAGATATTGCGCCAATCATTGATCGGTCTCAGATCAATGGTTAAGAATGGTTTATATCATGAACCGGCGGGTTTTAATATAAACATAGGAAAAGTGGGTTTTTATGAAATACAAAGGGAAAAATGTATCGGGAAGGGTTTATACAATGTTTTAAGCGCCCGATAAAAAACTCAAGGTTATGCGAATAAAGCAAAGGATCGGGGCTTATATAAAAAGGGCCAATCGCATTGGAGGTTTCATAAAAGCCAAAAGACTTGCGCTCTCCGATTGTTCCGATGCGATAAGCTCTCGGGACCATTAGCGCTTAGTTCTAGGGCGTGGGTTTATGGTGGGGAAGTGGTTTAGGGTTTAGCCCAAAGAGGCTTAGGCCCATAGTAAAAAAGACTATTTTTTATGAACTTTTCAATGATTTTTGATGGATTTGGGGGTTTCGGTAAGGTTTAAAAATGAGTTTTAAACCTTATAAAAGGGGTTTTATGAGGGAAGGAAGGAATGGAATACATGAAAAATAGAGGGAGTGTATGGGGAAAAAGAGAACAAAATGAAAGTTAATGATGAAGGAAAAAATGAGTAAAATGAGGGAAAAATGGAGATTTTGGCAGCAGTTTTTTCTTCATGAAAACAACAGAATTTCTGAGTTTAAAAGGGAAACAACGGTGAAGATTAAACAAAGGGCATGATGTCTTCACAAGACTTCAAGATTTAACAATTTTTGCAATAAAACTTGTTTCTTGAAGACTTCAAAATTAATTTAGCCACCGTTTGATATAACAAATTTTATAGGTGGCTAACATATACTACATTTTTTTAACTAATCAATTTAATTATAAAAGCAAAAAAAAAATAACTACTTTAAGATAAATCTTAACCTTTTATATACAAGTACTACTAAAAATATTTCATGAAAGTTAAAATTCTAAAAACTCTTTTCCAAAATACTATCAAATTATATATATATATATAACAAAGTTAATGTCAAATGTAAATGGTTATTAATTATAATTTTAAATTATTAACTTTTTATAATAATATTTTTAAATATTAAATTTATTTTTATATTTTAAAATACAATTTCAACTATGAAAAATTGTGATATTATTAAAAATCATATTAAAATCTTTACCAACAAAGTTATATTTTTAAATAATGATAAAATTATATTTATATATATATATTTTTAAAGTATATAATTATTAATTCATTTTATTTATTTATTTAGAAATAAAATAATAAAATTTATCATTTCCATGTCTCGCTTGGAGGCCTCCAACATCCACGAACAGTGTGTTGGATTTTGAGCGTATCGGAGGGCTTAAAGTGGCAGGCAGCCCAGGCTTCTGTTTCTCCAGGGCACACTTACACTGAGAAGTTCAGGTTCGATCTCGAGACCTCCTCCATGACTAATCTGCCTCTTTTGTGAGGTACATTGATTGATGAATAAAACGAGAATAAATAAGAAACGGGGACGAGTGTCATTCGTATAGCATATGCCGAGGAGCATCTAAACTTCAAGTGGGAACGCAGCCCCACTTGTCATGATTCTCAGAAGTCAAGTCATGCAATGGAGGCTACTCATGGATATAAGCACATGTCTATTTCATTTATCTGGCATTTTATTTTTTGATTTTGATTTTTAATAAAAATTTCATTTGATTAGTATATATAAAATGTATTGTTCAGATTAAAATATTTTTAATTATGAAAAGCGAATTAACAATATTTTTAATTAAAAGTTTATTTTTCCGAATTAAAAGAACAAATAAATTAGATTTATTTTAGATATTTAACCTTTTTAAAATAATAATTATAAAGTGTTTACCAATAATAATTTTATTTTATAAATTTAACGTGTCATTTGTGTAAAGATAAACACATATATATGAGAATGATGATTATGAATTATTAAAATTTGTTTGGTTTATCTATTTTAAGAAGTATGAAATTAATTACAATTTTTTAAAAATTTATTAGATAGAATATAAGTATAAGAGGATAATTTAGGGAACAAGCTTTTTATTTTCAAAGCTTTTAATATTATACAAGTTATAAATTCTTTTATCTCAAAGTGTTTTGGGTTGACCAACACCTAATTTCACTATGAAATTTATGGGAATTAGTTATAAATTGTTTACCAATAATAATTTTATTTTATAAATTTAACGTGTCATTTGTGTAAAGATAAACATATATACATGAGAATGATGATTATGAATTATTAAAATTTGTTTGGTTTATCTATTTTAAGAAGTATGAAATTAATTACAATTCTTTAAAATTTTATTAGATAGAATATAAGTATAAGAGGATAATTTAGGGAATAAGTTTTTTATTTTCAAAGCTTTTAATATTATACAAGTTATAAATTCTTTCATCTCAAAGTGTTTTGGGTTGACCAACACCTAATTTCACTATGAAATTTATGGGAATTAGTTTTTTTTTTAGCAATGCTTATTTTCTTCTTAACATTAGTCAAGACAAAACTACTAAATAATGATTGTAAAATTGCTAGAAACGTGATTAGGAATGCTCCTAACTAAACCTTAAAACTTGGTAAGATAAATACATACAAAGCTTTTATCAAAAGGGGAAAAAATACTATATAAATAGAAAGCCAATTACCACACCATTCTAAAATTTATAATCCGAGAAAGTTTCGAAGGAAAATTCGGATTCGTAAAACTAAAGAAAAAAATTTTATTTCCTTAAAGAACTAGAATATTTAGCTTAAAAACCCTTATGAACCTCCTAACAGAATGGATGTCATTTTGAATGCTGCTATAGAGGGTGATATATTTTCTTTGGAAGACATTGAGTTTGGGGTTAAGTAGTTTGCTAATAGGAAAGATAAGGATATCGAAGGCTACCAAACTAAAAAATTTAAAATGGGAGGACCTATCCTAATTCTGCACATGCGCGAGCTCTTCAATTTGGCAATGAAGGGAGGATTCCCTAAGCCTTGGGCATAGAGTCTTATTGTGACTATCTTTAAAAGTGGGGATAAAAACATTCCATCTAATTACATAACCATTATGATTAGCCACAGTTTAGCAAAGTTGTATGAAGGGTTTATTTTGGAAAAGAAAATTAACCTTTGGCTTGAAACCCATGGTAAAGGAGCTAAAGACCAAGTTGATTTTAGAACATATCATTCAACTGTAGACCACATTGTTACTCTTATGATAATTGTAGAGGAATCCCACAATAATAAAACTAATATTTTATGTTATTTTGCTGACTATAGAAAATATTTTGATATCGTTCCTAGGACTAGGCTTTGGATCTTCAAGAATGTTATTGTCAAGATTAAGAACACCAAGGGGTGATGAGAAGAAATAAATGTAATATCGGATAAAGCGAAGGTGTCCCCTATCCCCTACCATTTTTTGCATATATATTGATAAGTTGGAAGAGTGTTTGGAAGATGCAAGTTGTGTTATCCCCATGCTCATTGGTGTAGTCATAACTCTTCTCATTTTATCTAACGATATTGTTGTTTTGGCAAGGAGCCATAATGATCTCGGAAAACAATTGATAATCCTCCAATATTTCTACTAGGAGATGCATATGAATATTAATACCAACAAAACTAAAGTCATGATAATTAAATCCAAAAAGATCACTTATGATACTTTAACTTATGAAAACAACTACTTAGAATAAGTTCCTTCATATAAATATATGTTAATTTTCCACAGTTCAATGTTGTTACAATCACTCTAGCCTAATTATTTTCTTTAATTAGCAATCTTTCAACACATTTTAATCTTCCAATGATCAACAACAATTGTAGATAGAACAATAAATGCAATAGATAGTAAAAGACAATCAAGAGCAATAAGAGACATAAGGGTTTTCTCTAATACTAGCGAAAACCCACAATGGGGAAAACCCTTTCAAATTATTCTTCTTACTAGATTGTCATAAAATGTTCAGCAAAGAGAATACAATGTTCCAATTCATCAATCAAGAGTCAAAATCAATCCCAAAACCAACCAAACAATATCCAATAGATGAGCCATGTAGAAAAATCTGATCAAAGTCAAAATCTTTGAAGTTTGTAGTCAATAGTTAACAGGATTTAGGTCAAAATCACAGCTTCACGGACCTAGTGATAGTGAGTGCAGTTGAATCTCTCCAACCGCAGGGAATACCCTATAAAGCGAATGATTGTAGCCGAGATTTTCACGAACCATCCCTACAACTCCAAAACAAAATCTTTTTTTTCGCACGTGTAAGCTCGAGCCCTACAATTTTGGACTTGTATGAACCAATTTCAGACCTATACTAACCAATCCAAATAAGAGAGAGAAGAATATGCTTGATGATGATTTCTAAATGAGGTTAACTTGTCTTGTATTTATATGCTTCCAAGGGTGTCCAATTTCTCTTTAAAGTCGACCCATAATTTTGTGCACTTGTGGGTTTCCTCCTTAAAAATTACATTTTTCCTTAATCAATTTAGATTATTCCAAGGGATAAGAGATGTATTTATTGATGAGAAAGATTTTCCAAATGAGGAAATTTGTCTCTAAGCTTCCAAATTAACACTTCCTCTCAGCTAGGGATAAATCACCAACTGCAACATATGCACCATCTCAAATATCTCGTCATCATAAAATCAATTGTTGTCATTGCTCATCTATGCTTATATTTGTTGAACAATATTGAATCTAAAAGAAGAAGAATTTGAAATCATACGATAGATTAAGCTACCACCCTCTATCCATCGGGGAGACTGTGCTACCACCCAGAAACATCATCATTGGGAAACCTCTACTACCACCTAAAATCATCATCATCGAGGAGCCTTTTCTACCACCTGGAATCATCATCATTAGGGATCCTCTACTACCAACCACAATCATCATCATCGACGAGCCTATGCTACCACTTGCAATTCGTATAAAATAGGATGGATGCCACTTACCTTATGAGGTAATGATCACACTTATCTCACTTTCTGGTGACAATAGGAGGCAAACCACTTACCATAAATGGTATGGATCATACATATCCTATTGTTTGATGATATTCCAAAATTGACCCTCGAGAGTCAGTAGTAGAACACCTACATCTCTAGCTTGTGTGGGATGACAATTACCATAAATGGTAAGGATCCCGCCTAACTCAAGAAGTCAACACCCATTGGCCAGATGGGTGGGAAACTAGATGTCGATTAGGGTATACTCTATCAATAATATCTAGAGTTCCGTCAATCCCAGGAGCTCTAAGGTTCAATTCCTCACCTTAGGAGCTCAAAAAGTGGGGAAGAGCATAGCTCAACTTCCTCTATCAACCAGGGCCCTTACCTAGGAGGGTCACATCCATCAATCCAAGTTTCCCTATGAAGACCAAGAACTTCCCTTTCAACAAATTTTTGATGAGTATATCTGTTATTTTCTCATCGGTCAAAATGTGATGGGGTCTCACAACTCCTCTCTACACCATGGCTCGAATGTAGTGATACTGTATCTAAATATTCTTGGACTTGTCATGAAATATGAGATTCTATGCCACTCAGATCTCATTCTCGATGTCACAATATATGAATTTCATTTCCAAAACTTACTCAAATAGATCTCTAAAGATCTTTCTCAGTGAAACTGCTTCACAGCTAGACATGCTAGCAGCAATATACTTGGTAGTGCTTAGAGCCATGGACTTTTGTTTCCTTCTCATCCAATATATTGTCGTAGACCCTAAACTAAAGCAACACCCTGATGTGCTTTTCCTGTCAATAAAATTTCCAGCCCAGTCAGCAATAGTGTAACCATGAAGTCGCACATCTCTCGTAGTATATTTCAAACCAAGGTTAATCGTCCCATGAAAATATCTTAGTGTGTGTTTGGTAGCAACCCAATGTGCATGAAGGGCTCTATAAAACCCTCTTCATGCATCTATTCAAGTAACTAACCAATCGGGTTAAACATGCGACGAGAGGCTACTAATATGAGATTCAACCTCCTAGATGGACTTAAGGAAGTGGAACTGACGGAAACAAGACAAACACACCTTACACAACATATACAACACCCTTAGGAGGTAACCCAACCTTCCAAGCCACTGTACTTTGAGGAGGAACTGATTTTTTATCCTTTTGAGCCTTAGCCGCAGGAATGAAAAGGCAACGTAGCAGCCAAAAACCTATAGCCGCGGGCATGCCAAGGCAAGGTAGCGACCATGGTCCGGTTTAGTCAGTTATGTGCCTGCAACTACGGGATTTGTGTCATATTTTTAGCCCCATAGCCCAGGTCACTGCTCAGAACTTCATGAAACTGTAAGAAATGATAAATAACATTAAAAAAAAGGTATAGAAGCAATCACATCATTAGGAACTCATCTAGACCCCTCCTAGCCATGACTAAAATTTCATCAAACAAGTCACAAACATTGCATCTACAAGTGTAAACAACAGATTTAAACATAGGGGTCTCATACGTATCTGGGAATTGCTAAGAAACATTTCTCCCTTACCTCATAAGCGACAATACACTCTATTTTACCATAGATACATTGTGCATTTCTTTACTAGTAAAAACATGGATAGATCCATAAATCATCACTGATAAATTACATGCTTATAACCAACATAATAACAATAGAAATTCCATGGATACAACAACAATAGAATCCACATAATAACCAGTGAAATTATACATCAAATACCAAAGGAATGAGCTTCTCATTAATTAGTTTAAAAACCAATCGGAGATGGGACTTCCATGTTCCACCCGACCATAGTTTGGTTGAGCAAAATCTCTCTTCAACCAATCACCCCCGTGCCGTATTCCAATCATGAATTTGGGACTCAAACCGAAATAACCAACCAGGGCATCCCAAGGCTAAACCACCTCAACCTCATTAATCATAAACCAGGCTTTACCGTGATCTACACCTGATCAGGCCAACACAAGCATGGATATCACCGGATTCTCTCCACCTAAACTGTGATGAATTTTCATGTCTCTTAGTCTCTCAGACTTTACCACAACCCATAGTCTGAATCAAGGGTCACTAGGCCCTAAACTGAGACATACACTCCAGGCATTACTGCAATCCCAAACTTGAGATTCCTAGGCCTGAAATGGAGAGAAAACCACCACCTCTTCAGATTTACCTCATTCCAAACCCAAATTACTAGGCCCTAAACCAATGAAACAAACAAATTGGTTCTATAATCATTTAGAGATCCACCTCAATTAGCTTCGAATCCATCTGGTAATTCAGCTAAACCAAAATATGAGAACTCCACAACACCATGACTATCCATAAATGGAAAGGCTAGGATAAATACACTGTCACACCTGGAAAACCCCATTCCAAGAAAACAAAGAACCACATGAAATACCATGCATGCTGTTAGCCAGCTATAAAATTTGTTATATCAAATGCTGGCTAAATCATTTTTTTGAGCCTTTAAGAAACAAGTTTTATTGCTAAAAAATGTTATCTCTTGAAGACTCTTGAAGGACTCATGCCTCTGTCCAAATCTTCACTACTGTTCCTTTTTTATACTTAGAAATTCTGCTAATTTCGTGAGAAAAGAATGCTGCAAAATCATCCATTTTCCCCTACTTCCGCTTGAAAAACTAACCTCCATTTTGCTCCCCTTTCATTCTTATAAACTTCCTCTATTTTCATTTTTCCCTGTTCCCCTTTCATAAAATCCCCTTTTCTCCGATCCATTATTTTCCTTTGTATATTAAAAAACCCTTTTTTTCCTAATTTTTGGTCTAAAATCGCCTATACAATGATTTTTAATGAAAATGGTTAGATAAAAAAGACCAAGGCTCGATCACCGATTCTGATTGGCCCTCTTATATAAGCCCCAGGCTCTTTTTGTTTTTCGCAAAACCCAAAGCCCCGCAATTGGGTGCTTAACCTTATTAATAATCCCTTCCCGATGCTTTTTTCCTTTGTATTTCATGAAAAATCCATTTTTTCTATGTTACAAAGGGTTCCGCCCATTCATCGTTTAAAACCATTTTCCACCATTGATCCTTTAAACACATCAACGGTCAGCACGTTTTCCCCGCCCATCGCATCGAAAGCTTCTTCAAGGTTTCTTCCGATTGCGCCCCTTTGAAACCTCCGATTGCGATGGCCCGATCGCGCAATCGCATCGGCCTTCCCCGATCGCGCAATCGCATCAGCGTTCCCTAATCGCGCAATCGCATCGGCCATTTCCCAATCGCGCCAATCGCATTGGCGATTTCTATTGCACCCTTACACTCTCCCCGCCAATTGTAAAGCCCCGATTGCCGATATCCTGATTTAAATATCCGTCATTGATCTCCGGGGTCCAATCTGATCCGACGGCCCACGACCGTCCCAAACCCCAAACTCCTTTCTGCCATGTTTTCCTTCGAAACAAAGGTTTTAAACCTTATTTCTTTGCATTTTCGCCATATCCCTGTAATGTGACCATTTACATTATGATTTCTCCTGATTATTCCCAACCTTCGATCTCTGCGCAATCGACGGATCTGACTTATTTTCTTCCTTCGCTCTTCTTTTAACCTTCTCTTAGCTGATCTCCACCGTTGGATGTTTCCATCCAACGACCACGCTCCTCCCCACACCCTGTGAAGCAGTAAAACCCAAACAACACATGATTTCATAATTAGTTTTGTGTTTTGCAGGTGATTGATGGTTTTCCATCATATTAAAGAAAAAGCCAAAGGCTGGGAATGATGATTCCCATGCCTTTGATTCATCAAAGGAAACCATTCGCAGGGCTCAAATTCCACGTCTCATCAATGTTTCATGAGGCATTGATGCCATATGAGCCCTGCGCGGCCTACACATCAACAAGACATAGTGTTATTTAATATAATTAAAAAGAGTATCAGTGTCGAAGACAAAACACAGCAGAACAAAAGATTGAAGACAATTTGGGGTATTACGGCTAAGATTGATTATCGAAAGCCTAATCCTCCAAATTAAAACACAGTTAAAGTAAATCATAAAGTGTTTATCAGACAGAAAGGCCTCCACCGCCACATCTGAGGCAAATTGATTCCTCTCATATACCTCAAAGCCACCTGTTCCTCAAAGCATTCAAACAGAGGTCGAAGTTATTGATCAAGATCAGATATTTGCCTCAAACGCAGCCGAAGATTTAATTCTGCTAAATAAAATTAATGAAAAAATATCAGCAGAGTTATTACGTCCCAAAACAGAGCCTAAAAGTCAATAAAAGCTCCCACCGAGCTTTAATATTAATTGTAAAACATTTAATACAGAGGACACGTATGTAAAATTCTCCATCGAGCCCCTCAAAGGCCGAGAAGTCATTAGTCTGTATTAATTGTCCTGGGAGATCCTTTATCCTCTCCCACCTCCTCATTCTTCTATAAATAGTTTTTGTAGAAGATGAGAAAATGTTGGTTGTTGAACTTTGAAATATACTTGAGCTCGAAACTCCTTCTTGTAAATAGTGTTCACTGGCTCTTGAAGCTCTGTTTGTGATTAGATAATTTAGGCTGAGAAAGTGAAGATGATTGCTGAACTGAAACATTGGACCTGAAGACTGTAACTGATTTGACATCAATAACAAGTTGTTTCTTGGGATCCTGGTCTACATCACTGGTGAAGTGCTTCTTTCTTTGTTATTTTTTTCTCCTTTCATGTATGCCATATTTTCCATTATTCTCTGATAAAGAACAACAAGCATAGAGTTAGGATTTACTGTTTACAATACCCTTCTCTAACTGATAAGCTTTATCTCAATGTTTTCCTCCAATTTGTTTATTTAAGAATAATTCAATACAGTTTAAGCAGCTAGGAATGCTGGTGTTCCCTCGTCCTACTGTTTGCTTTAAACATTGTTCTTGAATGTCATTTTCATTATTTTCTTATTAAAGGTAGACTATAAAAGTGATGGTGTGCCATGTTTTCTAGCTTCTTCCTCCAAAGGTAGATTCTGAAAGTTTCTCTAAGTATTTGCTGAAAGCAGACTAGGTTTAAAAGTACCTTATCTGATCTTAAGTTGTACTTTGTTTCTCTTATGTATTTTCATGCTTTTTGAAGGTAATTATGCGGATTACTGGATTGTTTGTCAATTAAACTGCTTTAATACAAACTTGCCCAAGAAGTCTATGGTTAGTCCTGTTCTTGGTTGGTTTTAAACAATTACTTAAGAGGCTTTTCTTGTTTGGACTGACTATAAAGCCTTGGTGAAATTATTATCAGTTTCCACCCCTCCAACACTTTATTGTTTCCATTCCATCATTTTAATCTCAATAATATTGTGATATAAATGACTTGCCCCTTGGATCACTCTTGATGTTGTTTCTCAATTAAAGCCCTATTATGACTCCATAGCCCAATGGACTAAAAACCAGCATTATATCTATCTTTTTAGCCAAATTTGTTCTATTTGCTTGCAACTCCTCGCCTTTGAAAATATTTTCATTTAGGATTTTCCCTCAAACAATAATCATGCTCAACCATCCAAAACAAAATAAAAACTCTTGGACTCCATAACTAGCCTAATACCATTACCCATAAAAGCTATAAAATATAAATCCAATCTTTGCACTTATTGGAGAGATCCCTCTTCGAATTCAGGAGGGCTAGATCCTAGAATCCCAAAGTGGTTGAAATAATGTTGCTTCTGTAGTTTTAGTCTCACCAATCTACTAAAATTACAGATTCGTAACATTTCTGGCGACTCCAATGGGGAATTTTCTAAGTAATTTGCATTTTAAGGTAATCATAGGATATCAGAAATTTGTTTCAAAGAGAATTTTCTATATTAACCAGCTGAGCCACCAGCACCTAACATTTCTGGCGACCATATTGGGGATCAAACCCAATTGTAATCTCTGGTTCCCCTTAAAAACTTCATAAAACCTTGTGAGTAAAAGCAGCCTTTTAAAGCACTACCAGATAGTCGGTAATCATGATGAAACTTGTTTTAAACAGTGACAAACTAGGAAAACCCTAGGATTCTCATGAGACTTTATCTAACCTTGAAAGATCAGTTGGCTTAGCCATAAGAGTAGATTTTCTTTGTCTCATAACCGTAGCTAAGTCGTGAAACAGATTTAGGACACTCTTAGAAACCACACAACTAAAAAATAACTCAGAAAACTCAAAAATATTTCAGATTGGTATCCAATAAACATGTTGGTGGACCATAAAACCTTTTACCTCTGAAAAGAGCTAAAAACTTCCACTTGGCGACTCCACAATCCTTAACAGACCTTAAGACTCCACTGGGAAGAACCTTTGTCATTATAACATCATTCAAACTCAGTTAGAGGACTAAAGGATTTAAAATTTGTGTAAACAGATTAGTTAACCTTTTAAAGATTGTCATATCAGGTTGAAATTTTTCTGTTTTGTTGGGTCTAAAAACACAGCATAGTGGCTTCTAGAAAGATTCATACTAGAGCCCATCCTGACCCTAATCCCCCTGAGATAGTTGATAACCCGGAAAGTATCCTTAGGAAGTCTCCTAAGATTGAATTTTCAACTGTTTTCAGATCACCCTTGAGAGCTAATTCAGTTCCTGAAAATCTTTCAGCTCTACAACAATCACAAGTTGACTTCGTAAATCTATTCAAAACTAGGTCATTTGATGATATAATTCAGTTAGACTCTGAGTCTTCACTTTCATCCCTGGAAAAAAATGAACATACTGGTAGTAGAGAAACAACACCTCCCGATTTACACTTCATTCACAATTTAGGTGTCTCTCATCCAAGATTAGCTCAACAATCTACTGTTGGTCCATCCTCATCTGCTCATCCTACATTCCCTGTCCAAACCAATCCACTTCAGCCCACTCTCCCTTTTGTTAATCCACCTCTTGTAAATCCACCTCCACCACATATCATGGCAGCATGGTATGCTCGCTTAGTCCTTCCTGTTCCGTTAGTCAATCTTTCACAGGACTATCAATCCAAAATTCCATTATACGATGCCAGTAATGCTACTACTGCATCACAACATGTGGATAAGATGAATGACTACTTTGACATAAATGAAATTGATGATGATTTTGTCAAACTCAGACTATTTTCTCAAAGTATGGGGGGAGAAGTAAGAAAATGGTTGAAAGGCTTAACCCCCCATAGTATCAATGATCTCCAGGCCTTCCATCAAACATTCTTAAACAAATGGGAAGTGAAAAAGAATCCTCTCCAAGTCCTTTCTGATTACAAGAACCTCCATAGAAACACAGGGGAAAGTGTACAAGCTTATTGTACCAGATTTAACAGTGTATAAAATGCACTTTCCCCAGATCTAAAACCTCCATAAGGCTCAGCTCTAAACAAGTTTCCTGAAGGGTTTGACCCTGAGATGGCCTATCAGCTGAGAGAGATAGATCCTGAAACTCTTGAAGAGATGAAAAAAGGAGCTCTTGCCGTGGAAGTAAATTTAATGGAGAAGAGAGCAAGAATGAAAAATAAGAAGAGAGTATCTTTTAGAGAGGAATCTGCACCTTCTACTTCCAAATCAAATATGGAGAGAATGATGGAGGAGATGATGAAAGAGATGAGCACAATTAAGAGAGCATAAGCAAGCCAAAACCAAAATGCTCCTCAAAATAGAAATCAAAACCAAAATCAGAATTTTAGACGGAACCAACCTCCAAACAGACCTAGGGAAGATGATCAACAGATCACTCCTCCCTTTCATCAAAACTATGTAAGTGAGGTTGAGGAAGCAGATGAAATAACAGAGGAAGATGATATAAACATGCTGGGGGTAGATAATGATGAATTTGAGATTCATTATAATAGAAAACAAGGTCTATACACACCTTATGATGACAAAAGAGAGGATGATGAAAATTATTATCAAGACATGGAAAATGTCATCATAGAGTCTCAAAGAGAATATGACCTTAGAAACAAAACCAATCAACAAACCCCCAACAACAAAACCTCTGACAAATCTTCACAAAGCAGCACTGCAACCAAGCCTAAAGTTGTCAAACAAAAGGACAAAACCGAAGATGTAAATTCTGATAAAGGTAGAAAGAAAGGCACTCAAAACATTACAAAACAGAGTGCGGACCTTAGCAGTACTAACACTTCAGCTAGTACTCCTGTGAAAACAATTTTGTCAGATGTAAATAGAACAAATCAGCAAACCCATGTTGCTGAAAGAATGGCAGTTAATAAGGCTAAGCCCAGCGCTTTAAAGAATCAAATTCCTTTCAGCCTGGAGTAGGAGATTTCCAAAATCAAAATCTTTGTTCCCTTGACTGAGTTAGCTGCCCAGAATGTATATAGGACCCAAATTTTGAAGGCTTTAAACATTGAAGAGAATAATGACACAGTTAATCTTAATGATGACCAGCCAGAGCTAATTTTTGGTCCAAAGATTGAAGGTATGTATCAAGAGGGACCTGTTCCTCCCTTTTATGTAAGTTTAAATGTTCATGACAAAATTTTGCACAACGCCATGCATGACTCCAGGGCTTCTCACAATTTAATGCCAAAAGCTGTAATGGAGAGCCTGGGTCTAGAAATCACCAGACCTTATAAAGACCTTTACTCCTTCGACTCAAGCAGAGTAAAATGTTTAGGATTAATCAAAGACCTCTGCATTAACTTGGCACAGATTCCAGCCAAATGCCTAGTCATGGATATTGTTGTGGCTGATGTTCCCCCCAAGTATGGAATGTTATTATCAACATCTTGGGGGGCTAAGTTACAAGGGAATATGCAAATGGACATGACCTATGCGACCATCCCTATTTTAAATCAGACAAGAATACTTTATAGGGAGTCCCATATGTAGTACATGGTTACTAGTCAAGACAGACCGCAAAACTCTCCCCTATATTCTGTAAACACAACCCTTGATTCATTTATCCTTTTTAATGATGAAATATTGGACAAAAAAGTAACTTTAACAGAGTTAATGGCCGATAGAGAGGAGGAGGTAAACACCACATAAATGTCTAAACAGTTTGTTGAACCTGTGAACTTTATCGAAGCAAACACAGGTCTTGAACTACAAATCATGCGTCCATTGCTTTTTAACCTTGACGGTCAAGAAATCATTCCTTAGCTTAACGAGAAACCAGAGGAATTAAAACAAATTCAAATAAGCGCTGATGTTCAAAAACAAACCGAAAGCACGCTTGTTGAAGAGGATAGTGACCCAACTGTCGAACCCGAAACTAATCCTCTGTGGAGTATGTATTTTGACGGATCCTGCACTAGGAAAAATGCTGGTGCAGGGGTCTGGATTTGCAACACTGAAAACAGCCACACAGAAAGAATTTCTTGTAAATTAAACTTTCAGTGTTCTAACAACATAGCAGAATATGAATCCCTGCTTTTAGCCTTATATCTATTGAAAAATTTAGGAGCCAAAAGAGTTAAAGCGTATGGGGATTCTGAATTAATCATTAGGCAAGTCAATAGGGAGTATAACACAGATCATCCCAGAATTAGGGCCTACCGAAACGATGTCATGGACCTTTTAAAAACGTTCGAGGAGTCCAAACTGATTTTTGTCCCAAGAAAAAGAAATATTGCGGCCCATAATTTAGCCTTTGCAGCTAGAACATGCTTAACGCCATATGAAACCAAAGACTGCACAACTCAGATAAAATTCAGACCAGCCGTTCCTGATAATGAAAAGTATTGGAAAGTATTCGACGGGGACAAACAAATAGAAGACTTCATGCAGTTCATAAACGAATTCGAACTACCAAGTTCAGATTCAGATTATGAAACCAACTGCCCTAGTGAAGAAAATTTTCTTGATGAAGAAGAAAAGTCTCCTGAACATACTATTATAAACCTGTTATCTAGAAAACTTGAAAACGAAATAGAGATGAATGCAGAGTTTGAAATAGAGGAGTTAGAAACCCTGCAGTCTAATGATGAAAGTTTTCCCAAGGGTCTGGCACCTTTAGAAGAGTTGTTTGATTTTAACGATGTGGCCAAGAAGCCAAAACTAGAACCTGTAGAGACTGAAGTAGAAGAGTGAAATATAGGCAGTGAGAAAAAACCGAAAATGATTAAACTATTGAAAATGGCAACAAGAAATAGTGAAGGAGGCCTCCTGAAACATCTTTCCTGATCCTAGTTGGAGATTGATCACCTAAACTAGGTGGGGACCACACATGTGATTTTTGTCGAAAAATCTATTTTTAGACTATGTCTATTTTTAGACATATGGAGCATGGTCTAGGAGTTGTGGGATGCTATTATTGGATGATTGGTCAAGTTGGTGAAAATAGATGGACATCTATTTTTAGACATACAGGTCGAAGTCTATTTTTAGACTGCCTGTCTAAAAATAGAACAGTCAAATATTATTAGCCCTTAATAATATTTAGACTATAAACATTATCTTATCCTCTTGGAGCACTTCAGTTTGATGCTTGGATGTGGCACATGCAGCTGACAAAAGGAAATACGCTTTTCCTAAGGGTTAGTTGAGCTATTGCATGGTTGACTTCAGTTAGAACTCAAGTGGCAGAGTTTGGTGGAGTTGATGAGACAGTTGATGGAGTTGTGTTCGGTTTAACTTAGTTGACCTAGTTGTATTTAGTTAAACTGACTAATACACTAGAGATGAGTGGTGTGAATTAAATATTATTTAATTCACTAATTATTAACTCATAAATCAACTAAAGAACACATCAGTTAACTCAGTGCATGTATAGTTCACTGAAGACCAGTGGAAGAGGTAGGAGAAAGGGTGGAGTCTACTATCAGTTGTGACTATACCGTGCATAAGATTTGCACAAGCTTTGATTGAGATTGCCAATGAGAATTGCACAGTTAAAGCCAGGGGGATTTGATCCTTGATCTCATTCATTCTCATCTTGGATTGCGCAGTAGAGGCAGGCAAACAGTAGAGGAGATTTGAACCTGTGACTTGTTCAAATCTGAGCTAGTTTGTGTGTAACTATTGGAGATAGTACTGAGTACTTGTGAGGAGTATTGTACTATGATTGTTACATGATTCTCTATCATTATATTATACAGATAGATGGGGGTTTTCAGCTGTAAGCTTTCCCCATTACATATTATGTTTATGTGTGCTTGACTATTGTGTTTATGTGCGCATGCGACTGTTTCTATTTCCGCATATTGATGATCAATTGTAGAAGAGGTTATGTATTACGCATGAAGCTTAAATAGTGTGTAATCAGGATAATCTCGGTGAATAATTCAGCAAATTATTCAAATTTCTACATGGTATCGGAGTGATATTGATCATCGGGATCTATTACAGTGATTACAATTGTTTCGGTAGACAAAGTCTGTAACGGGCCAGGTAGCCTCTGGATCCATCCTTTCTTTGAAAGGTGATATATCCAGTAAACGCCCCTATAGTCGATCTCTGTGCTAGAAATAATTTTTTCTCACAGATCCAGAAGCAGTTGAGTTTTGAGCTTGGAATTCGAATTTGCAGCAGTGTTTTCTTGGTGTCGAAGTCAAAATGTCTTATCAAGGATTGCGATTGGAGTATGCTCTTGAAGGCAGCTCGAATTATATTGCATGGAGAGATAGGATGGAGGCGGTGCTCGATGACAATGGGCTGAAGGAGTTCATAGATACTGAAGTTCCAAAGCCTAGCGATGCAGCCTTGGTTGAGGCTTGGCAAAAGAAGACAGCAAGGTGTCGAAGGATTCTGTTGGAGGGCGTGAAGGATCACATTGTATCCATCCTGCATGGAAAAGCTTCTCCATACTTGATGTGGAAAGCGTTGACAGAATTGTTCCAAAGAAAGAGTGACCAGAGGAAGTTGGCGCTCAAGGATAAACTCAAGAAAATAAATATGGAGAAGAATGACACTATTCGGGTATACTTGACCAAGTTTGTCCACTGCAGGGATGAGCTTGGGAGTGTAGGAGTTAGTGTGGATGATGAGGAGCTCGTGAGCTTGGCTCTCCTCGGGCTTCCGAAAAGTTGGCATGCATATCAGGACAGTGTCAATGGTCGGGAAAATTTGCCAGGATGGGAAAGACTGTGGTCTGATCTTGTGCAAGAGGAGATCCAGCGGAGTACCAGAGATGGATCTTCATCAAAGATATCTGATGAATAAGACTGCGCTTTGGCTGCCAAATCAAGGAAGGGGAAGGGCAAGGAGAAGGCTTCTCAATCCGGTGCGGATGGTAAAAAGCGTGACATGTCCAAAGTGAAGTGTTTTCACTGTCACGATCATGGACATTACGCCACAAATTGTCCACAAAAGAAGAAGAAAAAGCAGGCTGCTGGAGCTGCAGCTGGTGAGGCTCTTGCCTCGCAATTTGAGCTGGAATTCTCATTGATCGCATGCATGGTGTCTAGTGCATTGGGATCGGGGTGGTATTTTGATAGTGGTGCTTCCTTTCACATGACGGGAGATGTGAATCTTTTCAGTGACTTGGTGGAGAAAAATATCCAGATGCATGTTGAGTTGGGCAACAATGGACGATACAATGCGACTAGCATTGGTACCATAACCTTTCAGAGGGAGTCAGGTAAACTCATTCTTTTACAAGATGTATTGCATGTACCAGGTTTAACAAAGAATTTGATCTCAGTCGCAATGTTAGAGGATAAAGGGTATGAAGTTGTATTTAGAGAAGGGAAATTTTTCCTTCAGCACAAGGCAACGGGACAAGTCAAGAAGGTTGGGATTCGGGCAAAGAATCTCTACAGAATTGAAGTAGATGGGATGTCTACGAAGCTTCCTACTGTTGGGAAGCAGGAGAAAGACATGCAACTGAAGCTTGAGAGGGAGCAAGTTTTGCATGCAGGTGAAAGTGAACCTCGGGGTGTGGAGCAGCCACAAGAAGATCATGGAGTGGGAGAGACCACTCATGCAGAGAAACTTCGTGCCAGATGGTCAGAGGGAGTGCATGCAGCTATACCACCAGGTGAGAGGTGGGGCGACATGCATGAGTAACACCAAGAGGAGATTTCTGGGCAGGATTCATTGAGATGGTGTGGATCTCATGAATTGAACCTGGCTACGAGGTGCCCACAGAGCAGTAGTAGCATGATCAGTTGGATTGATGCAGGCAGATCAAAGTGACAGTGTCAGATACTGGAGCGCGAATCAGAGTTGACAGCAAGTGCAAGAGTGCATGGGTGCAAGAGTTCAATAGCGCAGTGGTTCCTGATGACATGTGCAGTAGCTAAGCAGAGGTCAAATACTTTGATGATAGATTCATCAGACTGATTGAGTTGTTTGGAGCCTATTCAGTTTCGGAGTTGTTGCATGCAAAGGGTGCATGGCGCATGCATGGAGTTGCATGGTGCATGCATGAGTTTGCATGGCGCATGCAAAGGTTGCATGGCTAATGCATGGAGTTGCATGTCGCATGCATGGAGTTGCATGTCGCATGCATGGAGTTGCATGGCGCTTGTGAAGGTTACAGGGTGAATGCATGGAGTGCATGTCGCATGCAAAGACATTCCTTTCTTGTTGAGAGGGAGTGTTGAAAATGGCAACAAGAAACAGTGAAGGAGGCCTCCTGAAACATCTTTCCTGATCCTAGTTGGAGTTTGATCACCTAAACTAGGTGGGGACCACACATGTGATTTTTGTCGAAAAGTCTATTTTTAGACTATGTCTATTTTTAGACATATGGAGCATGGTCTAGGAGTTGCGGGATGCTATTCTTGGATGATTGGTCAAGTTGGTAAAAATAGATGGACATCTATTTTTAGACATACATGTCGAAGTCTATTTTTAGACTGCCTGTCTAAAAATAGAACAGTCAAATATTATTAGCCCTTAATAATATTTAGACTATAAACATTATCTTATCCTCTTGGAGCACTTCAGTTTGATGCTTGGATGTGGCACATGCAGCTGACAGAAGGAAACACGCTTTTCCTAAGGGTTAGTTGAGCTATTGCATGGTTGACTTCAGTTAGAACTCATGTGGCAGAGTTTGGTGGAGTTGATGAGACAGTTGGTGGAGTTGTGTTCGGTTTAACTTAGTTGAACTAGTTGTATTTAGTTAAACTGACTAATACACTAGAGATGAGTGGTGTGAATTAAATATTATTTAATTCACTAATTATTAACTCATAAATCAACTAAAGAACACATCGTCAACCTGCATTTTTCGCTACCAAGAAGACCTCGTTGGAAGAGGTAGGAGAAAGGGTGGAGTCTACTATCTATTGCGACTATACCGTGTACGAGATTTTCACAAGCTTTGATTGGAGATTTGCCAATGAGCACCGTGCGCTAAAGCCAGATTTGATCTCGATCTCATTCATTCTCATCTTGGATTGCGCAGTAGAGGCAGGCAAACAGTGGAGGAGATTTGAACCTGTGACTTGTTCAGATCTGAGCTAGTTTGTGTGTAACTATTGGAGATAGTACTGAGTACTTGTGAGGAGTATTGTACTATGATTTTTACATGATTCTCTATCATTATATTATACAGATAGTTGGGGGTTTTCAGCTGTAATATTTCCCCATTACATACTATGTTATATGTGTGCTTGACTATTGTGTTTATGTGCGCATGCGACTGTTTCTATTTCCGCATATTGATGATCAATTGTAGAAGAGGTTATGTATTATGCATGAAGCTTAAATAGTGTGTAATCAGGATAATCTCGGTGAATAATTCAGCAAATTATTCAAATTTCTACATAAACTGTCTAAGACTTTACCAGCTCACATTAAACTCAAATATATCGAGCTATTTAAAGAGTTTTCTGATGTTTTTGCGTGGAGTTACGAAGATCTGAAATCCTATGACACTGAAATAATACAGCACAAATTCCCTCTCAAGGAGAACCAGAAGCCATTCAAACAGAAACTACACAGAATAAACCATGTTCAGTTGCCTTTGGTTCAGAAGGAGATCATGAAAATGTATGAAGCTGGTATTATTGTCCCTATTAGATATTCTGAGTGGGTGCCTAATCTGGTGTCTATTAGGAAGAAAACTGGCGAGATCAGGCTTTGTATAGAATTTAGAGACTTAAACAAATCTTCATTGAAAGACAACTACCCTTTACCTAAGATGGACCATATTTTACAAAGGGTGGTAGGTTCTAGAAGAATTTCTTTGCTTGATGGCTATTCAGGGTATAATCAGATCTTAGTCCACCCTGATGATCAATTAAAGACAACTTTTACTACACCATGGGGCACTTTCATGTATGTGAAAATGCCCTTTGGTCTAATGAACGTTGGTGCAACATTTCAGAGAGCCATGGACATAGCATTCTCGGAAGAACTAGGCTACTTCATCATTATATACCTCGATGATGTCACTGTGTTTTAAAAAACTGATGAAGAGAACTTAGAACATTTAAGAAAGGTTTTCGAGAAATGTAGAAAGTTTGGGATATCTTTAAACCCCAAGAAGACACTATCCGGTCTCCAAGAAGGTAAACTCCTTGGGCACATTATTTTAGAAGAGGGTATTAAGATAGATCCAAAGAGGATTGAGGCCATATTGCAAATCTCTCATCCTCGAAACATCAAAGAGCTGCAGTCTTTCATTGGAAAGATTAACTTTTTGAGAAGGTTCATCCCCAACTTGGCTGAGCTCCTTAGGAATATAACAAACATGTTAAAGAAGGAGCAAGGGGTAAAATGGACCTTAGAAGCAAAGAAGTCCTTTGAACTGGTGAAACAAGTGTTAACCAAAACACTAGTTCTAATAAGTCCTGATTTTTCAAAAGTTTTTTATATCTTTTCATTTGCATCAAAGCATACAATAGCTGTTGTCCTTCTACAGAAAAATCCGCAAGGACAAGAGCAGCCTATTGCATTCTTTATCAAGGCTTTGAGGGATGCCCCTCTGAAGTATAACATTATGGAAAAGAAAGCTTTTGCTTTGGTTAAGGCTTTGAAAGACTTCAGAGTATACATCCTTCACTCACACATCATTGCCTTTGTCCCAAATTCAGTTGTGAAAGAAATTCTAACACAGGACCCAGATGGTAAGAGAGGTAAGTGGATTGTTGTTATCCTTGAATATGATTTAGAGATAAAACCCACTGAACTTATCAAAGGCCAAGGTCTAGCTAGGTTGATGGCTAAAACCAATTTTGAAGTTCTTGATATTAATATGATTAATGCTTTGGATGAACAAGAGGAAATATCAACTCCCATTTTTGAAGAACATTTTATGAATTCCTCTTGGTATACTGATATTCTGTATGTTTTGCTTAATTTGAATACACCTCTTGGTTTGACAAAAACAAAGGCAAGGTTTCTAAAGTTAAAAGCTGTAAACTATTGCATTGTAGATAAATGTATTTATTGGAAAAATGCAAGTGGTATGTTACTTAAATGTTTGCCTAAGTGTGATGCAGAGAAGGTTAAGCACGAGTTCCATGAAGGGGAATGTGGAGGCCACTTATACTGGAATATGACAGCCAACAAAATTTTGAGGGCTGGTTATTATTGACCTACTCTTTTTCATGATGTGCACAAGATGATCATAGTCTGCCATAAGTGCCAACTTTTCGAAGGAAAAATGAAGTTGCTACCCTTTCCTCTGCATCCAATCACTGTTGAAGCCCCTTTTCAATAGTGGGGACTTGACTTCATAGGAGAAATCCATCCACCATATTCTGCCCAGCATAGATGGATTCTCACTGCCACAGACTACTTCACTAAATGGATAGAAGCCATCCCTTGTAGGCAAGCCAATGATTCTGTTATTATAAAATTCATGGAGAATAATATTCTCTCTAGATTTGGCTGTCCTACCAAGATCATCACTGATAATGCAGCAACATTTGGATCAAAGAATATGGTTGAATTATGTCACAGATATCAGATAATGTTGGGGCATTCCACAGCCTATTACCCTCAAGGTAATGGACTTGCAGAATCCTCAAATAAGAGTTTAGTGAACATAATCAAGAAACTGTTGGAGGACAACAAGAAGTCTTGGCACACAAAGCTTGTGCATGCACTTTGGGCTGACAGATTGACATTGAAGAAATCTATTGGAATGTCACCCTACCAACTTGTGTATGGCACTGATGCAATCTTTCCAACCAGCCTTGGTGTGCCAGTTATGAAGTTGATTCAAGAGTTTCAAACTGAAGATAATGACATGATAAGAAGAATCAATCAAACGATTCATCTTCAGCAAACCAGAGAGGAGGTTTATAACAAAGCATTACAAAAGCAGAACAACATCAAAAAGATTTTTGACAGAAGAACAAAGGCCATCAATTTCAAAATTGGGGACAAAGTTTTAAAGTGGGACTCAAAAAGGGAAGACAAGGGAAAGCATGGGAAATTTGACAACTTATGGCTTGGCCCTTACTCTATCCATTCAGCTGCTGGTAATAATGCCTATTTCTTGCAAGAGTTGAATGGAGTTGAATTGTTTGGGGGTCCTGTCAATGGCAGGATGCTTAAACATTACTTCTCTTGATCCATGTCATGTTTTGAAGCCTTTTTATCTTTTTTCTCATTATAAATATTTCATCACCCTTGCATTCAAAGTTAGAAAAACAAAAAATACAAAAATAGTGAAAGAAAGAAAAGAGGGCAAATTGTAAAAACAATAAAGGTACAACCCCATACCAAAAAAGAGAAACAAATCTGAAAGTGTGCAAGCTTAAAAGCCACTACTGAAAAACACACTTCTAGTTAGTCAAATAGCCTAATCTTGACTAATTAGTTTTTAAATTTACTGTTGATAGGATAGTGAATTTGATTTTCCAAACTATTTAATCTTGGCTCATTAGTAGGTAGATTAGGCTAGAAATTAAAGGTTCAAACATGCTCAAAATCTGAACCTAGATTGTCAAAAGAAGAATGACTCAAATCTGTTTATTTCTTGGGTCAAAATAGAGGTAAGAACTAGTTCTAATTAGCTCAAAATCTGAACCAGAGAAACAAGGAAAACAGCTCAAATTGAGTCAAAACAGAGCTGAAAAAAGATGAAGGCAGTGCTTTGAAATTTCAGATCTTAAGCCTTCCATTTTGATTTAATTTTCTGTAGAATAATAGCTATGTGCAGCTTGTTTTTCATGCCATAGATCAACATCAAGTTAGACTGTACAATCCTGACTTGTATGATTTTTAAATTTATTTTTTAGAGATTAGAGAATAAAAATCTGTTGGACAGTTTAATCCCAACATATGGTAGATTAGGTAGAGAATCATATGGACTCAACTGTTTAATCTGAGTCCATGGAGAAATGAGGAGTAGAATTAGATTAGATTTTTGCTTTCAAAAGAATAAAATGTTGTGAAAATAGTTTTCCAATCCAAGTGCACTCTAAAGAAGAAAAAATGTTAGATCAGCAGGATTGGGTAGGTAGAAATCTTGTGTTGATAAAAGATCCATTGTTTTTCATGGCTGCTAATATGTTTCAGAGCAAAGAAGAACATTCAAGTAAAGAAAGGCAGCCCAATGGATGAGGCATAGATCAGCCTCCCAGAGAATGCAAGTCTGAAGTTCTTGATGCCTTCAAGAAGGAACCATCCCCAAGTGGAGCCATTGTTAGCCAGCTATAAAATTTGTTATATCAAATGTTGGCTAAATCATTTTTTTGAGCCTTCAAGAAACAAGTTTTATTGCTAAAAAATGTTATCTCTTGAAGACTCTTGAAGGACTCATGCCTCTGTCCAAATCTTCACTGTTGTTCCTTTTTTATCCTCAGAAATTCTATTGATTTCGTGAGAAAAGACTACTGCAAAATCATCCATTTCCCCCTACTTCTGCTTGAAGAACTAACCTCCATTTTGCTCCCCTTTCATTCCTATAAACTTCCTCTATTTTCATTTTTCCTTGTTCCCCTTTCGTAAAATCCCCTTTTCTCCAATCCATTATTTTCCTTTGTATATCAAAAAACCATTTTTTCCTAAGTTTTGGTCTAAAAGCACCTATGCGATGATTTTTAATGAAAATGGTTAGATAAAAAAGACCAAGGCCCGATAACCGATTGTGATTGGCCCTCTTATATAAGCCCCGGGCCCTTTTTGTTTTTCGCTAAACCCAAAGCCCCGCAATCGAGCGCTTAATCTTATTAATAAGCCCTTCCCGATGCTTTTTTCCTTTGTATTTCACAAAAAATCCATTTTTTCTATGTTACAAAGGGTTCCGCCCATTCATCATTTTAAACCATTTTCCACCATTGATCCTTTAAACACATCAATGGTTAGCGAGTTTTCCCCGCCCATCGCATCGGAAGCTTCTTCAAGGTTTCTTCCGATTGCGCCCCTTTTAAACCTCCGATTGCGATGGCCCATTCGCGCAATTGAATCGGCGTTCCCCGATCGCGCAATCGCATCGGCATTCCCCGCTCGCGCAATCGCATCGGCCATTTCCCGATCGCACCAATCGCATCGGCCATTTCTATTGCACCCTTACTCTCTCCCTGCCGATTGTAAAGGCCCGATTGCCAATCTCCCAATTTAAATATCCGTCATTGATCTCCGGGGTCCAATCTGATCCAACGGCCCACGACCGTCCCAAACCCCAAACTTCTTTCTGCCATGTTTTCCTTCGAAACAAAGGTTTTAAACCTTATTTCTTTGCATTTTCACCATATCCCCGTAATGCGACCATTTACATTATGATTTCTCCCGATTATTCCCAACCGTCGATCTCTGCGCGATCGACGGATCTGACTTATTTTCTTCCTCCGCTCTTCTTTTAACCTTCTCTTAGCTTATCTCCACCGTTGGATGTTGCCATCCAACGGCCACGCTCCTCCCCACACCCTCTGAAGCAGTAAAACCCAAACAAAGCAGGATCTCATAATTAGTTTTGTGTTTTGCAAGTGATTGATGTTTTTCCATCATATTAAAGAAAAATCCAAAGGCTGGGAATGACAATTCCCATGCCTTTGATTCATCAAAGGAAACCATTCGCAGGGCTCAAATTCCACATCTCGTCAATGTTTCATGAGGCATTGATGCCATATGAGCCCTGTGCGGCCTACACATCAACAAGACATAGTGTTATTTAATATAATTAAAAAGAGTATCAGTGTCGAAGACAGAACACAACAGAACGAAAGATTGAAGAAAATTTGAGGTATTACGGCTAAGATTTATTATCAAAATCCTAATCCTCCAAATTAAAACACAGTTAAAGTAAATCATAAAGTGTTTATAAGACAGAAAGGCCTCCACTGCCACATCTGAGGCAAATTGATTCCTCTCATCTACCTCAAAGCCACCTGTGCCTCAAAGCATTCAAACAGAGGCCGAAGTTATTGATCAAGATCAGATATTTTCCTCAAATGCAGCTGAAGATTTAATTCTGCTAAAGAAAATTAATGAAAAAATATCAGCAGAGTTATTACGTCCTGAAACAGAGCCTAAAAGTCAATAAAAGCTCCCACCGAGCTTTAATCTTAATTGTAAAACATTTAATACAGAGGAAACGTATGTAAACTTCTCCATCAGGCCCCTCAAAGGCCGAGAAGTCATTAGTCTGTATTAATTGTCCTGGGAGATCCTTTATCCTCTCCCACCTCCTCATTCTTCTATAAATACTTTTTTTAGAAGATGAGAAAATGTTGTTTGGTTGCTGAACTTTGAAATATACTTGAGCTCGAAACTCCTACTTGTAAATAGTGTTCACTGGCTCTTGAAGCTTTGTTTGTGATTAGATAAGTTAGGCTGAGAAAGTGAAGATGATTGTTGAACTAAAACATTGGACCTGAAGACTGTAACTGGTTTGACATCAATAACAAGCTATTTCTTGGGATCCTGGTCTATATCACTGGTGAAGTGCTTCTTTCTTTGTTATTGTTTTCTCCTTTCATGTATGCCATATTTTCCATTATTCTCTGATAAAGAACAGCAAGCATAGAGTTAGGATTTACTGTTTACAGTACCTTTCTTTGATTGATAAGATTTATCTCAATGTTTCCCTCCAATTTGTTTATTTAAGAATAATTCAATATAGTTTAAGCAGCTAGGAATGTTGGCGTTCCCTCGTCCTACTATTTGCTTTAAACATTGTTCTTGAATGTCATTTTCATTATTTGCTTATTAAAGGTAGACTAGAAAAGTGATGGTGTGCCCTGTTTTCCAGCTTCTTCCTCCAAAGGTAGATTCTGAAAGTTTCTCTAAGTATTTGCTGAAAGCAGACTAGGTTTAAAAGTACCTTATCTGATCTTAAGTTGTACTTTGTTTCTCTTATGTGTTTTCATGCTTTCTGAAGGTAATTATGCGGATTACTGGATTGTTTGTCAATTAAGCTGCTTTAATACAAACTTGCCCAAGAAGTCTATGGTTAGTCCTGTTCTTGGTTGGTTTTAAACAGTTACTTAAGAGGCTTTTCTTGTTTGGAATGACTATAATTCCTTGGTGAAATTATTATCAGTTTCCACCCTTCCAACACTTTATTGTTTCCATTCCATCATTTTAATCTCAATAATCTTGTGATATAGATGACTTTCCCCTTGGATCACTCTTGCTGTTGTTGCTCAATTAAAGCCTTGTTATGACTCCATAGCCTAATTGACTAAAAACCAGCGTTATATCTATCTTTTTAGCCAAAGTTGTTCTATTTGCTTGCAACTCCTCGCCTTTGAAACTCTTTGCATTTAGGATTTTCCCTCAAACAATAATCATGCTCAACCATCCAAAACAAAATAAAAACTCTTGGACTTCATAACTAGCCTAATATCATTACCCATAAAAGCTTTAAAAGATAAATCCAATCTTTGCACTTATTGGAAAGATCCCTCTTCAGATTCAGGAGGGCTAGATCCTAGAATCGCAAAGTGGTTGAAATAATGTTGCGTCTGCAGTTTTAGTCTCACCAATCTGCTAAAATTATAGATTCCTAACACATGCCAAATATAGTAAGGAAATTATACATGCAAATCAATACCTGCAAAGAATCCTATTGTAGCTGCTTGATTCCTACTACTCCTTGCTTGCTTCCTCCTTCTTCCTGCTTTCTTGCCTTTCTTTCTCTAATGCTAAAGTGCTCCAAAAACTCTAAGTGTCCAAGAGTGTGATAGAGAGAGAAAATAATGAGAGAGCTCCAAAAAATGAACTGATAAAAGGTACCAACTGATCCTCAGAAGCATTTTTATCAATGAGGCCTCTATTTTCTTCATTTTCCATTATTTTCCTTCATTTTCCTCTTCACATGCAACTTGTGACCTTTTACCTCCCTTTTCTCCTAATTTCCATTATTTTCATAAATAAATGTGCCAAAAATACTTTTTTCCTCTTTAATGCCTTTTCCTTTTCCTTTTCCTTTGCAAATTTCCTTTAGCCATGATAACTGAAATCAACACCCACTAGAATGTTTTTCCCACTATTTAGCTTGGAATAAGTGTCCCATCAACCATGGTTATTATTAACTTTATTACATGTAATTTTCACCTAGTCTATTACATAAACCTCCCCCTTGGGGACACCATCCTCAGTGTTCAACCACACATATACCTCAATAAAATCGCAGAAAAGAAAACATACTTCCCATGGATCTTTATAACACAACTCATTGCAGTATTTACAATGATCAACCTACTGAAAACATGACAACATACCACATATTGGAGCTTTATAACACAACTCATTATGGTATTTACAATAATATACACATATGCACATATTCACATATACATATTTTCTCAACGAACATATAAAAGGATACGATGCATGTATCAGCAACAAGGGAATCTAGAGGCTCACACCTCCACCCTTAAAGTATTACTAGGATTCACTTCCTTCCCAGGAAGTCTAGAATCCACTATCATAGTCAAAGCCTACATCCAATGTCTAGTGCTACAATCCTTTGCCACTGTACCCTCAGTGAACAATTACCGGCTCATTTTTCCAAGCAAACTCCCAATGTGCATCTTATTCCATTTGGAAATGCTAGTGACCAAAACCAATCTATCCACGCCCTTTCATTCTCTGCTACACAGTCCCTTGGGCAATCTGGTCATCCCCTTCTGTGCAGTCACTCGCCTTCCAATTTACCAAACATCCCCTATCCCAGGTGATCCATCCCTTGGCAAGGCTTCCTTGCATCCGAAGATACATAAACCAAGGCATATACCTGCCTCAAAACTATCATACCGGTCATAGCATGCTCATGGAAATAAATGGACACTATTGGGTACACATGTCCCACAATGGCCCTGCTCTTGAAGTGCTTTACCAACATACTTCTACATGGTCCAATTCCTTTTGTTGTTGCTGCTAATGCTTGCAATCAATTCCAACCACCCAACCAAGAATTTATGTGCTTCCTGTACCACATAACTGTCATTAGATTCAAAATAAATTGAAATAACTTCAAATCATACCTCATTGGTAGCTCGTTAATAAGGTACACTTGCAATACTGTTCACTTCCTGTCACAACAAGTTAAACTAGTTGGTTGACCGAATCATCATGTATAAACATATCACATCAGGTTAGCTCAAAACACAACCATCATAAATCAAAATCATGAATTGCATGAAATCATCATAAACCATAATCATAAATCACATGTAACCATTATAAGTTAGAATCATAGATCACATGCATAATAAAACTCAAATAAAATACTGATACTTATCCTTCATTAGTCCTTATTTCTACCTTTGTTCTTTTGTACACACATCGGATCAGTTGCCACACTCGACAAGCACCTTGTTCCTTTGCTTCTCTTCAATAACGTACACATACACACAATGTACAACATGCACATACACACAAGGTGTACAACAATATGTAATACATACACCCACACCGACATACAACACATACACCTACACCTGGTGTACAATACATACACCTCCACCGGTATACAACACATACACCTACTCCCGGTGTACAATACAACACAACACATACACTACATCTGTTTTACAACACAACATAATACATATGCATATACAAAGTACACCACAATGAATACACATGTCACGATACCACAACAACACCATGCACAAACATAGTACCGCATGCCCGCAACACAACATGTACGATATGCACAAAATACCACATGTATACTACGATATGCACAATACCACTTGTACGCAACACTACTTGCACAACGTGTTCACAACATCACATGTACACGACACCACCACACAACGTGTACACAACGTGTACACAACGCCAAATGTACACTGCACCATTTGTACAATGTGTACGCAATACCACATGTACACAACACCACATGCATGACATGTACACGACACCACATGCAGAATGCCACATGCACGAAATGTACATGACATCAAATGCACACAACACCACGTGTACAATCATGCACACCATACCTTATGTACATAACACCATACATACAACATATGCACATAGCACTGCATATACAACATGTACATAGCACCATATGTACATAACACTGCATATCCAACATGAGCACTACACCATATGCACACAACAATGCATATCCAACAAGTACATAGCACCATCTATACATAGCACTTCATATGCAATATACACACAACACCATGTATACAACAGGCATACAACATCATATGTACAAATACTACATATAAAACATTACACATCACCATAGGTACAATCTCTGAATATACAACATGCACAACATATACACAACAATAACATTATACATCCATAGACCACACACTGACTCCATAAGAAATCTTGCTTCTAGTGTCTTTCCACTATCCATGCTTATCCTAGCATTCCACATATCACACAACTTTCACTTCGCTGATGTACCCCTCGGCATTACTTATCCATAACATAAACATAGGCATAGTACAAGCATATAATATCAATTCATATCCACATGATACGAACATCATAGATCTATCAAAGTTACTCTTCCCACTTGATTCCTTATCAGACCAAGAAAATCTTCATGCCATTCACCTGCATAATAAATCACTCATCCACAAGAACGATCCTTGAAAACCATGTCACACAATGACATAGATGCATACTTACATACATGTATATAGTCATTAGCATGAAACAATAATGATCATGTCAAACAACGACATACATACACACACATATACATATAAACATTAGCAATAGACAATCATGTTCCATTAAGACCCATTCAAACATGACATACATACATACATACATACATGTATACATATATATATATATATATATATAAACACCAACATAATCATGATCACATCATAATTGCTAGATATCATAAGGTCTAGGTTAAGAGAACTCCCTTTATGCGTGCACAACATACACAACATTGAGAACAATCGTTCCCAACATAAGCAAGGTATCTAACACCTTAGATCCATTCACTTTACCTTTCGTGTTACCTTTCTCGTGATTGTTCTGCCACCATCCATTTACCACAATGGACCCAACCAGTCCAACCGACTGTCATATTCTTACCTTCCATTGTGCTTACTCATTTACTAAGCTTCATTTGGGTCTTACATTACCTGTTAGGTTTCATTAAGCTCTCCTTGAGCTCCATCAACTTTCCTCTTTCCCAACCAATTCCAAAACTCTCAAAAAAAGGAAAGAACAAGAAAAAACAAGAAGAAGACCATGAAAACCAAAAACAATACAACACCACAACAAAGTGGCATGATAATGCAATAGACACAATCAAGACCGCAAATCAAGTGCAAACAAATCAAAAAGACTGAAAGCACAAGACTAGCAAAAAATACCATGACTCAACCCCATGGTTCCCAACACTTCCAAAGGAAAAATCAACCTGATCCTTCTTCAAGATTTTATGGCAATCTCTTTGCCATGCAATCCCTATATCATATTGCCATAAACACATAATTGTCGACGCATAACTAAATATAACGATATACCAATTATATTACCTTGTCATGCTAAGCACGCTAACGTGTGACTGAACACACATGTTAGCCATATGTGCCAAAGATGAAGAAAACATATATATCAATTTGAAATCAACTTTTACCAATATTAACAACCATGTCATAATCAAATAATAGTCAAAATCATAATACTACAACTATCACCTACTTATACTCAAGTACAACCATCATCATCTGTCCCAACACATATGTGTTAGTACAACCATCTTAAAACAAGACCATTTCTTCATGCAATCTTACAGACACATATACTAACCTCATGCAATTAATAAAACATTCAAGCAACTTTCAAACATACCATGCTAAATAGATCAACTAGATGACATAATCAAACACTCATAATAGTCAAGCACCAAGTACATGACATAAGAAAACTCATACCTTAATATATCTCAGGGGAGGTTATCTTGTCTACACAATCAATCCATCTTAGCATGATATAGCTTCACTACTTACCAAATCAAACATAAATAATTTCATGATATTTGTAACTGTATCTAGCTAACATGTTCACGTCATAAGCTCATAAAAATTTTTCATCCATGCATAACAATCACATATGCACTGTCAACCTAGATTAGTATGACATAATATCACAAATAAGTTGACTCATAATTGAATGTCATAACCCTAACCATTTTCATAGGCTAATCTAATTTATCATGATACATATGACACCAAGATGTTAATGAAATAACCCTAATCATCAAGTCACTAGCATGTAACAACAACAAGTTGTATATCATGATCATCAACAACATGTAACATATTCATCGAGATAACTACAAGTTAACATATAAAATATTCATCAACAACATATAACCTAATGATCACTTAATACCATACCCGACTAACCAGCGCATGTACGTATGATCACACTAGTCAACTAAAATATATCATAACATCAATAAAATGAGAGGCATACACATAACCATAATGCATATGACTACACTAATCAACTAGCATTTATCATATATGTAACCATAATAATAAGAGAATGATAAACACATAAGTAACCCTAATGCTTACAACAACCATGAATCACATACCTGCACGCCAAGCATGCAAACTTGTATGACGATCTTCTCTTGCCTCGAGGTCCAATGTTGCAACTTCACCTTGATGGTTTGCATCTCCTCCTCTATATTAGCCAACAAATTAACATCATAAGATACCAATATCAACATGATGACCTAATTTCATACAATGACCTTATGCACAACAACCTCACTCTAACCAATGCAAGCTTGACTACATGCACCCACTTGACATGTATAACCAATCATGAATGACCAATGCATGTTCAACATATAGCATCACATAAGCAATAATGCATAGACAACACACAAGCATGAACAATATGTGACCTAACATAAACAAGCAATGCATGTAAAACATGTAGCAACAAGTAAGCAAACATGCATGAACAATACATAAGCAAGAACCACACATAACCAGTCATGCACTCATGACAACATGTTGACAATAACACTATCAAAAATTCCATGAAAACACCACCATGGCCAACACAACACAGATGCAACAAGCACATATAGACCATAAGCATACTACACATGCATTAAACCAACATAAATGCATGATCAACACACCACTCATCCAGTTCGAGAATTGAACCATGCTCTGATACCACTCTATGGTATCAAATATTAACCAAAGAGAATGAGAACTAGACATCCCCCAAGGAGAGCGAAACCATGCTCCGATACCACTTTGTGGTATCAGATATCACACAAATAATTACAACTAGACACCACTCAAAGAGAAAAAAACCTAGACATTGCCCAAGGAGAGCACAACCATGCTCTGATATCACTCTGTGGTATCAGATATCACACAGAGAGAATGACAATTAGAAACCACTCAAAGAGAACGAAACCCATACACCACACAAGGATAGTGCAACCACGCTCTCATACCACTTTGAAACACCCTCTTCCCACATCTACTCAAGTGACCGACCAACAGAGGTAAACATGCGACGAGAGGATACTAATATGAGATTCAATCTTCTAGATGAAATTAAGGAAGTGGAACCGATGGAAACAAAAAAAACACACCTTACACAACATCAGCAACATCCTTAGGAGGTAACCTAACCTTAGAGGTTTTTGTACCCTGAGGGGGAACTGATTTTTGACCCTTTTGAGCCTTAGCCATGGTCATGAAAAGGCAAGGTAGTGGCCAAAAGCGTATAGTTGCGGGCATGCCAAGGAAATGTAGCGGCCATGGCCCGGTTTGGTCAGTTCTGTGCACGCAAATCTAGGATTTGTGCCACCTTTTTAGCCCCAGATCCCAGGTCACTTCCCATAACTTCATGAAAATGTAGGAGATGATAAATAACATTAAAATAAAGGTACAAAAGCAATCACATAATCAGGAACTCATCTGAACCCCTCCAAGCCATGTCAGGAATTTCTTCAAATAAGACACAAATATTGAATCTACAGGTGTAAACAACAAATTTAAACATAGGGGTCTCATACTTATCTAAGAATCGCTAAGAAGAATTTATCCCTTACATCATAAGTTGCAATACAATCTATTTGACCATAGATACATTGTGCATTCATTTACAAATAAAAACATGGATAGAGCCATACATCATTACTGATAGAATACATGTTTATAACCAGCATAATAACAAAAGAAATACCATGGATAAAATAAAAATAGAATCCACATAATAACTAGTGAAATTATACATCAAATACCAAAGGAATGAGCTTCTCATTAATGAGTGTAAAAACCAACCGGAGATGGGACTTCCACGTTCCACCCAACCATAGATTGGCTGAGCCAAATCTCTCTTCAGCAAATCACCCTTGTGCCATATCCTAAGCATGAATGTGGGACTCAAACCGAAAGAACAAACCAAGGCATCCTGAGGCTAAACCATCTCACCCTCATTAATCATAAACTAGGATTTATCGTGATCTACACTCGGTCACTAGGCCAACAAAAGCATGGATATCATCGGATTCTCTCTACCTAAACCATGAGGAATTTTCCTGTCTCCTAGTCTCTCAGGCTTTACCGCAACCCATAGTCTGAATCAGGGGTCACTAGGCCCTAAAATGAGACATACTCTCTATGATTTTCCGCAATCCCAAACCTGGGATTCCTAGGCTTGAAATGGAGAGAAAACCACCACCTCTTGGGCTTTACCACAACCCAAACCCAGATTACTACGCCCTAAACCGAGGAAACAAATGAACCGGTTCTATAATCATTCGAAGATCCACCTCACTCAGCTTCGAATCCATCTGGTAATGCAGCTAAACCAAAACATGAGAACTCCACAACACCATGGCTACCTGGAAATGGAAAGGCTAGGATGAATACACAGTCACACCTAGAAAAACCCATGCCAAGACAACAAAGAACCACATGCAATATCATGCATGCCAAATCTAGCAAGGAAAGCATACATGCAAATTAATACCTGCAAAGAATCATGTTTTAGTTTCTTAATTCATGCTCCTCCTTGCTTGCTTCTTCCTTCTTCCTGATTTCTTGCATTTCCTACTCTAATGCCAAAGTGATCCCAAAACTCTAAGTGTACAAGAGTGAGAGAGAGAGAGAGAAAAATTAATGTGAGAGCTCCAAAAAATGCACTGACAAAAGGTACCAAATGATCCTCAGAAGCCTTTTTATCAATGAGGCCTCTATTATCTTCATTTTCCCTTATTTTCCTTCATTTTCCTCCTCACATGCAACCTGTGACCTTTTACCTCCCTTTTCTCCTAATTTCCATTATTTTCATAAATAAATGTGCCAAAAAATACTTTTTGCCTCTTTAATGCCTTTTCCTTTTCCAATTTCCTTTAGCCATAATAACCAAAATGAATACCCACAGGGATTTTTTTCCCACCATTAAGCTTGGAATAAGTGTCCCATCAACCGTGGTTATTATTTTTAACTTTATTACATCGATTTTTCACCGGGGTTGTTACAGGCTCAGTCATGAATTGACTCAAAGTGTTTACTACAAAGCATACATATGGATGAGTGCTCATAAGGAACATCAATGCCCTAATCAACTGTCAGTACTCGAAATGGTTTTCCAAGTCAAGTCCAACAACGTCTCCACATAACTTCTTGAAGTTTATATCCATTGGGGTGGGAAAGGATTTTAATTTTGTCATACTGAATCTTTATAATAGCTTCATGACATATTTTCCTTAAGAAAGGAAAATCTCTGCAAGACTCTACCAACTTCTAATCCCAAGAAGTAATGCATCATACCAAGATATTTCATTTTGAACTCAGAGGACAAATCCATCTTACACTTGAGTATCAAGGGCTCACTGTCTGTCAAGAATAGATTGTCAAGATATAAAACCAAAATGAAAGGCATAACTTGGACCACTTTGAAGTAGAGTTTCGGATCGGCACTTCTTCTCGTGTATCCAAGCTTCACCAAGTAATTATCAATATGGGCATAACAGGCTCTGGGGGCTTTCTTAAAACCATATAGTTCTTTCTTCAACCTGCAAACGTGAGTTTTCCTATCCTTCACTTCAAATCCCTGACGCTACTCAACATATACTTCTTCTTGTAGTATTCCATGAAGAAATGCCGTCTTTACATCCATCTGGTGAAGAGTCCATCCTTGACTAGAAGAAAGGGAAACAATCAATCTAATAGTAGTGTAGTAGGAAGTGGGAGCAAATATATCTCATATTATTCTCCCTCTTTTTTGGAGAAACGCCATGAACCTTGCTTTGTACTTCTCAATGCTTCCATCAGCTCCATGCTTGATATTATATAGCCATTTTGAAGTTACGATAGACTTTCCCTTAGGTCTTGCCACAACATCCCATACATAATTCTTGATAATCTATTCATATTCTTTGGCCATTGGCATCTTTCCAAACTTGTTCTTTTGTAGCTTCCTCAAATGTAGAAGGCTCAATTTGGATTATATTGCTCATATTTACAACGTATACTTGATATCGAAATGTCTTCTTAGTTTCTCTAAAGGTCCTTTTGGCAGGAACATATCTCTCAACATCCTATAAAGTATCACAAAGCCATAATGGTCTCTTCCTGGTAGGGGGATCACTTGGAGGAGTCTCCATGGGATCATCACAATTTCCTTCTCAAATATTGGCATAGAAGAACCGTCAAATATGTTCATATCATCATATCTCTTCTCAACAGAAAGGGGTGGAGGAAATTCCCTTTCTTTTCCAAGGGCAACATCTTCATCAAAAGTTACATCCATGTTGAACTCAGTCTTCCTTTGACTAGATATGTGTATTCTAAATGCTTTAGAATTTTCACAATAACTAACAAATGTAGTTTTCTTTCAAGTGGCTTCTAGTTTGTTCCTCTTGTCCTTCAACACATGGAAAAATACGAGGCAACCAAGTTTCCCGAGATGGCCAATGTCGAGCTTCACACATTTGAATACTTTTTCGGGAGTCTTGTTGTCCAATGCTTGATGAGGAACTTAGCTTTCAACATATATTGTTGTATTTGTAGCTTCTCCCTAGAGGAATTTCGACAACATTCAATCATGCAACATAGCTCGAAGAGATTCCACAATGTACTTGTTCTTTCTTTCGGCCACTCCATTTTATTAGGAGTATAAGGTATAATGGTTTCCTTCTTGATAATTTCCTTCTTACTGAAGTCAATGAATTTATTTGAAATGTACTCTCCACCATTGCTAGACCTAGAGATTTTTATTTTCTTCCTTGTTTGATTTTCTATCAATTCCTTGAAGTCCTTAAACATATCAGAAGCCTCATTCTTATTATTCAAATACTATATCCTTTTCTTCTTAGAGAAGTCATCAATAAATATTATATAGTAGAGATGTCCACCAATAGAGTGCACAAACATGGGTATTCATAGGTTATAATGAATGAGTTGAAGAATACCATCGGTTTTGTTCCTACTAGAGGGGAATGGTCCCCTTGTCTTCTTTCCACTGACACATATCGAGCATACTCCATCATGATTTGCTTGAACATCAGGCATCTTGGTCACTAAATTATTCGATTTCGATAGAGATTCATAATGTAGATGTGCCAACCTTCGGTTCCATATCTCACTTTGATGATTAGTGTCATGGAACATTGCTAGTAGAGATCTTCCATTGATTCTATATATTCCTTCAACTCTATATCCCAAGGTAAATGTATCCCTCATGCGAGATTCCATAGGCCATGTGAGGGATTTTCCTTTGATGAAAGCGACTCTCATACCCTTGTATTCCAAAGCAGAAATAGACACCGAGTTCTTCTTTAATCCTGAAACATACATAACATCATGAATAAGAATGGATTCACCGAAGTCCAAATGAAAATTTGACGGAATGAAAACCCTTCACATGATGAGTAGAGTTGTCTCCAAGAATGAATTTCAAATTTGTCTCCTTCTCAACTAGGTTAGAGAGAAATTCATTTTAACCATAAAAATATCCAGAAGCCCCACTATCTACCAACCAACTATCATACGAATCCGGAGGGGAAGAACTAGAAAGAGAAGAAATAAGAATATATTCAGATTGACTAGAAACTCCATTATTTTCATACCTAGAGTTCCTTGACCTCTGTTGAGGAGGATGGAATTATTCGTAGTCATCTAGAGTATCTCTTCTCCTTCTATCATGCCTTCTTATTTTATCATCTCCTCTTCTTTGATAATCACCTCTTCTTCTATTTTTGAACCTGTTATTGTTGAAGTCACGTTTGTTGTTGTAATTGGACCTTGAAGCGTCTCTCTTCTTCAGGAAACCTCAGGCATAATGACCACGTTTGTGAAAATTTTAGCATTCAATATCCCTTGATATTATATTAGAGTCCTTTGACCTAGGAGGAGGCCTTCTTGAACCATATAGTCTTCCCGTTCCTTTTCTCTTCTTGTCTTGAGTGGAAAATGTAGAGGGATCTCCTTCTTCATGCTTTTGAATTCTTCCTCTGGAAATCATCCTGGCCTCTTTTTGAGTGCATTTACCAAATACCTCATCAAATGACAAAATAACATTATTGTTTCTTAAAGTAGTAATGAAGGTTTCCCAAATAGGAGAATGACCTTAAAGAGTCACCACCACCAACTCTCTGTTAGATATTTGTTCACCAATAGGTTGCAATTGATATCTTTGGTGGGATACTCTCATGATATGTGATTGCATAGATTCCCCTTCGTTCATCTTCATTTCTTTGAGTTGATTTTTCAAAGATAGGATATGATTCAAGTTGTTGAATTCATACATCCCGACCAACTTGTCATAGATATCCTTAGGCTTCTTCAAGTTACCAACATAAATAAACAAATTGTGTTACAAACCATCAATGATAATTTTCTTGGATTTGAGATCATCTTTCTTGTATTTAGATTTGACAGCAACAAAAACAATTGACGAAGGCTCAGGTACCTTTCCTTGCACATATTCCAAAACATCGTTGTCATCTGGTATAACTTCCAACTTGATCTTCCAAGCAACAAAGCTAGACGAGTCACCCAAATTCACATTATTCTTGAAGTGAGAGGTCGACATCTTGACCAAATCAAATAGGATCCTTCAACTTCTTTCAAGAATGATTGCTCTTGTATTTTGTATTTTTGGACTTGTCTTCACCTTAGCTCTGATACCATGTTAATTTTCCATTGTTCTATGTTGTTACAATCACTTTAGCCCAATTCTTTTCTTTAATTAGCAATCTTTCAACACAATTTAATATTCCAATGGTCAATAGAAATTGTAGATAGAACATTAAATGCAATAGACAGTAAAAGACGATTAAAAGCAATAAAAGACACAAGGATTTGGTCTAAGACTAAGGAAAAACCCACAATGGGGAAAACCCTTTAAAATTCTTCTTCTTATCAAACTGTCATAAAATGTTCAACAAAGAGAGTACAATGTTACAACTCATCAATTACGATTCAAAGTCTATATCAAAGCCAACCAAAAAATATCCAATAGATGAGACATGTAGATAAATCTAATCAAATTCAAAATCTATGAAGTTTGCGGTCAACGATCAACAAAATTTATGTCAAAATCACAACCACACAGACCTAGTGATAGTGAGTGCACCTGAAGCTCTCCAGCCATAGGGAATACCCTATCAAGTGAGCGGTTACAACCGAGATTTCCACAAACCAACCTTGCGACTCTATAACAAAATCTTCTTTTCGCGCGTGTGAGCTCGAACCCTGCAATTTTGGACTTGTAAGAGTTAATTTCAGACCTGTGCGAACCAAGGCAAATAAGAGAGAGAAGAATATGTTTGATGATAATGTCCAAATGAGGTTAACTTGTCTTGTATTTATATGCTTCCAAGGTTGTCCAATTTCTCTTTAAATTCAACTTGTACATTTGTGCACGTGTGGGTTTTCTCCTTAAAAAATACATTTTTCCTTAACCAAATTAAATTCTTCCAAAGGTTAGGAGAGGTCTTTCTTGATGAGGAAGACTGTCCAAAGGAGGAAATTTGTTTGTGAGATGCCAAATTAACAATATTTGGTAATCCACATCTATCATAAGACAAATTAGAATGATAACGTTGAGAAAATGATAATGGAGCTTGGAAAACTTACTATGAGATTGAAAACAATTGTAACTCAGTAGATATTTGGATATGGGATTAAAAAGAAAAAGAAGAAAACAAAAAATCCTCTTTAAGACTTTAGTTACTCTTGTTATTTTATATGGATGTGAGGTTTGAGGTTGCAATATATCCAAGAATTGTGGAGGAAGATTGAATAGATCCAAAATCATTTTATAACCTACAAGCTCAATATTAATGGAAATAATCCTTACCCCATTGAAAGCATGACTATGACTAGTTATATCATGTCTAAGAAGAAGTTATAAGACATGGAAGCCAAGAGGTTTCATAAATTTGCCTTTAAATATAACCAAAACCCCCACATAAGACTCCATATAGCCTTGGCTAGACCATTGGGTGATAAAAGAGGAGATCATCTTGTAGAACAAAGATAATAATAAAAATATTATTACTTCCAAATTTAAGGAGAAATTGTGGAGTGATAAATAAAAAGAGAAAAAAGAAACAAAAATATTATAAATAAATGATCAATGTTTATATATATATATATATATATATATATATATATATATATATATATATATATATATATATACACACCTTTTTTTAATTAGCCTAACAATTATTTAGGCGATCACATACTCACGTGATATGGAGTTTTCCATCTTCTACCACTATAACGAATTAGCCCTCTATCCCTAACATAGACAACGTTGAATAATAAGAAAAATCAAAATAAAAACCTCATAATATTTTACATAACATATTATATAACATATTTTTCTAACTAATCTATACTCGATAAACACATTTATATATTGTCTTTAGTTTAACTTTTATCTTTAATTTTGTTTATATAAAAAAAATTAAAAAAAATTAACCAATAAAATATTAATGTATAACTTTTCTCATATACTGATATGTGCTTTGGAAACATGTTTCAAATAACTTACATAAAATATTCTATTCATATTTTATTAATTATTCAAGGGATATGTGTGGTTCTGCAATTATTTAACAAATTTTTTAAAACTTAATTCTAATAATAATTAATTTGAATTATCCCCATTGCGGGTGATCCTTAATGAACGAATCAAATGATAGTCGTGGGAAGTGGAGGATTCGTTTTCTTCACACTCGGTGATTGCAATTAACATGGATTCATACGAGGGAGGTCATCATACGAAATTGGATTTTGTAAGGAGGAATAGGTCGCGGCTTTTCCATTTCTGAGAAGGTAATCAGGAAAAGGGTATTTTCATGGGGAAGGAAGGGGCAGAAATCTAGGAAATTAATACACTCCAGTGGTACCCAGTAAGGAAACTATATGTTTCTTGGTCCAATCACACTTTGCGCATGTGTTTTGGCTGGAATTTTTTTTGTCTCTCGAGATTTTTAACCACCTAGAAAAACATTACGTTTCTTCGAGGTTGGTAGCAAAAATCCCGATCCTTTAATATTTTAGGTGAAAAGCCCAAAAAGTCAGAGAATATAATTATTAATTCATTTCATTCATTTATTTAAAAACAAAATAATGAAATGTCAAACCAATGACTATTAAATTCACTCATTTCTTAGGATTTTTTTTTCAATAATTTAAAAAGATAAGTAAGTAAATAGGTTTTAAATTATAAATAATTGGAATTATAATATTTTTCAATAATTTAAAAAAATAAGTAAAATTATCTCACACGTTTTCATTTGTTATCCTTACACAATGCATGCATGTGGGAAGGTATCTGTCGGTCTAGGCTTATGCACATCTTGGTCTCAAGTAGATCTAGGAGCCTATAACAAGTTTTGGAAGGAAGATAAATCTATAGTTTCTTTTGAACATTTCCCTTGCATTCTCATTTATGGCATATGGAAGACAAGTCTACAATTGTTTTTGAAGATTTCACTTGTGTTCTCATTTATGGTATATGGTGGTCTAAATGTTCTATTGTTTTGAATTATTGTCACATTTTTATTGAAGTAATCCCAAGTCTAATCATCAAATGTTGTTGGGATTTAATGTAGACATTAAAAACACTCACATTGTTAACATTAAGAAAATCATAAAAAATTGTTAAATTCTAATTTCATTTTAAATTATTATTATTATTAATTATAAAAAATAATTATCACTTATATATATATATACATTTACAGAAACAAATAATTATATTTTTAGTTATGGAGATTCACCCCTACTTAGTTATGGATATTATTAACATATAAAACTTTGTTATAATACTATGGTTTATCAATACCACATGCCTAGAAAACCATATCTTATTTTTCAACATTGTTTATCAATACTACATGCCCAAAAAATCATCTCATTTCTTATGACATTGGTTTGGTCCCCACAAATCTTGACGTTTATTCTTGAGGAGGGTTACACATAACTATTTTTGAGATAAATTTTAACATTTGATATATGATCACTACTAAAAATGTTCTAGAATATTCCATGGAGGTTAAAATTCTAAGAATGAAATAGACTTTTTTTTTTTCACCGGAATCTGATAAAACAATTTCACTAAAGAATGTGATTTTTTTTTGGTTTAAAATGCATTAATACATAAATGGATTCAACACACTTTTTCATCGGAATCAGATAAAACAATTTCACTAAAGAATGAGATTTTTTGTTATTTAAAATGCATAAATGCATTTTTGAATGCATTAATGCATTTTTGAATGCATTAATGCATTTTTGAATGCATTAATGCATTTTTGAATGCATAAATGGATTCAACACTATGAAAAATTTCATGATCCCATGAGGCACTCAAAATCTACAGATTAAACAACTTAAACTAGAGTTTTTAAAATCTCTAGTAAAAAAGGCCATTTTGTAAGTTAGAATAAGCCATTTTAAATTATTAAATTTTTATAATAGTGTTGTGAGGTTTTATTTTTAAATGTTAAATTCACTTTTGTATTTTAAAACACAATTTAATTAGAATATTATTAGTAATTTATTATTAATTCATTAAAATTGTATTATTGAATTATGGTGAAAAACCCAAAATGTCCTTAAATATTTATTAATTATGATGTTTCTAAAGTAATAATAATTAATATATTTTATTATTTCAAATTATATATGATTAGTTTAAATAATATAAGAAGTTACATTGTGTGTATAATAATATTAAAAAATCATATGATATGTATATGTATATGTATATGTGTTACACAATATTTTTTCACCATCCTTGCAATTCCCATCCCGCACATTGGAGGACCATTTCAGTGACCCCTATGTACTGTCATACATTGCCATAAATGTCGTTGCATCCCTTGGCATGTCAAGAATATAATCTCTGTTGATCATTCCTCAAGTAGACCTTTACAAACCTATGATTTTGGGTCGGCGCTAATAGGCAGTTATGGTCTTGGGCCCATGAAGAAATTAACACTGAGCCTCACGCCCTTTGGCGCTCTATCTTAGAAGGGCACTTGCGCTGAGCTTCTTTGGAATTTTTTTTTAAATAGAAACGAAGCTTCTATGCTTTAAAAGCTTCGTAAGCGGAGTAATTATGGTTTGTTCGACTAGATCAAGTCGAGTTTCTCCCTTTGGCCTATTAGTTCCTACAAATGTGCAATTCCCCAAAGGGATAGACCTCTCCTCCACCTTGTGTGGATCCCAAACCTCCTCCTCCTCTCCTATAAATCCTTCTTCCTCACATTGATTCATCTAGCTGAACAATCATTAGTTATAGCTGGTGTGTTGAAGAGATGTTACATGTTATTTTGTCACCATGACATTTGATTGTCCATATAGGTCCATTAATACCTATATTGTGCTCTCTTAGAAGTCAAAAACCCTAATTTTCCCAAACCAAGTCTTGGAATTGGAAAAAAGCTTATTAAAACCCTTAAAAGTCTAACTCTGCACTTTTCCTAGCCTTTTCCTGCGGGCTCACGGATACTTGTTCTAGAGCCTACGGAAACTCCCACACGTTCTGCTAATAAAACCTGTGGACCCCCGTAAAAAGTCAAATAAAGGAAAAAGTTAAGTTCTAGAAGCCCAGCTGGTCGAATATTCTCCCAATTGGAAGCTTCTAGAGGCGCGATCAGTTCGAGCTTTATCCCTCCACTCATGGAGCTCTATCCCTCCACTCATGGAGCTTATCCCTTGGTCTATGGAGCTCAAATCCCTTCATAAGAGGATTCCATCCACCTCTTTATGGAACTGAAACTACCTCCATTTCCCTATAAATTGAGCTCATGTTTCAGTCTCAAGGGTAGATGGTAGATGGTAGCGTATATAAGGTAATTGATGAAGAAATTCTAAAGAGAGCATACTCTCTACACTAGTTGTTGTTGGCATGAAAATGATCACACCCTTATGTCCATAACTCCATGTTGGTTCAAAGAGAAGAAGGCTTGTCAAACTGAAGGAGGAACTATTTCTCAGGACCCTGGGAGAAACTTGTACGACATCAAGGCATCAGGTTGTAAAGTTACTATTTTCATTCAAAGATAATACATATGGATCTCCTTTTCTCATTGAGTTATTCTTGCGCTTATTTGAATAATTCAATACTTAGACTCATTGATCACTAAGTTAGATTAGTTGTTCTTAATTATTATATGTTGCAGGTGCTTTTAATTATTTTGTCTGTCTTTCATTGCAGGTTCTACTTACTCGAGAAGCCTCTTTGGAGCAACTGGATAAAAGACTGCACCGAACGTTGGATTTCAAGGTAGGGGCATGTCCTATTTCTTTGTTTATAATAATTATGAATTGCAAATAATATAGAGAAAAACGATTTACAAATGGATGTTTGTTTCTAGCTATTCGTAGAATACTAGGGAGATCGCTCTTGTCTGCAAGAGGGATTAATCCGCATACAAAATGGTGACACCACTAGGGAATAGAACTTAGTTTTCCTTTTTTATTTTCAGTTTAAATTTTGAGAGTTTTCTAATTTTGATTTGTCTGAGATTGGGTTGGGTACATAAATTTTAAAAATCCCTGAAAAGAAAAGCTGAATATTTATTTTTTCTGTACTTTTCCTTGTCTTTGTGGTTTTATTTGAAAACAGTGCGGTAGCCTCCGCAGCTTTTAGTTCAGAACAGTGCGGTACCGCTCTGTTCTTTATTAGAACCTGGGGACTTGTGGAAATTTTTTGAAAAAGTTAAAATTCTCTTTTTAGGAGCCAAATTACCTGAGTATTTATGTTTTCCCCAGTCTACCTTAGCTGTCAAATCGTATGTGTGAATTTCTTTTCATCAAATTTTGCATCTGTGTGATTTTTCATCTGATTTGCATTTTATAAGTGAGTGTTTTCCCTACTTTCTTGTTGCTCTATACAAGAAACCTTCATATACCTCAGCTTACTGGTATTATGGTATTATCTTTTTGAGCCATTAAACCCATTGCAAACCTTACCTTTATGAAAATTGATTTCATTTTAATTTGAAAATTTGGAAGAGCTTTTTAGCTTACTAAGGCCTGATTTTCACACCAAACCATTTTTGGATGTTTTCATTTCTGCTGAGATAAGTAGAAATTATTCTTAGTTCGATCACAAACTAGGAGAAAATGTTCTCAAACTTTATAGATAGACTTCAAAATTAGAGTTTCTCTTTTGATTTTGAAATTTGTGTTTTTAGAGTTGTAGATATTGTTTTATTTTTGGAAATGGTTTGTTTAATGATTTGTAGTTTATGATCTGATTGATAAAGGAATTTCATTTCAAACAAGTAATATATCATTTTTGTGAAATTGAGTTCTCAAAGAAATCTTCTTCTTTTCAAATATTTTGTTTATGAATGAAATAATTGGTGCTTTGAAAATTGATTAAATCTCTCAATCTTTCCCTTAAATAAGATTCATTGAAAATAAAAGAGTTGCACTCCTCATTTAGATGCATTTAGCGTATTTTTGAGTTAGGTCACAAACATCATTGAAGTTTCACTTCCATTCCTTCTGTCTTAAGAAATAACCAAATTAAAAACAACGCTTTAATAAAATTAATCTAGATATTTTACATTTTCTAGGGCTCTTTTCCACCAACATAGCTTAGGCTAGTGTCTTTGAACAGGTTGTAATTAACATTCCAAGACAATTCAAACAAGCAAGTAGCAATCTTGCGGTAGGAAAATCTAATTGTAGCATTTGTGCTCTGGGAAGCTCTTCTTAAAAGAGTGAAGCACGACATCATGTTGAAACCAGTGAGGTAATCGTACCTATCTCATTGGGAAAGATAGAAAATGTGCACGTATTAAAAATGGTAAACCTCAGATAGACCATTGTCAAGGAGCCTAGGTTCACTTATTGGTAAACTTTGGATTATATCAAAGAGCCTTCAAGGGGATTGAGCTAGTTACTCTGCCCTTGCATGTATATCGGATCGTAGACTGTTCCCCCAGGTACTTTTGTTCCTGTTGGTGACCTTAGTGACTATAAAATTTAGGATTTTTTCCCAAGGTGACGGTGGAGGGAAGGTCCCGCTGTACCTAGATCAGACGTCGACTAGACTCACTTGGACTTTTCGAAGGGTACTCTTCACTTCGAGATGCTATAAGTGGAGAGACTTGCACTGGACTGTTTCATTAAGTAGGTTTTTGGGGTAACTGTTCCAACCGCCGTTTCCACATTGGAATTCTACGATGTTGGATTCCATCACCAACTAGTGTTTTTAGTGTGGAAATATATTGTTTGTGTGTGGGTTTCTCTCTTAGATTTTGTAGGCGTGTGATCAATTTGATTGTTTCCTTAGAGACTTTAGGATATCTTGTTGAAATTTTCTTTGATTTTGTGTGTTAAAATGTTTAATCGTGGTTGAATTACCTATACAATCATGTAGAATGCAAGGGAAACCCCCTGAGTACACACCAAACCAGTTAGAAAAGCTTAAATCTGAGAAAGGACAACCATCGGGAACTGGATCAACTGAACACGAGGAAACATCAGTAATTATACATCCTGATTACGAAGTAGATAAACCTCAAATAGCAGAAAGTTCTCAAAGGAAAATATCAATTTCTGAACTAGTTGAACTTGCTTCCACAACTAGTGAATTATCAGTTACTGAGCCTGAAATTTTTGAACCAGAAACTGAACCTATTACATCTGAGCCTACTTTAAATTTCATCACTCCAACCCCTGGTCGTCCTCGTTCACCACGAGTGAAGTTTCGCATCACCGAGAATCTTCCTTCTGGCCTCATTAGCATTGAAGAAATTAATGACACAGAAGAAGAAGTTGTTCTTCCTTCACATCAGGAATATTTAGATCTTAGGCCAAGTGAATCGATTTACTATTATATCCCTTTCAAACAAGATCCTTGGTATTCTTAGTTAACGAAATTTCTACACAATTCTGGTCTAAAATATTCGCCACCCTGAATTCCTTTTTACGCCATACCAAGAGGTAATTACATACCTTCAGTCAACATGTCTGGTGAGTCATCCATGTTTTCTGCATCGCCAAAATCATATTTGTATTGTGGTCCGTCTGTTCCTCCGGGGTACCAGTCGCTTTCTGGTACTTTCTCAGTAGCAACTCCTCCTCCCAAAAAACTTATACAATCACCTGGTCCAAATGAATCACATACTAAAAATTTGAACGCAGAACAAGTTTACATGATGTTCAGAAACATTCCTAACCCTAACCCTCAAAGTAGTAACTTACCACCTGGGGGGCATCCTCAAGGAGTAATTTACTACCTGGGGGGAAACCTCAAGGACAGTACATACCTCAAGGAAAATATCAAGCTCAAGGGTAGTACTCTATTTAGGGTCCACAACCTCTTTAAGGATAGTACCCTATACCAGGGCAACAATATTTCCAAGGAAAACAACCTTCTTTAGGGTTGCAGTTCTATCAGGAACAACAATTGTTTCATGGAGGTCAATATTTTAGTGGGAATTATCCAACCAACTATCAAACATAAGTTCCATATTATCAACCTGGTTATGGTCCATCTTACACAGCACAACCTTTAATGGGAGCTCCATATCCTGGAGTAAACACGGTGTGGAATGAGACACCAAATCAACAGAGTTTGCAACCTAACATGAAAGTACCTGATAATCAACCTGGTTAGCCAATTGGTTACAGTCATATCCAGCAACCTGTCCAACCTACACTTCAAGTTATACCACAGGTAACTGCACCTAGTAATGTTTAGCAGCCTGGTCCGAGTACACCTAGAACTCCACCTCAAATTTCTGCACCAACCTCTGTTCAACCTACCACACCTATCCCTGGAATTTCTGTAGCCCCTTAAATATAAAAAAAAATCCCTCCAGTCACTGCACAACAACCTAGACCCACAGTTCAGACTACTGTTCAGATGTCTGTGGGACAACATGGTACAAGTACAATTGTAATAAGCCAACCTAAGTTTTTTTATCAACCATATCAAAGGAAATATAAATATGGACCTATAGCACAGAATCCAGTATAACAGCATCAGTCGTACCCTAGTTACACATATCAAATACAAGCTCAACCTCAATATGGTCCGGCCAACCCTGGTTATCTGGGAGGCATTCCAATCCCAAATGCACAGGCTATTCCAAGATATCCTAGATATCCTCCTCCTGGTACTGGTATAGTTCCACAAGGTTATCAATTTGCTTAGCATGACCCTAACCATCGGTTACCATTCATAGGAACTTTGGATTTACCCGATTTGTCGTGCCTAATGAACGATCTGATTTATTATCTTCCGTATTGGCCGCCAATGCCTAATAAGTTTCACAGTGATATTCCTAAGTTTGAAGTTAAATCAGGAGAAGACCCCTCAAACCAGGTCATGACTTACCACCTCTAGTGCGCATCCAACTCTTTAATCGATGATTCCATTCGATTAAGACTGTTTCAGGGAACACTGATAGGTTTAGCTGCAAAATGGTATATTGAACTACCACGTGGCTCATTTAACAATTTCAACGTGTTAGCAACAATTTCTTAACACACTTTCAGTTGACAGTCATGGCACGAAACTCTTGACTTCATTAAAACAATCTATGTATACATACATGTTAGATCATATACATGAGTGGAGATGTAGAAGACGTTTAGTGCAAGTTTTTATTCTGGATCAAATATTGGAAGAATGGTTTATCAAATCATTGCTTCAAAATATCACTGAAGATGTGGCTAAGGGAGGGATTGTTACAGAAGAATAGGTCATTTCTCAAGCTCATTACTTAGACCTTGTATATACATAGTCGGGTACTTTATACGAAAAAATTCCCGACTTTCCACGTCCTAGTCAAATAACTGCAACTCCTTCAGGATATCATGCTACAGATGGTGTAATTGGTTTAGTTAGCGCTAATAAGAGTAAGAAGAAGTCCTCAAAAACTACTTCTCCTATTATAACTTTACCAGATTCACCAAAAGCAGATTCTTCCATTGAAACTTCTGTCGACATTCATGTTGTAGAGTCATCTACAACTTAATCTAAAACCGGTAATAAGAAGAAAGGAAAGAATAAAAGCAAACAAACTTCATCTCCTAAAGAGAAAACCGAAAAGAATGAACCATATGATGATAAGCAGAAACCTCGTTATCCTTGTCTTATCTGTGATGAGGATCACTTTACCAAAGAGTGCCCACATCGGTCCGAGGTCTTTAAATTCGTCAAAGGTTCATCTAAACCTGTTGTCTTGAACGATCCTTTTCCCACTCAAGATAGAATAATGATAGGATCTTCTTCAAATTCATCGGCGGATATTTTAATGATGTCTCAGGTTATGGTTGCGACGCGATCGCAAGACTATGGAAGTAAAAATCCTGTAACTCGTAAAGAGACATAAATTTTGAGTCAAACACCAGCTGTATCTCCTTCAGTTTCCAATCTGCTTCACATCGAGAAACCTAATTCTGATCTAGTGATTAAACCGCCTGCTGAAGGTGTACTTGGAAAATTAGCTTTCAATCTACATGTGAGAGCTGCTCAGAATTACAACATTGTTGAATGTTTGGTGATATCTACTTCAGCAGTGTCGGCCTTACCAGTGCTACAATCATGTCCAACACAAATGAAATTACTTTTATCAGCTATTGGAGCTATCGATCCTCAAGATTCTAACCTCATGGTCTTTTATCTAGAAAATTTTACACCGAGACTCCCTCATCAGATGGCTTTTCAGATTCCAATATTAGTAAAAAACAGACAAGTTTTTCGTACTATAACTGATGAGGGGGCATCCACGTGCATAATGTCGTTAAATTTTTGGAAAACTCTTGGTTCTCCAACACTCAACCAATCACTGACAATCCTTAAAGCCTTTGATGGAATAGGATTTAATTCGTACGGAATACTACAGGATCTACCTATAGAAGTAGAAGGAAAAACTGTTAATCTAGATGTGGAAGTTGTTGATGCCCCTTTGGATTACAACCTTATTTTGGGTCGTAGTTGGTCTTATGCCATGATTTCTTTTGTTTCATTCGTCTTTTAGTTAATCATGTTTCCTCATAAAGGAACTATTGCAAAAATTGATCAATTGTCATATTATTCATCTGACCCTGCTTCTATAAATAGTATCCAACATGTTGGAAAATTGACTATCCCATATGAAGATGTTGGTGTCGGTTTAGTAAAGGAATCTACTTTTATGAGAACTTTCTCTATGCCTCTACCCAATGTATTGCGTACCATTGCCAACATCAATATGATTTCATCAAGCACTATACCATTCGATGAAACTTGGGTAGTGCTTTCAGAATCAGAACTGGATTCTTTCAATGGCGAGATGCCTTTGAGTCCTTTTGAGATGGCATATGTGGTAGTACAGTCATTTTCTGACACACTTTCAACTGCACATGATCAAATGAATGTGATCACCGAAGAATATTCTTCACTATCAGGCTTGGCCTTGACATCACTTTCTAATCCTTTTCAACAAGTGTTTCACACTGATGAAAGTATTTGAGAATTTTTGTCTTTGGATGAATTACCCTGGGATGATCTAAATCATAGATCTTTGTTTTTACCTGAACTTGATAAGTTTGAAAATTATTTTTCATATATTTTTGCAATTGATTATGGCGAGGAACCACATAATCCCATATCGATTACAAATTTGGATTCTGAGATTAATTTTGGAAATATTTCTACAATTGTTCTTATCGACATATCAGTTAAACCTGGAATTGTTGAAAACATTAATATATGCGCTTATTGTACAATTGAAGAGATTAATACATATAAAGCCCTATTTCAAGAATTTTGAGACATATCCTGGTCTTACGAAGAGATGCCAAGAATCGATCCAAAGATTGTCATTCATGAAATAAAGACATACCTGGATACCAGGCCTATTCGATAAAGATTACGTCCAATACATATGCGAAAAGCTACTGTTATCAAAGCTGAAGTTGAAAAGCTACTGCGAGCAGCGAGCAGGATTTATTTATCCAATTCCATTGACAGATTTGGTATTTAATATAGTTCCCGTTACCAAAAAAAAGGGACTATACGAGTATGTGTTGATTATAGGGATATTAATAAAGCATGTCCAAAAGACAATTATCCTACCCACTAAATCGACCAAATTATCGATGATTGTGCCAGAAATGAAATTTTCTCATTTATGGATGGATTTTCCAGGTATAATCAAATAAACATACTCCCTACTGATCAACAAAAAACAACGTTTATATGTCCTTGGAGGACAATTACTTATTGAAAATTACCTTTTGGATTAAATAACATTGGTGCAACTTTTCAAAGGGCCATGTATTATGCTTTTCATAATATTAAACATATTGTACAGCCTTATCTGGATGATTTACCTACTCACTCATTACACATGGACTATCATCCGACACACTTATGAGCTATTTTCATGAGGTGTAGGCATTACAAGATTCGTTTGAACCCGCAAAAATGTGTTTTTTTGTGTGTAATCAGGGCAATTACTAGGATTCATCATTTCAAAAGCTGTCATTCATGTCAACTCCTCAAAGTTTGAGGCCATCATAAATTTACCTCCTCCTTCCACACTTTTCCAAATCCAAAGTTTGCAAGGGAAAGCAAACTTTATTTGTAGGTTTATCCCGAACTATGTTGAGTTAACAAAATATTTTAACCGGTTGTTGAAATAGATGTTCCTTTTATTTGGGATGAGATTGCTGATCGATCTTTTGATGCTCTAAAACACGCGTTAACCCAGGCATCGTTATTGCATCCACCCAATTACCACCAAGACTACTTTTTATACTTAGAAGCCTCTTTGGAGCGACTAGATAAAAGAATGCACTGAACGTTGGATTTCAAGGTAGGGGAATGTCCTCTTTCAATGTTTATAATAATTATGAATTGCAAATAATCTAGAGAAAAATGATTTACAAATGGATGTTTGTTTCTAGCTATTCGTAGAATACTAGGGAGATCGCTCTTGTCCTTAAGAGGGATTAATCCACATAAAAAAATGGCATCCTCTGATTCCACCATTGGTATGATTCTAGTTTAAGAAGATGAATCTCACAATGAGCATGTGATCTATTATCTAAGTCAGAATCTAAACTTGACCGAAATTAAATATTCGCATGTGGAGAAATTGGCCTTGGTAGTAGTTCAAGTTGTCCAACGATTCCGTCGCTACATACTGTTACGTAAGACAACTGTGATATATAATTGCAACCCGATGATTTATATTTTGACAAAACAATTACTCGAGGGAAAATAATCTAAATGGATTATCATCCTACAAGATTTTTATTTGGAATTCAAAAAATATAAATCAAAGAAATCACTGGTGTTTGTTGAAGTCATGTTTGACTTTCCCAATACTGAGACAAAAACTGTGGTAGAGAATCCCATCGCAGATGAATCTCTGTTTCTTATCAGTACATTAGATCCATGGTATAGATATATCATCATATATATTCAAACCCAAACCTTTCACCCAGAGCTTCACGTTCAAATCGACGGAGAATCCGGTATCAATCCCAACAATACAATATTGTTGGAGACACACTTTATCGTCATGGTGCGGATTCTGTGTTTTAATGTTGTATAAATCACAAAGAGGCTGAAAGAGTTTTGAATGACTGCCACTATGGAGTGTGTGGTGGTCATATGTCTGGGCTTTCCACAACCCAAAATATATTGTGCGCTGGTTATTTTTGGCCGTCATTGTTCAAAAATTGTATTATTGCGGTCCGAAAATGCCACAACTGCCAAATTTTTGATCGAAATATGTGTGTGCCTCCAACTCCTCTTCACCCAATCATTGTTTTCTGTCCTTTTGTAAAATGGGGAATTGATTTTATTACATGTAACCCTCACTCGGCAGGGGGGCATAGGTATATTATTCTTGATGTAGATTACTTTACCAAATGGGTCGAGGCGATGCCTACATTCGTGGCATATGGAAAAACCGCAACTACGTTCATATTCAATCATATGATTGCTCGTTTCGATGTACTCCAAGCTATTATCACAAACCATGGGAGTCATTTTCCAAATATAATGATGACCAAACTTTCCGATCAACTTGGCCTACGCCATGATAACTCTACTTCATATTAACATTAGGCTAATGGTCAAGTTGAAGCCGTCAATAAAGTTTTAACCAGCATGATTAAACAGATTATCAGAACTCACAAATCGAATTGGCATACCATGCTTTTTTCGGCACTATGGGCATATAGAACCTCAGGAAAAACTGCTACAGGGTTCACTCCTTTTCAACTGGTTTACGATTTAGAAGCTGTGTTACCCATTGAATGTGAAATACCATCACTCCAATTAGCCATAGAGTTACTACCAGCTACCTCTGAAGAGGAAAAACACTTTTGGTACTTAGCACAATTAGATGAGACTCTGCGCATTGTTGCATTAGCCACCGAAGCTCATAAGAAACGTGTGAAAGCTCTGTATGATCGAAGTGTTACCCCTCATGTTTTTTCAGAAGGTGACCTAGTCTTAGTATACGATCAAGCTAATGATAAGCTAGGTGCTGGGAAATTTGAACCAATGTGGCATGGTCCTTACATTGTCAAGCATGTGCTTGCAAAAGGGGCCTATGAATTGACTGATTATGATGGGGTCTCTTTAGATAAACCCAGAAATGGTCTTTATCTTAAGAGATATTATGCTTAACTTTCGTGTGAAGATCTCACTTGTATATTAGTTATTTTTTTTAGATAGTGTGCCTTAGATTAGATAAGTGTTCCTATATTAAGTTTGTTGTTACTACTATCACTGCGTTTCTTGATTACTCTTGATATTGTAGATGTCCACATCCCTTAAAACGTACATTTGTTTTTCTAATGGTGCCTGTTGTAGTACATGGAATATATGATCTTCCGCGACCTGGGTTATCTATTCACCCACCGATGAGTTAGTTTCTATGCATGGGGTAAGCCTTGGTCAAACAATGAAAAGTATTGCAGAATATAGCGTAGTCATTGAGTTATTATCTGATGTTATTTCATTTGGTATTCGACGTTTGATCATTAGGTTAGATTCAGAACTCATTGTATTACATGTAAACAAGGTATATGCAATTCAAAATCCAGTGTTATTGAGATTATTTTTGAAGGTTCGTCTCTTGGAACAACAGTTTGATTACATTTAATATCAACACATTTCAAGAAATTTAAACACATTTGCCGATGCATTAGCTAATAGTGTTCTAAATATACCTTTTCAAAATTAAAATAGTAAACCAAAACAACATTCGATACATGTTGAACAAGATACTCAGAGAAAGTAGTAATATATAGATAAGTTTGCTTTCAAAATATTACATCGTCTATGATCATAGGTTCAAACACCTTATGATCTAATAAATACTAATACAAAAATAAAATACGTCAATCCACAATGATCATCCACTATCCATGATGATGATCATGGTAATAGACTATGGCACGCGCCACCTTGCACATGAATCTCCTAAACTGTCCGGGAACACCTGTAACATGTCTCTGAAGTCGGAGAGGAATGTCATCTATCCATGTCTCTGGAATATCTATGGTTAACCTCTCCAGGTTGTGTTCCATATCAGTTAGGATCTCTGCTGCCTGATCCAGTGGTGGTGTTATAGGCTCTGTCTGCCACCTATCAAAGGCAGAGTGTAGGTGGTCGTCGTGGACCAACATCTACATTTAAATATTGTTATCAATATTGGACGATAAAATAAAAATAAAAATTAGATTAAAAACATCATAATAGTTCACTTACCTGACTCGTCCCACTGTGCCCCTGGAGGCAAGGACATATCAGGATCACCTCTGAAATCTATACCTGCATAAGGGAAGTATTCAATTGTGAAGACTTGGTTCTTTATCCACATAAAGTATGCTGGAGTGAACCGAACCACTGAATTTCCATCGCCACCATGGCGGGCCATTAATGAAACTGTAGGTTTTAACCCTGAACAGAAATGATCTACACACGAATCTTATAACAGAAAATAAACAATAGTGAGAGCATAAAACATAAAACAGATAAACACAGAGATTTTCCCTTGGATCCCAAATTGGGACGACCAGCTTGATTTTTCATTATATTCCTTTTAGTGTTACAACACATATATATACATGCCGAAGCATACATAAACCCCCAATCCATTAATCCTGGATTAGAACATAACTGTAGTTCCCTTGACCGGATCTACAAAATACCAGGGGTCAAAAACCATCGTACCCCAAAACCATGTGCAAACTCATGCAAAAAACATGAGTGGGTCCGCATATGAGTGGGATCACATACCAAAAAAAAATTCGGCGGGGGGCTGCCCCAGACCCCGACAGGGGGGCAGTCGCCCCCCCTGTTGCGCCCGGCGCAACGGACAACACGTCTGGCTAGTCGTGGAAAGAATATAACACATACCCAACATTCTCCCACTTGTTGGTTTCTTTCCACAGGGGGCCACAGGAGAGCTTAGTCATTGGGCCAATTCTTCAACACCCATTGTTTCTCTACACCAAGAGAACCTCTGAGTGCTCACAGACTTCGTCAATGCATCTGCAACATTCTTCAAAGTGTCCACCTTTACCAGCAACACCCTTTTAGCTCCAACCATATCTTTAACAAAGTGATATTGAACATCAATGTGCTTTGTCTTTGAATGATAAGCAGGGTTCTTAGCCAAGAAAATTTCACTTTGGCTATCACAGTCTATCCTTATAGCTTGGTGTACCAACCCCATACTTGAACACAATCTCTGCAACCAAACTGCTTCCTTGCTTGCATGAGTGGCTGCTATGTATTCTGCCTCTGTAGTTGAAAGCACCACTACAGACTGTCTTTTACTCATCCAACTGACTGCACCTCCAAATACGCTAAACACATACCCACTTGTAGATCTTCTTTGGTCTAGATCTCCAGCCCAGTCTGCATCAACAAAACCACGAATGTCCAACATTCTTTCCAATCCCGGTCTTCCAGGTAGCACAAGCCATAATCACTAGTGCCACATAAATATCTGAAAACCCGCTTCACTGTTGTCCAATGCTCCTTCCCTAGGTTTGACATAAACCTGCTCAATACTCCCACTACATGTGCAATGTCTGGTCTAGTAAAAACCATTGCATACATCAGGCTACCCACTGCACTTGCATATGGAACACGAGACATATCCTCCTCTTCTTCTTGTGTCTTGGGACACTATTTAGCAGACAGCTTTGCACCTATAGGAATAGGAACACTCACCGGTTTACTATCCTGCATATTGAACCTCTGCAATAAAGTCTCGACATACTTCCTCTGGTTTAACTAGAGCTTCCTCTTTGCCTGATCTCTCTTAATTTCCATGCCCAGAATATAGTTCGCAGCGCCAAGATCCTTCATGTCGAATTTAGAGAACAGTTGGGTCTTCAAATCTTGGATAATTTCTTTGTCATTTCCAATCAACAACATATCATCCACATACAAGACCAAATAAATAACACGGTCACTAATTAATTTAAAATAAACACAGTGATCCTCCTTGCTTCTGGTGAAGCCAAGTCCCCGTATATAGGTATCAAATTTCTGATACCACATCCTTGGTGACTGTTTTAACCCATACAGAGACTTCTTCAACCTGCATACCAATTCTTTCTTGCCCTTCACCATAAAGCCTTCAAGTTGCTTCATGTAGATCTCCTCTTCTAGATTGAAGAAACGTTGTCTTCACATCCATCTGTTCTATCTCAAAATAAAATGCAACAGCAACAGATAAAAGTAATCTAATAGAAGTAACTTTGGCAACAGGAGAAAAAATATCACCAAAATCAATTCCCGGCACCTGGGAATAACCTTTCGCTACCAATCGAGCTTTGTATTTCTCCACCTTGCCTTCTACATTCATCTTCTTCTTAAACACCCATTTGCTCCTAATGGGCTTCCTTCCAGCCGGCAACTCCACCAGATCCCATGCCTCATTTTTTAGCAAGGATTCCATTTCATCAACCATGGCCTCCTTCCAGAGTTTTCCATCCTCTGAATCTACCGCTCCCCGATGTTTCCGGGATCATCATCACATAGTTAAGATAAAAAAACTCCAAACAAAAGCGTATGGACTATACCTTCTCGTCGACTCTCTTTTCCGAACCGATCTTCTCACAGTCAAGCCTAGGCTCTTCCTCTTTTGAGTCTTCTTCTGTTGTAGAGTCTAATTCATCCTCCTTTAGCTCAAACTCTATCTTCTCAGGTTCCTTTGGTAGGACTTCATGTTTAACAACATCTTTCACCTCTATAAACACCACATCTCGGCTGTACACATCCTTCCTTGTTTCTGGGTTCCAAAGCTTGTAACCCTTTAAACCATCCTTATACCCAATAAATATGCACCTTTCATATTTGTCATCAAACTTTGTCCTTTTCTCCTTTGGAACATGTACATATGCATCACATCCAAATACCCTCAAATGTGAAAGAGAGGGTTTCTTACCACTCCATACCTCATGTGGAGTCTTATCCTCCAACGTTGATGAAGGTGATTCAACGCGTTAACATGCAGCTTCCATTGCCTTCCGCCCATAATTATTGTCCTAACCTGGTACCACTGAGCATGCTTCTTTCCGTTTCCATCAGCGTTCTGTTCATTCTTTTTGCAACTCCATTTTGCTGAGGTGTGTATGGAGTAGTCTTCGGTCGTGATATACCACACTTCTTACAGAACTCTTCAAATTCCTTCTTGCAGAACTCCCCACCATTATCTGTCCTCAACCCCTTTATCTTCTTTTCTATCTGGTTTTCCACCAGAGCCTTAAATTCTTAAATCTGTCAAAGACTTCAAATTTCTTCCTCAATAAATATATCCATGTATCTCCGTATATCCTCCTCTTTCTTCGTGTCTTGGGACACCTTTTCCGGCGCGTACAACTTCGCACCCACAGAATAGGAACACCACCGGTTTACTATCCTACATATTGAAACTTCCGCAATATAGTCTCGAAAATATCACTTCCTCTGGTTTAACCAGAGCTTCCTTTTTGCCCGATCTCTCTTAATTTCCATTCCCAAAATATAGTTTGCAGCACCAAGATCCTTCATGTCGAATTTGGAGAATAGTTGGGTCTTCAAATCTTGGATAATTTCTTTATCATTTCCAATCAACAACATATCATCCAAATACAAGACCAAATAAATAATACGATCACCAATTAATTTAAAATAAACACAGTGATCCTCCTTGCTTCTGTTGAAGCCAAGTCCCCGTATGTAGGTATCAAATTTCTGATACCACATCCTTGGTGACTGTTTTAACCCATACAGAGACTTCTTTAACCTGCATACTAGTTCTTTCTTCCCCTTCACCATAAAGCCTTCAGGTTGTTTCATGTAGATCTCCTCTTCCAGATCCTCGTGAAGAAATGTTGTCTTCACATCCATCTATTCTACCTCAAAATCAAATGTAGCAGCAACAGATAAAAGTAATCTAATAGAAGTAACTTTGGCAACAAAGGAGAAAAAAATATCACCAAAATCAATTCCCGCACCTAGAATAACCTTTGGCTACCAACCGAGCTTTGTATTTCTCCACCTTGCCTTCTACATTCATCTTCTTCTTAAACACCCATTTTCTCCCGATGGGCTTCCTTCCAGCCGGCAACTCCACCAGATCCCATGCCTAATTTTTGTGCAAGGATGCCATTTCATCAACCATGGCCTCCTTCTAGAGTTTTCCATCCTCTGAATCTACTGCCTCCCTGACAGTTCTGGGTTCATCATCAGTTATAGTTAAGGCAAAACCTGAACAGAAAGCAGATGGACTATACCTTTCTGGTTGCCTTCTTTCCCGAACCGATCTTCTCAAAGCTGGAGTTTGTGGCTCTTCATCTTCTGAGTCTTCTTCTGTTGTAGAGTCTGATTCATCCTCCTTTAGCTCAAACTCTATCTTCTCAGGTTCCTTTGGTAGGACTTCATGTGTAACAACATATTTCACCTCTCTAAACACCACATCTCGGCTGTACACAACCTTCCTTGTTTCTGGGTTCCAAAGCTTATAACCCTTTAAACCATCCTTATACCCAATAAAGATGCACCTTTCAGATTTATTATCCAACTTGGTCATTTTCTCCTTTGGAACATGTACATATGCATCACATCCAAATACCCTTAGATGTGAAAGAGAGGGTTTCTTACAAGTCCATACCTCATGTGGAGTCTTATCCTCCAACACTGATGAAGGTGATCTGTTAACTAGATAGCATGCAGTCTCCACTGCCTCTGTCCAGAATTCTTGTCCTAACCCAGTACCACTGAGCATGCTTCTTGCCTTTTCCATCAGTGTTCTGTTCATTCTTTCTGCAACTCCATTTTGCTGAGGTGTGTATGGAGTAGTCTTCTGGCGTGCTATACCACACTTCTTACAGAACTCTTCAAATTCCTTCTTGCAGAACTCCCCACCATTATCTGTCCTCAATGCCTTTATCTTCTTCTCTGTCTGGTTTTCCACCAGAGCCTTAAATTCTTTAAATTTGTCAAAGACTTCAGATTTGTTCCTCAAGAAATATATCCATGTTTTCCTTAAGTCTTGGGACACTGGTGATCCTGGTCACCAAATATTAAAAAAAAACACAGTGATCTTCCTTGCTTCTGGTGAAGCCAAGTCCCCGTATATAGGTATCAAATTTCTGATACCACATCCTTGGTGACCGTTTTAACCCATATAGAGATTTCTTCAACCTGCACACCAGTTCTTTCTTACACTTCACCATAAAGCCTTCAGGTTGCTTCATGTAGATCTCCTCTTCTAGATCCCTATGAAGAAATGTTGTATTCACATCCATCTGTTCTATCTCAAAATAAAATGTAGCAGCAATAGATAAAAGTAATCTAATAGAGGTAAATTTGGCAACAAGAGAAAAAATATCACCAAAATAAATTCCCGACACCTGGGAATAACCTTTGGCTACCAACCGAGCTTTTTATTTCTCCACCTTGCCTTCTACATTCATCTTCTTCTTAAACACCCATTTACTCCCGATGGGCTTCCTTCCAGCCGGCAACTCCACCAAATCCCATGCCTCATTTTTATGCAAGGATGCCATTTCATCAACCATGGCCTCCTTCCAGAGTTTACCATCCTTTGAATGTCACCACAGCCTCTGAGATCATCATCGCTATAGTTAAGGCAAAACCCGAATGTAGCATGGACTATACTGGGTTGCCTTCTTTTCCCAAAACTGATCTTCTCAAAGCTGGGGTTTGTGGCTCTTCCTCTTCTGAATCTTCTTCTGTTGTAGAGTCCGATTCATCCTCCTTTAGCTCAAACTCTATCTTCTCAGGTTCCTTTGGTATGATTTCATGTTTAACAACATATTTCACCTCTCTAAACACCACATCTCGGTTGTACACAACCTTCCTTGTTTCCCGGTTCCAAAGCTTGTAACCTTGTAAACCATCCTTATGCCCAATATAGATGCACCTTTCAAATTTATTATCCAACTTGGTCGTTTTCTCCTTGGAAATCCTTTCTCCTTGGAACATGTATATGCATCACAACCAAATACCCTTAGTTGTGAAAGTGAGGGTTTCTTACCAGTCCATACCTCATGTGGAGTCTTATCCTCCACAATTTATATAAAGGACTGCTAACTATATCATGCAGCCTCCACTACCTCTCGCCTAGAATTCTTGTCCTAACCCTAAGATCACCGAGCATGCTTCTGCTTTTTCCATCGCTTGTTCTATTCATTCTTTCTACAACACCATTTTGCCGAGGTGTGTATGGAGTAGTCTTCTCGTCGTGTTATACCACACTTCTTACGTAACTCTTCAAATTCTTCAAGTAACTCCCCACCATTATCTTTCCTCAGCGCCTTTATCTTCTTCTCTGTCTGGTTTTCCACCAGAGCCTTAAATTATTTAAATTTGTCAAAGACTTCAGATTTGTTCCTCAAGAAATATATCCATGTATATATCATCAGTTATAGTTAAGGCAAAACCTGAACAGAAAGTAGATGGACTATACCTTTCTGGTTGCCTTCTTTCCCGAACTAATCTTCTCAAAGCTGGGGTTTGTGGCTCTTCCTCTTCTGAATCTTCTTCTGTTGTAGATTCTGATTCATACTCCTTTAGCTCAAACTCTATCTTCTCAGGTTCCTTTGGTAGGAATTCATGTGTAACAACATCTTTCACCTCTCTAAACACCACATCTCAGCTGTACACAACCTTCCTTCTTTCTGGGTTCCAAATATTATAACCCTTTAAACCATCCTTATACCCAATAAAGATGCACCTTTCAGATTTATTATCCAACTTGGTCCTTTTCTCCTTTGGAACATGTAAATATGCATCACATCCAAATACCCTTAGATGTGAAAGAGAGGGTTTCTTACTAGTCCATACCTCATGTGGATTCTTATCCTCCAACGCTGATGAAGGTGATCTGTTAACTAAGTAACATGCAGTCTCCACTGCCTCTGCCCAGAATTCTTGTCCTAACCCGGTACCACTGAGCATGCTTCTTGCCTTTTCCATCAGTGTTCTATTCATTCTTTCTGCAACTCCATTTTGCCGAGGTGTGTATGGAGTAGTATTCTGCCGTGCTATACCACACTTCTTACAGAACTCTTCAAATTCCTTCTTGCAGAACTTCCCACCATTATCTGTCCTCAACGCCTTTATCTTCTTCTCTGTCTGGTTTTCCACCAGAGCCTTAAATTCTTTAAATTTGTCAAAGACTTCAGATTTCTTCCTCAAGAAATATATCCATGTATTCCTTAAGAAGTCATCTATGAATGAAACATAGTACACAGACTTTCCCAGTGATGGAATTGACACAGGTCCAAACACATCACTGTGCACAAGTTCTAATATCTTGTTTGCCCTCTTAGCACCAGAAGGAAAAATCACCCGATTCTGCTTCCCATATACACAATGTTCACAGAAATCGAAATCCAGAGAGAAATTAGACATACCTTCTACCATACCATTTCTATGCAGTATCCGAAGGCCCTTCTCTCCAATATGTCCAAGCCTTTGATGCCATAGCATGGTATTTTCTCCAGAGACAGCTAGGCTTTCCGCTCCTCTTTCAGGAACCACAGAACTGTTACACCCATCAATAACAGTGCTACCTTGTAGCTTGTACATATTTCCAATCCGAACTCCCTGCATTAATACCAGTGCTCCCCGAACCATCTTGCAGGCATCTTTCTTGAACACTATTTTTACACCTGCATCATCCATCTTGCTTACAGAAATCATATTTCTGAGCAATGCAGGAATATGCAGAACACTAGGAAGTGTTCTAATCCTTCCACCTTGCAGCTTCAGCTTAACCTTTCCATGTCCGACAATTATGGCCTTCCTATCATACCCTAGGAAGACATCACCACCATCATATTTCTCATACTCGCAGAACCACTCCCTATGGGGAGTGAAGTGAAAGGATGCACTTGAGTCGATCAACCATGACTCATGATCTACATGTGTACTTGAGGAAGAATCCAAATACACATCCCCACCTTCATCCAAGGTTTTTGCCTCTGTAGAAGGAGGATCATTAGATCCCTTTCCTTTCTCAGGAGCTTTAGATCTGCACTCCTTTTTGTAGTGCCCTTCCTTTCCGCATTTCCATCACACCTTTACAAACTTTCCAGGAGATTTAGATCTCCCTCTAGATTTATATCTCCCACTCGAAACCTTATTCTTGTTTCCGTTTTGGGACCTTCCTCGTACAGATAAGGCATCTCCATTTTGACCCTCCATATTTCTCCGTCTCATTTCCTCCGACAGCAAGGCTGAGACAATGTCATCAAAATTCAAGGTAGTTGTATTGCTACCTATTTCAATAACTAGACTGTCCCACGAGTCTGGTAGAGAACACAACAAACTGATGCACTTATCTTCATCTGAGATTTTAATATCAACAGATGACAGCTGACTTACCACAGTATTGAAGGCGTTCAGATGCTCTGTCACCGAGTCTCCATCCTTCATCCTCAGGTTATACAGCTTTTTTCGCAGGAACAACTTATTCACCAGAGACTTAGATTGGTACAAAGTCCCAAGTTTTTCCCACAAATTCTTCGCCGTAGCTTCCCCAGATACATTCAACAATACTGAATCTGACACACACAACCGTATTGTGCTCTTATCCTTCCGATCCAGTTTCTTCCAGTCTTCATCTGACATTGCCGTTGGTTTAGTACCTGGATCTACCGCAATCCACTGATCTTTATCCACCAGCAGATCCTCCATCTTGAGCTTCCACAACTCAAAACTCTGACCATTAAATTTCTCGATCTCTATCTTTCCGCCGCTCGCCATCTTCTTTCATCGCAAGAATCGATCCCGCAGATCTCCCACTGAACAGGGTCTACCACAGGCCCGAGCAAAAAACCCTCAACAACAAAGGCGTCCCCTTGAAGCCGAAACAACTTTGATACCAAATGTAGGTTTTAACCCTGAACAGAAATTATCTACACACGAATCTTATAACAGAAAATAAACAATAGCGAGAGCATAAAACATAAAACAGATAAACACAGAGATTTTCCCTTGGATCCCAAATTGGGACGACTAGCTTGATTTTTCATTATATTCCTTTTAGTGTTACAACACATATATATACATGCCGAAGCATACATAAACCCCCAATCCATTAATCCTGGATTAGAACATAACCGTAGTTCCCTTGACCGGATCTACAAAATACCAGGGGTTGAAAACCATCGTACCCCAAAACCATGTGCAAACTCATGCAAAAAACATGGGTGGGTCCGCATATGAGTGGGATCGCATACCAAAAAAATTTTCGTCAGCGTGCTGCCGCAGACCTTGACCGGGGGGCCTGCCGCCCCCCCTGTGACCCCCCTACTGCGCCCGGTGCAACGTACAACACGTGGGTCTAGTCGTGGAAAGAATATAACACATACCCAACATTCTCCCACTTGTTGTTTTCTTTCCATAGGGGGCCACAGGAGAGCTTTGTCATTGGGCCAATTATTCAACGCCCATTGTTTCTCTACACCAAGAGAACTTCTGAGTGCTCACAGACTTCGTCAATGCATCTGCAACATTCTTCAAAGTGTCCACCTTTACCAGCAACACCCTTTTAGCCTCAACCATATCTCTAACAAAGTGATATTGAACATCAATGTGCTTTGTCTTTGAATGATACGCAGGGTTCTTAGCCAAGAAAATTACACTTTGGCTATCACAGTCTATCCTTATAGCTTGCTGTACCAACCCCATACTTGAACACAATCTCTGCAACCAAACTGCTTCCTTGCTTGCATGAGTGGCTGCTGTGTATTCTGCCTCTGTAGTTGAAAGCGCCACTACAAACTGTATTTTACTCATCCAACTGATTGCACCTCCAAATAGGCTAAACACATACCCACTTGTATATCTTCTTTGGTCCATATCTCCAGCCCAGTCTGCATCAAAAAAATCACGAATGTCTAACATTCTTTCCAATCCTGGTCTTCCCTGGTAGAACAAGCCATAATCACTAGTGCCACGTAAATATCTGAAAACCCGCTTCACTACTGTCCAATGCTCCTTCCCTGGGTTTGACATAAACCTGCTCAATACTACCACTACATGTGCAATGTCTGGTCCAGTACAGACCATTGCATACATCAAGCTACCCACTACACTTGCATATGGTTCACGGGACATATCCTCCTCTTCTTCTTGTGTCTTGGGACACTGTTCACCAGACAGATTTACACCTACAGGAATAGGAACACTCACCGGTTTACTATCCTGCATATTGAACCTCTGCAATAGAGTCTCGACATACTTCCTCTGGTTTAACCAGAGCTTCCTCTTTGCCCAATCTCTCTTAATTTCCATGCCCATAATTTTTTTTGCAGCACCAAGATCCTTCATGTCGAATTTGGAGAACAGTTGGGTCTTCAAATCTTGGATAATTTCTTTGTCATTTCCAATCAACAAGATATCATCCACATAAAAGACCAAATAAATAATACGGTCACCAATTAATTTAAAATAAACACAGTGATCCTCCTTGCTTTTGGTGAAGCCAAGTCCTCGTATATAGGTATCAAATTTCTGATACCACATCCTTGGTGACTATTTTAACCCATACAGAGACTTCTTCAACATGCATACTAGTTTTTTCTTACCCTTCACCGTAAAGCCTTCAGGTTTCTTCATGTAGATCTCCTCTTCTAGATCCCCATGAAGAAATGTTGTCTTCACATCCATCCGTTCTATCTCAAAATAAAATGTAGCAGCAACAGATAAATGTAATCTAATAGAAGTAACTTTGGCAACAGGAGAAAAAATATCAGCAAAATCAATTCCCAGAAACTGGGAATAACCTTTGGCTACCAATCGAGCTTTGTATTTCTCCACCTTGCCTTCTACATTCATCTTCTTCTTAAACACCCATTTTCTCCCGATGGGCTTCCTTCTAGCCGACAACTCCACCAAATCCCATGCCTCATTTTTTTGCAATGATGCCATTTCATCAACCATGGCCTCCTTCTAGAGTTTTCCATCCTCTGAATCTACTGCCTCCCTGACAGTTCTGGGATCATCATCAGTTATAGTTAAGGAAAAACCTGAACAGAAATTAGATGTACTATACCTTTCTGGTTTCCTTCTTTCCCGAACTAATCTTCTCAAAGCTGGGGTTTGTGGCTCTTCCTCTTCTGAATCTTCTTCTGTTGTAGAGTCTGATTCATACTCCTTTAGCTCAAACTCTATCTTCTCAGGTTCCTTTGGTAGGACTTCATGCGTAACAACATCTTTCACCTCTCTAAACACCACATCTTGGTTGTACACAACCTTCCTTGTTTTTGGGTTCCAAAGATTATAACCCTTTAAACCATCCTTATACCCAATAAAGATGCACCTTTCAGATTTATTATCCAACTTGGTCCTTTTCTCCTTTGGAACATGTACATATGCATCACATAAAAATACCCTTCGATGTGAAAGATAGGGTTTCTTACCAGTCCATACCTCATGTGGTGTCTTATCCTCCAACACTGATGAAGGTGATCTGTTAACTATGTAACATGCAGTCTCCACTGCCTCTGCCCAGAATTCTTGTCCTAACCCAATACCACTGAGCATGCTTCTTGCCTTTTCCATCAGTGTTCTGTTCATTCTTTTTGCAACTCCATTTCCCTGAGGTGTGTATGGAGTAGTCTTCTGCCGTGCTATACCACACTTCTTACAGAACTCTTCAAATTCCTTCTTGCAGAACTCCCCACCATTAGCTGTCCTCAGCGCCTTTATCTTATTCTCTGTCTTGTTTTCCACTAAAGCCTTAAATTCTTTAAATTTGTCAAAGACTTCAAATTTTTTCCTCAAGAAATATATCCATGTATTCCTTGAGAAGTTATCTATGAATGAAACATAGTACACAGACTTTCCCAGTGATGGAACTGACACAGGTCCAAACACATCACTATGCACAAGTTCTAATATCTTATTCGCCCTCTTAGCACCAGAAGGAAAACTCACCCAATTCTTCTTCCCATATACACAATGTTCACAAAAATCGAAATCCAGAGAGAAATTAGACATACCTTCTACCATACCATTTCTATGTAGTATCCAAAGGCCCTTCTCTCCAATATGTCCAAGCCTTTGATGCCATAGCATGGTCTTTTCTCCAGAGACAGCTAGGCTTTCCGCTCCTCTTTCAGGAACCATATAATTGTTACACCCATCAATAACAATGCTACCTTTTAGCTTGTACAGAGTTCCAATCCAAACTCCCCGCATTAATACCAGTGCTCCCCGAACCATCTTGCAGGAATATTTCTCGAACACTATTTTTACACCTGCATCATCCATCTTGCTTATAGAAATCAGATTTTTGGCCAATGCAGGAATATGCAGAACACTAGGAAGTGTTCTAATCCTTCCACCTTGCAGCTTCAGCTTGACCTTTCCACGTCCGATGATTATGGCCTTCCTATAATCCCCTAGGAAGACATCACCACCATCATATTTCTCATACTCGCAGAACCACTCTCTATGGGGAGTGAAATGAAAGGATGCACCTAAGTCGATCAACCATGACTCATGATCTACATGTGTACTTGAGGAAGAAGCCAAATACACATCCCCACCTTCATCCGAGGTTTTTGCCTCTGCAGAAGGAGGATCATTAGATCCCTTTCCTTTCTCAGGAGCTTTAGATCTGCACTCCTTTTTGTAGTGCCCTTCCTTTCTGCATTTCCAGCACACCTTTACAAACTTTCCAGGAGATTTAGATCTCTCACTCGAAACCTAATTCTTGTTTCCATTTTGGGACCTTCCTCGTACAGATAAGGCATCTCCATTTTGACCCTCCATATTTCTCCGTCTCATTTCCTCCGACAGCAAGGCTGAGACAATGTCATCAAAATTCAAGATAGTTGTATTGCTACCTATTGCAATAACCAGACTGTCCCACGAGTCTGGTAGAGAACACAACAAACTGATGCAATTATCTTCATCTGAGATTTTAATATCAACAGATGACAGCTGACTTACCACAGTATTGAAGGCGTTCAGATGCTCTGTCACTGAGTCTCCATCCTTCATCCACAGGTTATACAACTTTTTTCACAGGAAAAACTTATTCACCAGATACTTAGATTGGTACAAAGTCCCAAGTTTTTCCCTCAAATTCTTCGCCATAGCTTCCCCAGATACATTCAACAATACCGAATCTGAGACACACAACCGTATTGTGCTCTTAGCCTTCCGATCCAGTTTCTTCTAGTCTTCATCTGACATTGCCGTTGGTTTAGTACCTGGATCTATCGCGATCCACTAATATTTATCCACCAGTAGATCCTCGATCTTGAGCTTCCACAACTCAAAACTTTGACCATTAAATTTCTTGATCTCTATATTTCCGCCGCTCGCCATCTTCTTTCATCGCAAGAATCGATCCTGCAGATCTCCCATTGAACAGGGTCTACCTCAGGCCCGAGCAAAAAAATATCAGCAAAAAAGGTGTCCCCTTGAAGCTAAAACAACTCCGATACCAAATGTAGGTTTTAACCCCGAACAGAAATTATCTACACATGAATCTTATAACAGAAAATAAACAATAGCGAGAGCATAAAACATAAAACAGATAAACACAGAGATTTTCCCCTGATCACAAATTGGTACGACCAGCTTGATTTTTCATTATATTCCTTTTAGTGTTACAACACATATATATACATGCCGAAGCATACATAAACCCCCAATCCATTAATCCTGGATTAGAACATAACCGTAGTTCCCTTGACCGGATCTACAAAATACCAGGGGTTGAAAACCATCGTACCCCAAAACCATGTGCAAACTCATGCAAAAAACATGGGTGGGTCCGCATATGAGTGGGATCGCATACCAAAAAAATTTTCGTCAGCGTGCTGCCGCAGACCTTGACCGGGGGGCCTGCCGCCCCCCCTGTGACCCCCCTACTGCGCCCGGTGCAACGTACAACACGTGGGTCTAGTCGTGGAAAGAATATAACACATACCCAACATTCTCCCACTTGTTGTTTTCTTTCCATAGGGGGCCACAGGAGAGCTTTGTCATTGGGCCAATTATTCAACGCCCATTGTTTCTCTACACCAAGAGAACTTCTGAGTGCTCACAGACTTCGTCAATGCATCTGCAACATTCTTCAAAGTGTCCACCTTTACCAGCAACACCCTTTTAGCTCCAACCATATCTTTAACAAAGTGATATTGAACATCAATGTGCTTTGTCTTTGAATGATAAGCGGGGTTCTTAGCCAAGAAAATTGCACTTTGGCTATCACGGTCTATCCTTATAGCTTGCTGTACCAACCCCATACTTCAACGCAATATCTGCAACCAAACTGCCTCCTTGCTTGCATGAGTGGCTGTTATGTATTCTGCCTCTATAGTTGAAAGCGCCACTACAGACTGTCTTTTACTCATCCAACTGACTGCACCTCCAAATAGGCTAAACACATACCCACTTGTAGATCTCCTTTGGTCCAGATCTCCAGCCCAGTCTGCATCAACAAAACCACGAATGTCCAACATTCTTTCCAATCCTGGTCTTCCCTGGTAGCACAAGCCATGATCACTAGTGCCACGTAAATATCTGAAAACCCGCTTCATTGTTGTCCAATGCTCCTTCCCTAGGTTTGACATAAACCTGCTCAATACTCCCACTGCATGTGCAATGTCTGGTCTAGTACAGACCATTGCATACATCAAGCTACCCATTGCACTTGCATATGGAACACGGGACATATACTCCTCTTCTTCTTGTGTCTTGGGACACTGTTCAGCAGACAGCTTTACACCTACAGGAATAGGAACCTTCACCGGTTTACTATCCTGCATATTGAACCTCTGCAATATAGTCTCGACATACTTCCTCTGGTTTAACGAGAGCTTCCTCTTTGCCCGATCTCTCTTAATTTCCATGCCCAAAATATAGTTTGCAGCACCAAGATCCTTCATGTCGAATTTGGAGAACAGTTGGGTCTTCAAATCTTGGATAATTTCTTTATCATTTCCAATCAACAACATATCATCCACATACAAGACCAAATAAATAACACGGTCACCAATTAATTTAAAATAAACACAGTGATCCTCCTTGCTTCTGGTGAAGCCAAGTCCCCGTATATAGGTATCAAATTTCTGATACCACATCCTTGGTGACCGTTTTAACCCATACAGAGACTTCTTTAACCTGCATACTAGTTCTTTCTTACCTTTAACCGTAAAGCCTTTAGGTTGCTTCATGTAGATCTCCTCTTCTAGATCCCCATGAAGAAATGTTGTCTTCACATCCATCTTTTCTATCTCAAAATCAAATGTAGTAGCAACAGATAAAAGTAATCTAATAGAAGTAACTTTGGCAACAGGAGAAAAAATATCACCAAAATCAATTCCCGGCACCTGGGAATAACCTTTGGCTACCAACCGAGCTTTGTATTTCTCCACCTTGCCTTCTACATTCATCTTCTTCTTAAACACCCATTTGCTCCTGATGGGCTTCCTTCCAGCTGGCAACTCCACCAAAGCCCATGCCTCATTTTTGTGCAAGGATGCCATTTCATCAACCATGGCCTCCTTCCAGAGTTTTCCATCCTCTGAATCTACTACCTCCCTGACAGTTCTAGGATCATGATCAGTTATAGTTAAGGCAAAACCTAAACAGAAAGCAAATGGACTATACCTTTTTGGTTGCCTTCTTTCCCGAACTGATCTTCTCAAAGCTGGGGTTTGTGGCTCTTCTTCTTCTGAATCTTCTTCTGTTGTAGAGTCTGATTCATACTCCTTTAGCTCAAACTCTATCTTCTCAGGTTCCTTCGGCAGGACTTCATGTGTAACAACATCTTTCACCTCTCTAAATACCACATCTCGGCTGTACACAACCTTCCTTGTTTCTGGGTTCCAAAGATTATAACCCTTTAAACCATCCTTATACCCAATAAAGATGCACCTTTCAGATTTATTATCCAACTTGGTCCTTTTATCCTTTGGAACATGTACATATGCATCACATCCAAATACCCTTAGATGTGAAAGAGAGGGTTTCTTACTAATCCATACCTCATGTGGGGTCTTATCCTCCAACGTTGATGAAGGTGATATATTAACTAAGTAACATGCAGTCTCCACTTCCTCTGCCCAGAATTCTTGTCCTAACCCGGTACCACTGAGCATGCTTCTTGCCTTTTCCATCAGTGTTCTATTCATTCTTTCTGCAACTCCATTTTGCTGAGGTGTGTATGGAGTAGTATTCTGTCGTGCTATACCACACTTCTTACATAACTCTTCAAATTCCTTCTTGCAGAACTCCCCACCATTATCTGTCCTCAGCGCCTTTATCTTCTTCTCTGTCTGGTTTTCCACCAGAGCCTTAAATTCTTTAAATTTGTCAAAGACTTCACATTTCTTCCTCAAGAAATATATCCATGTATTCCTTGAGAAGTCATCTATGAATGAAACATAGTACATAGAATTTCCCAGTGATGGAACTGACACAGGTCCAAACACATCACTGTGCACAAGTTCTAATATCTTGTTCGCCCTCTTAGCACCAGAAGGAAAACTCACCCGATTCTGCTTCCCATATACACAATGTTCACAAAAATCAAAATCCAGAGAGAAATTATACATACCTTCTACCATACCATTTCTATGCAGTATCTGAAGGCACTTCTCTCGAATATGTCCAAGCCTTTGATGCCATAGAATGGTATTTTTTCCGTAGACAGCTAGGCTTTCCGCTCCACTTTCAAGAACCACTGAACTGTTACACCCATCAATAACAGTGCTACCTTGTAGCTTGTACAGAGTTCTAGTCCGAACTCCCCGCATTAATACTAGTGCTCCCCGAACCATCTTGTAGGCATCTTTCTCAAACACTGTTTTTACACCTGCATCATCCATCTTGCTTACAGAAATCAAATTTCTGGCCAATGCAGGAATATGCAGAACACCAGGAAGTGTTCTAATCCTCCCACCTTGCAGCTTCAGCTTGAACTTTCCACGTCTGACGATTCTGGCCTTCCTATCATCCCCTAGGAAGACATCACCACCATCATATTTCTCATACTCGCAGAACCACTCCCTATGGGGAGTGAAGTGAAAGGATGCACATGAGTCAATAAACCATGACTCATGATCTACATGTGTATTTGAAGAAGAAGCAAAATACACATCCCCACCTTCATCCGAGGTGTTTTTTGCCTCTGCAGAAGGACCTTCATCAGATCCATTTCCTTTCTCAGGAGCTTTAGATCTGCATTCCTTTTTGTAGTACCCTTCCTTTCCGCATTTCCAGCACACCTTTACAAACTTTCCAGGAGATTTAGATCTCCCTCTAGATTTAGATCTACCACTCGAAACCTTATTCTTGTTTCTGTTCTGGGACCTTCCTCGTACAGATAAGGCATCTCCATTCTGACCCTCCATATTTCTCCGTCTCATTTCCTCCGACAACAAGGCTGAGACAATGTCATCAAAATTCAAGGTATTTGTATTGCTACCTATTGCAATAACCAGACTATCCCACGAGTCTGGTAGAGAACACAACAAACTGATGCACTTATCTTCATCTGAGATTTTAATATCAACAGATGACAACTGACTTACCACAGTATTGAAGGCGTTCAGATGCTCTGTCACCGAGTCTCCATCCTTCATCCTCGGGTTATACAACTTTTTCCGCAGGAACAACTTATTCACCAGAGACTTAGATTGGTACAAAGTCCCAAGTTTTTCCCACAAATTCTTCACCGTAGCTTCCCCAGATACATTCAACAATACTGAATCTGAGACACACAACCATATTGTGCTCTTAGCCTTCCGATCCAGTTTCTTCCAGTCTTCATCTGACATTGCCATTGGTTTAGTACCTGGATCTACCGCGATCCACTGATCTTTATCCACCAGCAGATCCTCCATCTTAAGCTTCCACAACTCAAAACTCTGACCATTAAATTTCTCGATCTCTATCTTTCCACCGCTCGCCATATTCTTTCACCACAAGAATCGATCCCGCAGATCTCCCACTGCACAGGGTCTACCACAGGCCCGAGCAAAAAACCCTCAACAACAAAGGCGTCCCCTTGAAGCCGAAATAGCTCCGATACCAAATGTAGGTTTTAACCCTGAACATAAATTATCTACACACGAATCTTATAACAGAAAATAAACAATAGCGAGAGCATAAAACATAAAACAGATAAACACAGAGATTTTCCCCTGGATCCCAAATCGGGATGACCAGCTTGATTTTTCATTATATTCCTTCTAGTGTTACAACACATATATATACATGCCGAAGCATACATAAACCCCAATCCATTAACCCTGGATTAGAACATAATCGTAGTTCCCTTGACCGGATCTACAAAATACCAGGGGCCGAAAACCATCGTACCCTAAAACCATGTGCAAACTCATGCACAAAACATGGGTGGGTCCGCCTATGAGTGGGTCCGCACACCAAAAAAAAATTGTCGGGGCACTGCCCCGGACCCCAACAGTGGGGGCTGCCTCCCCCCTTGTGACCCCCCTGCTATGCCCAGCGCAACGTACAACACGTGGGGCTAGTCGTGGAAAGAATATAACACATACCCAACATTCTCCCACTTGTTATTTTATTTCCACAGGGGGCCACATGAGCGCTTAGTCATTGGGCCAATTCTTCAACACCTATTGTTTCTTTAAACCAAGAAAACTTCTGAGTTCTCACAGACTTCGTCAATGCATCTGCAACATTCTTCAAAGTGTCCACCTTTACCAACAACACCCTTTTAGCCTCAACCATATCTCTAACAAAGTGATATTGAACATCAATGTGCTTTGTCTTTGAATGATAAGCAGGGTTCTTAGCCAAGAAAATTGCACTTTGGATATCACAGTCTATCCTTATAGCTTGATGTACCAACCCCATACTTGAACACAATCTCTGCAACCAAAATTCTTCCTTGCTTGCATGAGTGGCTACTATGTATTCTGCCTCTGTAGTTGAAAGCGCCACTACAGACTGTCTTTTACTCATCCAACTGACTGCACCTCCAAATAGGCTAAACACATACCCACTTGTAGATCTTCTTTGGTCCAGATCTCCAGCCCAGTCTGCATCAACAAAACCACGAATGTCCAACATTCTTTCCAATCCTGGTCTTCCCTGGTAGCACAAGCCATAATCACTAGTGCCACGTAAATATCTGAAAACCCGCTTCACTTTTGTCCAATGCTCCTTCCCTGGGTTTGACATAAACCTGCTCAATACTCCCACTGCATGTGCAATGTCTGGTCTAGTACAGACCATTGCATACATCAGGCTACCCACCGCACTTGCATATGGAACACGGGACATATCCTCCTCTTCTTCTTGTGTCTTGGGACACTGTTCAGCAGACAACTTTGCACCTACAGGAATAGGAACACTCACCGGTTTACTATCCTGCATATTGAACCTCTGCAATATAGTCTCGAAATACTTCCTCTGGTTTAACCAGAGCTTCCTCTTTGCCCGATCTCTCTTAATTTCCATGCCCAAAATATAGTTTGCAGCACCAAGATCCTTCATGTCGAATTTGGAAAACAGTTGGGTCTTCAAATCTTGGATAATTTCTTTGTCATTTCCAATCAGCAACATATCATCCACATACAAGACCAAATAAATAACACGGTCACCAATTAATTTAAAATAAACACAGTGATCCTCCTTGCTTCTGGTGAAGCCAAGTCCCCGTATATAGGTATCAAATTTCTAATACCACATCCTTGGTGACCGTTTTAACTCATACAGAAACTTCTTCAACCTGCATACTAGTTCTTTCTTACCCTTCACCATAAAGCCTTCAGGTTGCTTCATGTAGATCTCCTCTTCTAGATCCCCGTGAAGAAATGTTGTCTTCACATCCATCTGTTCTATCTCTAAATCAAATGCAGTAGAAATAGATAAAAGTAATCTAATAAGTAACTTTTTTTTGGGGGGGGGGGGGGGGCAGTGTTCTCTCTCTCTGGAGGCAGTTTCTCTCTGCTTCAGTGTTTGAATAAATAAATAAATGAAGAAAAAAAAAAAAAAAAAAAAAAAAAAAAAAAAAAAAAAAAAAAAAAGGAAAGGAAGAAGAAGAAGAAGAAGAATGAAGAAGAAGAAGAATGGAAGAAGAAGAAGAAGAAGAAGAAGAAGAACGGAAGAAGAAGAAGAAGAAGGGGGGGGGGGGGAAGAAGAAGAAGAAGATGAAGAAGGGGGGGGGGGGGGGGGGGGGTCGATTATAGTCAAACACGAGCGAGCAGATGGACTATACCTTTCTGGTTGCCTTCTTTCCCGAATTGATCTTCTCAAAGCTGGGGTTTGTGGCTCTTCCTCTTCTGAATCTTCTTCTGTTGTAGAGTCTGATTCACACTCCTTTAGCTCAAACTCTATCTTTTCAGGTTCCTTTAGTAGGAATTCATGTGTAACAACATCTTTCACCTCTCTAAACACCACATCTCGACTGTACACAACCTTCCTTGTTTCTGGGTTCTAAAGATTATAACCCTTTAAACCATCCTTATACCTAATAAAGATACACCTTTCAGATTTATTATCTAACTTGGTCCTTTTCTCCTTTGGAACATGTAGATATGACTCACATCCAAATACCCTTAGATGTGAAAGAGAGGGTTTCTTACCAGTGCATACCTCATGTGGAGTCTTATTCTCCAACGCTGATGAAGGTGATCTGTTAACTAAGTAATGTTGAGCCCCAAAGAGGTCCTTTCCCTTCACCAAATTTCACTTCATTTCCTTTGTCCCTTCTCAATTATAGGCTTAAATGGTGAATAGGATTGATTAAAGTCACTTTAGGAATGTATACAATGACTGACTTGCTATATTTTCATGGTTTTGTTGTTGTAGTCATTTTTTACTAGACTCAGCTACAGAATGCAGCCATTCTGTAGCCAGTGGCCTATTCCGCAGCTATCTTCATGTTCTCACAGGTTACATGTGTCACTTCAAGGAAAAACATATATGGTTGAATTCCACAACTCTCCCACATCATTTATTTCTCTCTACGAAGTCTGAGCAAGAAGTTACAGGTGGTTATGCACGTGGAAGAGATCAAAGCCAAGAAGCAGATTCCTACCAGGACAGGGACTCTACAGATGTCTCCAACAAAGTACGATTCTTCCATAAGAGTTCTAATTTGTTTTTGATTGAAAAAGACACTTGCTCCTGTTTCTTCTCAAAGGTAGTTATGTATTTCTTTTATAAGAATGACTTGGAAGACCGAGAGACAGCTACCTAGATTGATGTTTTGTTGCTAGATCTCAAAAGACCGTAATACTCTGTTTTTGAAATACTTTTCCTTTAATGAAAGAAGTACCGCTTTATTGCAAGATCTGAGGCAATATTGAGGAGATTTTTATGCTAATTCGGTGGTAGAGGGCCCCTATTGCCCGAGAAGCTCTGTGCACATTATTTAGATAAGTAACTTTAGCCTTGTTGCATTCCTAGCTTAAGCTATTTTTTGAACTTTGTGTTTTATACTCACTTGCATTGGATGCTACAGCCAGTCTTATTCTTACGAATTGTTCCAAAATATCACTAACATTGAATGAGATATAACTGTAGTATTCTAGGAATTAGTTGCATTTTTATGAACTTTACGTTTTTGTGCTCAATTACATCAATTGTTACAGCTAGTCTTGTTCTTACGAATTATTCCAAAATATCACTAACACTGAATGAGACTTAGCTGTGGTGTTTTAGAGCTTAGTTGCGTTTTTTTGAACTTTATGTTTTTATGCTCATTTACATCACATGTTACAGCCAATCTTGTTCTATGAATTGTTCCAAAATACCACTAACACCGAATGAGACAGAGCTGTAGTATTTCAGTGATTAGTTGCATTTTAATTTAGTTGTAAAACTCTGGAGGTTAATGGCACTCTAGTTCAATTCTGTTCACTATATTTCAAGTTTGAATGATTGCATTCTAGTTCAATTTTATCCATTGTATTTTTAGTTTTATTAGTCAGTTGTATTCTAGTTGTTAAGTTAGACTTGATGGCCTTCATTATTTACAAACCACTCATGTTCTTAATTTCTACTAATACATCATCATCATAGGAACAAGAATTGGTAATGTCATTTTGAAGTCTTGACTATTCTGCAACTTCTCATAAATTCACAAACTGCCTCTTTTCCAAAGCTATTCCAAAAGATTTCTAATTCTTGAATGAGGTTTAACAGTCATATTTGGAGTTGTGGAATGGATTAATTTCGGTGTCATAGGTTAATTTAGAGTAGAATTCTTCACTAGGTTGCAGACTATCTTTTTCCAAATGTACTCCAACAAATTACTAGCCATGGATGAGATTTTCTCTGTGATATTGTAGATTGTTCTTTACTTAGAAGAATCTCATTACATTAAACTTATCCTTTTCTCAAATTATTCCAACATATTTCTAATGAATGAATTGGACTGAGTTCATGTTATGAGTTATTGAGTTCATGCTATGAGTTATTTTTCTTGTTAAAGTATTGCATTTTATGTTCTCAAGTGCCATACATAGTTTAGAATAGGTTTTGCTCTGTTTTAGTGTGACCAACAACTTCTCTTTACCAACACTTAGTTCTTTTCCTCTTAGAATAAAAACATAAAATCAAAAACATTGGAAAAACACTAAACACAACGTAGTGAGAAACATATACCTAGGCACATATAGTGCACTTCACTTCAATAGTTTACTAGCCCTGGTTGACAATTTATGACATCAATTTAGGAACACTAAGTTGAGCAGACATTTTGGTGCCGTTTCCGGGGAAGTGTAACTAGGTAGCCTTGTTTCTTACCTCCCAAAAACAATGACATGCGTAGAGAAATAGACTCAAGGGGTAGATTCATAAGAAGCAGAAGCTTGATTCCTACAACACCACTTGTTTCACCAAGACCAAGAGCCAGCACACCTCCAAATCAAACCCACATTCCATCCTTTACTGATCCTAGAATTCCAGAGAACTTAAGATCAAATATTCCATTAGAAAGACCTTCCACTTTATCCAATGAACCTGTCTTAGAAGAAGATCCTGAGACCCCTGCTGGGGACATAAACTTTTCAACTTCCACAGAAGAATGAACTATGGCCGAAGAAGGGGGAGGAGGAGTTTTTAATGGAGAACACACACTATTTGGAGGGGGTAGAGGTAGAGGTAGAGGAGAAGGAGGTAGAGGTGCATAAGGAGAAGGAGGCAGAGGAAGAGGTAGAGGAGAAGGAGGTAGAGGTGCATAAGGAGAAGGAGGCAGAGGAAGAGGTAGAAGAGAAATGAGAAGCTCTTTTGGGTTTCCTATAGTTGCATTTGAAACCAATGCAACTATGAAAAACATTTCACCCTCTGTCCTTCTAAACTTTTATGGACTCAAAACTGAAGACCCTGAAACCTTCCTATTTGAATTTGAAGTCCTATGTAGAACCTATGACTATTTACAAGATGCTCAAAAACTTAAACTATTCCCTTCAACATTGAAAGGAGCAGCATTAAAATGGTTTATGAGTTTGATCAACAGTTCTATTAGGACATGGGAAGACATGAAACAAGAATTTCTAGAGAGGTATTTGGATTACTGTATGCCAGTCAACCATAAGGATGAAGTTTTTAAAATGTTACAAAAAGAGGATGAAAATTTGGAAGATTTGTTGGAGAGGTTTAACAATAACATCAAGAGGGAAAAAATGGAAAACTTAGATCAAGATACTTTGAAAGCTCTCTTATTGAAGACAATTAGGGATGAATGGTTAGATATCCTTAACATGATGGGAAAATGGGATATATCTCAGCTCACATTACCTGAAATAGCTGAATTATGTACCAACCTTTCAAGAGGAAAATCTAAAACTGTAAAAGGACCAAGAGACCCTGCTCCTGCAAGGGCAAGTAAATCTGCTTCTGGGACAGTAAATAGGGCAGAAATAGGAAATATGCTTGATGAATTCAAATCTGATATTTTGGAGAGTCTTAGTGAACAAATAGACACCCTTAAGTTACAAAACAAGCAGAAAACTGAATCTGATGCCTTAGAAGTCTTTTGTCCCAAATGTAGAAAGAAGCATGCCTTGAGAGAGTGCCCTTTGGATGAAAAAGTAGTAGAGACCTATGTAATTTGTTCAGAAAAACATGAGACCAAGAGTTGTCCTTCACTTCCTGGTCTTAAAGCTGTCTTTCAAGAAGAAACCTCTACAAATTCCACAGAATCTCTCAATTTTGTCTCTAGAAGGCCTTGGCAAGGACCTCAAACACAAGGATTCCATGATCAGATGTATAATCAACCTCCACCAAATTGGAATTCTTGGCAGCAACCTTGGCCCCAATTTCAAAATCAATCTCAAACTTGGGCACAAGGAGCACAAAATCCCTATGGAAGATACTCTCAATACTATCAATATCCACCATATCCACATTTCCCTCCTCAACAGAATTTTCAACAAAATCCTCAAAATCCACCACTTCCATTACCATTTCCTCAGAAAACAAATCAGTTGCCTGCCCAACCCATACCAAACCCCAACAATAAAAATCCTCAGAATACATACATGATAGAAGGCCAACAATTTCCAACTTATTTGATTACTCCTTTAGACCTTAGTGATGTTCAACTTAGGTCTGGAAGAATACTTGAAAAGAAGAAACCTTCTGTAATCATACAAGAGCAAAAAAACTCTGAGGAAGATTCTCTACTGGTGAATAAAAGTCTTGAAGAGAACACACCTTTCCAAGACCCAAACATTGAAAAATCAAAACAAAAAGAACCAATAATTTCAACTCCTATATTAGAGCAGCCATTAACATCCACTTCTACACTTCCCTTTCCATAAAGATTACAAATTGATAGGGGTGTAGAAAAACAAATTATGGTGCCTAATTATGATTTCCTAGAGGAGCTGAGAAATGTTTTTATTAATATCCCATTATTGCAAGCTATCAATGAAATTCCAATCTTAGCAAAGAAAATAAAAGGAGTTGAGCATGAAGAAAACAGGAAAAAGAATAAGAGAGACAAAGAAAATTCAACTGGCAGGAAAAACAGCAGATATCATGATGGGTAAGATTTCTATTCCAAAGTATCTAGACCCAGGAAATCCAGTTGTTAAAATACACATCAATGGAGCTGAGATCCAAAACACACTTATTGATTTAGGAGCAGCAATCAATATCATGAGTAGACAAATCATGGATAAAATGAAACTTCCTAATCTTCTTTTTACACCCACATTATTACAATTAGCAGACAGATCTGTGATCAAACCTGATGGGGTAATAGAAGACATTCCAGTGTCCCTAGATTCTTGGGAGTATCCTGTGGATTTTATGATCCTAACTCTTAAGAATAATCTAGGAGGGCATCCTATTATATTAGGAAGACCTTGGTTAGCTACAGCTGATGCTTTCATTAGTTGTAGATCCGGTGATATGTACATCTCTGATGGTAGTTCAACCAAGAAATTTACCTTGTATCCTCCAGCAAGAACAATTATAGAATTAGATGATACTCAATGGATAGAGGATGAAGAAGACTTACAACCTCTCTTCACAATTTTAGAAATTAGTGAAGATAGCCAAATTCTAAATACCTTGGAAAACTTTGAATCCGCTTCGGAATATAAACATGAACAATTTCAAGAAGAATCCAACATTGAGTTTTTGTCATCAAGGCAGATGTCTATTCCATGGATAAATTTGGCAGCTCTACAATTGAGATATTTCCAGGCAAAACTTTAAACATAAACAAGAACCTAGAGAGATATCAACAGGAAGAGCTAGTCAAGATATTACAGAGACATTCTTCTGCATATGCATGGGAGTACACTGATATGAAAGGGATAAGCCCCAAGACTTGCACTCATCACATCTACATAAAGGAAAATTGTAAACCAATCAGACAACCTCAGAGAAGGATGAATCCAAATCTTAGGGAGATTGTTAAAGAAGAATTACAGAAATTATTGAATGTCAACTTTATCTATCCTATTTCAGATAGTCAGTGGGTTTCTCCTTTGGTAATTGTGCCAAAGAAAAATGGTAAATGGAGGGTATGTATTGACTACCGGGAATTAAACAAAGCTACTCTTAAAGATCATTTTCCCTTACCTTTCATAGATCGGGTGTTAGATACATTAGCTGGAAAAAAGTACTTTTCATTTCTAGATGGGTTTAGTGGTTATAACCAAATTCAGGTAGCACTTGAAGATCAAGACAAAACCACATTTACCTGTCCTTGGGGTACCTATGCTTACCGAGTATTTCCATTTGGATTATGCAATGCACCTGCAACATTTCAAAGGGCGGTACTAGGAATTTTTTCAGATCTAATACATGATTGTGTAGAGGTATATATGGATGATTTCATAGTTTATGGAAACACATTTGAAGAAGCTTTAGTAAACTTGGAAATTTTTTTAAAGAGATGTAAAGAAGAAAATCTTTCACTAAGTCATGAGAAGTGTTTTATGATGTTTACTGAAGGAATTGTTTTGGGACATCACATTTCAGGGGATGGGATTAGAGTTGATGAGTCAAAAGTTGAATTCATCTCTAACTTATCTATTCCAAGTTGTCAAAAAGATGTTAGGAGTTTTCTCGGATTTACAGGATACTATCGAAGGTTTATAGAAAAATTCACCAAGATAGCATCTCCACTTTTCAAATTACTTACCAAGGACTATGAATTCAAGTGGAATCCTAATTTCCAGTTAGCCTTTGAAACCCTGAAAACAAAAATCTTTGAAGCACCTATTTTAAGGGGACCTAACTGGAAGTTACCTTTTCATATTTCAACAGATGCCTCAGATACATCTTTAGGAGCAGTATTGGGACAAAAAGACCTTATTCCTTATGCCATCTACTATACAATTAAAAATTTGACTCCTTCAGAGTTAAATTATACTATAACTGAAAAAGATTTTTTAGCTTTTGTTCATTCCATAAACAAATTCAGACACTATATAACAGGCTATGAAACTTTTGTTCACACAGATCACTCTGCAATTAGATATCTAATGAACAAATCAATTACTAATGGCAGAGTCATAATATGGTTATTGCTTTTACAAGAATTCAACAATACCATTCTAGATAGGCCTGGAAAACAAAACACAGTAGCTGATTTCCTATCTAGACTCCAAAACATCAAAGATAACACTCCAGTTGAAGATAAATTCCCTGATGAATATCTTTTTACAATCTCTACTCAGACTCCTTGGTTTGCTGACATTGCTAATTATTTAGTTTCGGGGAAATTTCCTTCAATAATGAATGCAAGAGACAAAATAAAGATCATTTATGACAGTGCAAAATATTCATGGGTTTCTAATGAGTTATACAAAACAGGTCTAGATTTTATCATTAGAAGATGTGTTCGGGAAGATGAGATGCTTGAGATCCTCAAGGCATGTCATGATGAACCTTGTGGCAGACACTTTGCTGATAAGAGGACAGCTTATAAGGTCCTTCATTTAGGATACTATTGGCCATCCCTTTTTAAAGATGCTAAAGAGTATGTCAAAAGGTGTGACAGTTTCCAAAGGGTAGGGAAACCTTCTCCTTCAGGTGAGATGCCATTGCAGCCTCAAGTACATATTGAACCTTTTGAAAAATGGGCTTTAGATTTTGTAGGACCTATTAGTCCTCCATCAAGACAAAAGAAATATATATTAGTTTGCACTGATTATGTTACCAAATGGGTAGAGGCCAAGCCATTACTTTCTGCTACTGAAACATCTGTAGTTAATTTTCTTTTTGAGGATATTTTTACTTGTTTTGGTGTCCCAAGGGAAATTGTTACAGATCAAGGAGCTCAATTTACATCGAGGCTAGTGGAACAAATGATGGAGAGGTACAAAATCAGGCATAGAAAATCTACTCCTTATCATCCACAAGCAAATGGTCAAATGGAATCTACTAATAAGGTCATTGAAGGAATCCTAACAAAGACTGTTCATTTACATAGAAGAGATTGGGTAGATAGGCTTCCTGAAGCCTTGTGGGCCTATAGAACTACATGGAGAAACACAACAGGCCATACTCCTTATGAGCTTGTTTATGGAAAACAAGTTTTGTTTCCCATAGAGTTCCAGATTCAAACTTTCAAAATGGCAGTTCAGCTAGGACTTGATTTGACGGAGGCACAAAAGCATAGACTGGAGCAGATTAATGAATTGGATGAGATCAGACAAGATGCAGTTCAGAAAACAAGTCTAGTCCAACAGAAAAGGACTAGATGGCATGACAAGTACATCAAGGAAAAGAAGTTCAAGGAAGGTGACTGGGCTCTCTTGTTTGATTCAAAGTTCAAGGATTTTCAAGGTAAATTCCAAACACATTGGCTTGGGCCATATGAAATTATGAGAATTTTTGACAATGGAGCAATAAAAATCAGGACAATAGATGAAGAGAAGGTCACTTTTCTTGTAAATGGTCATAGATTGAAGCTGTATCATAAGCCACTTTCAAGAGAAGGATTTGTCAAGAGATTCCAGGAAAACAGTAATGTGAAGTTAATGAAGAAGAATTTTTCTTCTCCATCAACTTAGTTGAATTTTTTGAATTCAAATGAAAAAAAAAAATAAAAATAAAGTATAAACATGAAAAATAATCATTGATTAGCATGTTTATACAGAAAAGATAAAGTGAAAATCAGAATCCTTCTGACACTTTAGCTTTTCAAATTTGTTCTTTTTCTGCAATTAGCTATCACAAAATCATAAGTATCACTCCATCATGTCTCCATTCATTCATATTTCATTCACTCCATTCATCCATATTTCATTCACTCCATTCATCCATACTTCATTCACTCCATTTCATGGTCCATTTCATTTCCATCTTAGAGTTCTAAATTTGATCTCTTTCTGCAGATTGAGTATTACAAATCACGAGTTGCAGACCACTTTTTATGGTTCATTCCACTTCACAATTGTGATTCATTTCATTCCATTACATTTCACTTCACTCCTGAGCCATTCCACCATATTTCATGATCCATTTCATACAACATTCCATTCCATGTTTCAAAGTTCCTACAGGTACATTCTGCAGCCAGTCAAACATTCTACAGCCAACTAGACATTCTGCAGCCAGATATCCTAAAGGCAATTATCCAGCAACACTGGTTTAGCAGCAAATTGACCCTGAACACCTATGTCAACAAGAAAAATAAAAGGAATTATGAAGACTGAAGAATCAATGATTTTCAAAGGAGGAAAAAGTATATCAAAACCACAAAAATTAAAGGAAAGGAAAAGTGAAAGTTGTAAAATTATTATGACGACAGAACATGAAAGTTATAGTATAGTTAAGTCATGTATGATTCAAAAAGTTGTTTTAATTATTCGTGTTGATCATGCCTATTAAAACCTATCATAAAAACTTTGGACAAAATCCCCTCCACTCCACCATATCAAATCATCATTTAAAACTTAACGGTTAAGTACTGAAGTGACCTAATCAGTCACGTCACTAGGTCAAAGTATTCAGTGATGATTTTGAATTTCTCACGAAATATTTCCGCGGTATTTTCTCCCATGATGGCTTTCAAACTCATCAATTCGTGTAAATAACCCTCACTACATTTCACTCATTCTATAACCTCTTCATATCATATTTCCATAGCTAATTCCTACTGCATAAACAGAGAAAGCACCTTTGGGGTAAAAACAAATTTTTAATAGCCATTCTCACCGTGGATGGAAGAGCAGTAAATTGAAGGTTGAGAAGATAAGCCATGGGTCTCATAGTAAGGTCCGAACCAGTGAGAACCAAATACTTGGAGGGTTACCCACAAATTAGATAAATTCTACAGCAAGCTGGGTGGTTACAATTTTTGGAAAAATTCAATGGTTTTCATAAAGAGGTAACTAAAACATTTTCACGGTCCTTCAATGGAGCAGAAGTCGAAATAGGAGATGTTAAATTCACTATTACAGAAGCTTTCATTGCAGAAGCAGCGGAATTACCCAGGCAGGGAGAACGATGGTTCAAAAATTGAGAATTTAATAATGAGGCATGGAGGCAAATGCTTAAAACACCAGGTATGGATGTTCCCATTTTTAAGAAGGGCATTCCTAGCTCAGCACTGAAGAATAAATGGTGGAATATGTTGCTCATTTTGAAAAATTTTATAACGTGTGAGGGAAGGTTTGGTACCTTATATATTTATCATATTCAGCTAATGATGCATTTCTTAGATGATGAAATCAATTTACCCTTTTTCCTACTTCATAGTCTGAAGAGAATGGCCTCTAATGTTCAAAAGAGGGTTCAATTCCTGGAAACCACTTTGTACCACCAAGACCTAGTTAAAATATTGATTGAACATCATTTGAGAAAGGTGGGAGACAATTGGGATGAGTTTCTAGTGAGGAATCACTTTGAAGAACCCAAGGAATCTCCATCTGAAGACAAACTTACAAGAAGAAGCAGGAGAAGGAAAATTTCTGAAGCTGTTGAAACTAAAACTGGTAAGTCCATACAAGAGGACAGTGAGGAGATAATTTCTGAGAAATTGAATGAAATTAAGAAATAGCTTAAAAAGGAGAAGATGATAAGAAGGTATGCCAAGAAGAGAGGTGAAGGACCATCTCAACCAAGACGAAGCCACAGGCTTAGAGGTATATTGAAGAAAACAGGGGTTAGACAAACAAGAATTATAAACATTGAGGATGAAGAGACACCAACTTCTAGATCACCTGAGTACCAGTATGAGGAGGACCTTGATGAAGGAGCTCCGGAGATAGACCCAGCACAACAACAAATTTATAATTATGTTGAGACATTAGAGAAGAGAGCCTCAGAAAGTAGAGACAGAACTCCTAGCCCACTAGAATCTGCAATTGATTTGTTAAGAAGAGATAAATATGAGTTAGAAGTACTCAATAGGCATATCAAGAATGAGAATGACATTTTAAGGGAGCAGGTTAAGCTGAAAAGTGATATGAATACAATTCTCTCTCTACAAATGGAAAATTTTTACAAGGCTAGTGAGAAATTGAAGAAGAAAAACAAAAAGTTGAGCAGGGCACTTATAAATTTGAGATTCAAGTTGGTCATAAAGAAGCCTATGAGGCCATTGACTATCAGGAAAAGCAGAAGAAGGAGCCCAGATGTCCTAGCAGAAGTCTCAGAATATATGAGTTGATTACATGAGGACATGCAAAAATTTTGCAGTGGGGGTATGTTGAGCCCCAAAGATGTCCTTTCCCTTCACCAAATTTCACTTCATTTCATTTGTCCCTTATCAATTACAAGCTTAAATGGTCAATAGGATTGATTAAAGTCACTTTAGGAATGTATACAATGACTGAATTGCTATATTTTCATGGTTTTGCTGTTGTAGTAATTTTTGACTAGACTCAGCTACAGAATGCAGCCATTCTGTAGCCAGTCGCCTATTCCGCAGCTATATTCATGTTCTCACAGGTTACAGGTGTCACTTCAAGGAAAAATACATATGGTTGCATTCCAAAACACTCCCAAATTATTTATTGCTCTCTACGAAGTCTGAGCAAGAAGTTACAGGTGGTTATGCACGTGGAAGAAATCAAAGCCAAGAAGCAGATTCCTACTAGGACAGGGACTCTACAGATGTCTCCAACAAAGTACGAGGCTTCCATAAGAGTTATAATTTGATTTTGATTGAAAAAGACACTTGTTCCTATTTCTTCTCAAGGGCAGTTATGTATTTCTTTTATAAGAATGACTTGGAAGACCAAGAGACAGCTAGCTAGATTGATGTTTTGTTGCTAGATCTCAAAAGACCGTAATACTCTGTTTTTGAAATACTTTTCCTTTAATGAAAGAAGTACTGCTTTATTGCAAGATCTGAGGCAATCTTGAGGAGATTTGTATGCTAATCCGGTGGTAGAGGGCCCCTACTGCCCGAGAAGCTCTGTGCACATTGTTTAGATAAGTAACTTTAGCCTTGTTGCATTCCTAGCTTAAGCAATTTTCTTAACTTTGCATTTTATACTCACTTGCATTGGATGCTACAGCCAGTCTTATTCTTACGAATTGTTCCAAAATATCAGTAACATTGAATGAGATATAACTGTAGTATTTTAGGAATTAGTTGCATTTTTTTGAACTTTATGTTTTTGTGCTCAATTAAATCAATTGTTACAGTTAGTCTTGTTCTTACGAATTATTCCAAAATATCACTAACACTGAATGAGACATAGTTGTGGTGTTTTAGAGCTTAGTTGCGTTTCTTGAACTTTATGTTTTTTTTTTATATGCTCATTTACATCACATGTTACAGCCAGTCTTGTTCTATGAATTGTTCCAAAATACCACTAACACCGAATGAGACAGAGCTATAGTATTTCAGTGAGTAGTTGTGTTTTAGTTTAGTTGTAAAACTCTGGAGGTTAATGGCACTCTAGTTCAATTTTTTTCACTGTATTTCAAGTTTGAATGATTGCATTCTAGTTCAGTTCTATCCATTGTATTTTTAGTTTTATTAGTCAGTTGTATTCTAGTTGTTAAGTTAGACTTGATGGCCTTCATTATTTACAAACCACTCCTGTTCTTAATTTCTACTAATACATCATCATTATAGGAACAAGAATTGGTAATGTCATTTTGAAGTCTTGAATGTTCTACAACTTCTCATAATTTCACAAACTGCCTCTTTTCCAAAGCTATTCCAAAATATTTCTAATTCTTGAATGAGGTTTAACAGTGATATTTTGAGTTGTGGAATGGATTAATTTCGGTGTTATAGGTTAATTTAGAGTAGAATTCTTCACTAGGTTGCAGACTATCTTTTTCCAAATGTGTTCCAACAAATTTCTAGCCATGGATGAGATTTTCTCTGTGATATTGTAGATTGTTGTTTACTTAGAAGAACCTCATTACATTAAACTTATCATTTTCTCAAATTATTCCAACATATTTCTAATGAATGAATTGGACTGAGTTCATGTTATGAGTTATTGAGTTCATGCTATGAGATATTTTTCTTGTTAAAGTATTTCATTTTCTATTCTCAAGTGCCATACATAGTTTAGAATAGGTTTTGCTATGTTTTAGTGTGACCAACAACTTCTCTTTACCAACACTTAGTTCTTTTACTCTTAGAATAAAAACACAAAATCAAAAACATTGGAAAAACACTAAACACAACGTAGTGAGAAACAAATACCTAGGCACATATAGTGCACTTCACTTCAACAGTTTACTAGCCCTGGTTGACAATTTATGACATCAATTTAGGAACACTAAGTTGAGCAGAAAAGTAACATGCAGTCTCCATTGCCTCTGCCCAGAATTCTTGTCCTAACCTAGTACCACTGACATGCTTCTTGCCTTTTCCATCAGTGTTCTTTTCATTCTTTCTGCAACTCCATTTTTCTAAGGTGTGTATGGAGTAGTCTTATGTCGTTATATACCACACTTCTTACAGCACTCTTCAAATTCCTTCTTGCAGAACTCCCCACCATTATCTGTCCTCAACGCCTTTATCTTCTTCTCTGTCTGGTTTTCCACCAGAGCCTTAAATTCTTTAAATTTGTCAAATACTTCAGATTTCTTCCTCAAGAAATATATCCATGTATTCCTTGAGAAGTCATCTATGAATGAAACATAGTACACAAACTTTCCCAGTGATGGAACTGACACAGGTCCAAACACATCACTGTGCACAAGTTCTAATATCTTGTTCGTCCTCTTAGCACTAGAAGGAAAACTCACCCGATTCTGCTTCCCATATACACAATGTTCACAGAAATCGAAATCCAGAGAGAAATTAGACATACCTTCTACCATACCATTTCTATGCAGTATCTGAAGGCCCTTCTCTCCAATATGTCAGAGCCTTTGATGCCATAGCGTGACCTTCTCCAGAGACAGCTAGGCTTTCCGCTCCACTTTCAGGAACCATAGAACTATTACACCCATCAATAACAGTGCTACCTTGTAGCTTGTATAGAGTTCCAGTCCGAACTCCCCGCATTAGTACCAGTGCTCCCCGAACCATCTTGCAAGAATCTTTCTCGAACACTGTTTTTACACCTGCATCATCCATCTTGCTTACAGAAATCAAATTTCTAGCCAATGCAGGAATATGCAGAACACCAGGAAGTTTTCTAATCCTTCCACCTTGCAGCTTCAGCTTGACCTTTCCACGTCCGATGATTCTGGCCCTCCTATCATCCCCTAGGAAGACATCACCACCATCATATTTCTCATACTCGCAGAACCACTCCCTATGGGGAGTGAAGTGAAAGGATGCACCTGAGTCAATCAACCATGACTCATGATCTACATGTGTACTTGAGGAAGAAGCCAAATACACATCCCCACCTTCATCCGAGGTGGTTTTTGCCTCTGCAGAAGGAGCATCATCAAATCCCTTTCCTTTCTCAAGAGCTTTAGATCTGCACTCCTTTTTGTAGTGCCCTTCCTTTCCGCATTTCCAGCACACCTTTACAAACTTTCCAGGAGATTTAGATCTCCCTCTAGATTTAGATCTCCCACTCGAAACCTTATTCTTGTTTTTGTTTTGGGACCTTCCTCATACAGATAAGGCATCTCCATTTTGACCCTCCATATTTCTCCGTCTCATTTCCTCCGACAGCAAGGCTGAGACAATGTCATCAAAATTCAAGGTAGTTGTATTGCTACCTATTGCAATAACCAGACTGTCCCACGAGTCTCGTAGAGAACACAACAAACTGATGCACTTATCTTCATCTGAGATTTTAATATCAATAGATGAAAGTTAACTTACCACAATATTGAAGGTGTTCAGATGCTCTGTCACCGAGTCTCCATCCTTCGTCCTCAGGTTATATAGCTTTTTTCGTAGGAACAACTTATTCACTAGATACTTAGATTGGTACAAAGTCTCAAGTTTTTCCCACAAATTCTTCGTCGTAGCTTCCCCAGATACATTCAACAATACTGAATCGGAGACACACAACCGTATTGTGCTCTTAGCCTTCCGATCCAGTTTCTTCCAGTCTTCTTCTGACATTGTTGTTGGTTTAGTACCTAGATCTATCGCGATCCACTAATCTTTATCCACTAGTAGATCCTCCATCTTGAGCTTCCACAACTCAAAACTCTGACCATTAAATTTCTTGATCTCTATCTTTCCGCTGCTCGCCATCTTCTTTCACCACAAGAATCGATCCCACAGATCTCCCACTGAACAGGGTCTACCTCAGGCCCGAGCAAAAAACCCTCAGCAGCAAAGGCATCCCCTTGAAGCCGAAACAACTCCGATACCAAATGTAGGTTTTAACCCTGAACAGAAATTATCTACACACGAATCTTATAACAGAAAATAAACAATAGCGAGAGCATAAAACATAAAACAGATAAACACAGATATTTTCCCCTGGATCCCAAATCGGGATGACCAGCTTGATTTTTCATTATATTCCTTTTAGTGTTATAACACATATATATACATGCCGAAGCATACATAAACCCCAATCCATTAACGCTGGATTAGAACATAACCGTAGTTCCCTTGACCGGATCTACAAAATACCAGGGGCCAAAAACCATCGTACCCCAAAACCATGTGCAAACTCATGCACAAAACATGGGTGGGTCAGCCTATGAGTGGGTCCGTACACCAAAAAAAATTTCGCCGAGGCGCTACCTTGGACCCCAATAGTGGGGCCTTCCTCCCCCCTTGTGACCCCCCTACTGCGCCCGGCGCAATGTACAACACGTGGGGCTAGTCGTGAAAAGAATATAACACATACCCAACGTTCTCCCACTTGTTGTTTTCTTTCCACAGGGGGCCACAAGAGAGCTTAGTCATTGTGCCAATTCTTCAACACCCATTTTTTCTCTACACCAAGAGAACTTCTGAGTGCTCACAAACTTCATCAATGCATCTGCAACATTCTTCAAAGTGTCCACCTTTACCAGCAACACCCTTTTAGCCTCAACCATATCTCTAACAAAGTGATATTGAACATCAATGTGCTTTGTCTTTGAATAATAAGCAGGGTTCTTAGCCAAGAAAATTGCACTTTGGCTATCACAGTCTATCCTTATAGCTTGCTGTACCAACCCCATACTTGAACACAATCTTTGCAACAAAACTGCTTCCTTGCTTGCATGAGTGGCTGCTATGTATTCTGCCTCTGTAGTTGAAAGAGCCACTACAGACTGTCTTTTACTCATCCAACTGACTGCGCCTCCAAATAGGCTAAACACATACCCACTTGTAGATCTTCTTTTGTCCAGATCTCCAGCCCAGTCTGCATCAACAAAACCACGAATGTCCAACATTCTTTCCAATCCTGGTCTTCCCTGGTAGCACAAGCCATAATTACTAGTGCCACGTAAATATCTGAAAACCCACTAACTGATGTCCAATGCTCCTTCCATGGGTTTGACATAAACCTGCTCAATACTCCCACTACATGTGCAATGTATGGTCTAGTACAGACCATTGCATACATCAGGCTACCCACTGCACTTGCATATGGAACATGGGACATATCCTCCTCTTCTTCTTGTGCCTTGGGACACAGTTCAACAGACAGCTTTGCACCTACAAGAATAGGAACACTCACCGGTTTACTATCCTGCATATTGAACCTCTACAATATAGTCTCGACATACTTCCTCTGGTTTAACCAGAGCTTCCTCTTTGCCTGATCTCTCTTAATTTCCATGCCCAGAATATAGTTTGTAGCACCAATATCCTTCATGTCGAATTTGGAGAACAGTTGGGTCTTCAAATCTTGGATAATTTATTTGTCATTTCCAATCAACAACATATCATCCACATACAAGACCATAAATAACACGGTCACCAATTAATTTAAAATAAACACAGTGATCCTCCTTGCTTTTGGTGAAGCCAAGTCCCCGTATATAGGTATCAAATTTCTGATACTACATCCTTGGTGACCGTTTTAACCCATACAGAGACTTCTTCAACTTGAATACTAGTTCTTTCTTACCCTTCACCGTAAAGCAGCAGCAAAAAATAAAAGTAATATAATAGAAGTAACTTTGGCAACAGGAGAAAAAATATCACCAAAATCAATTTCCGGCACCTGGGAATAACCTTTGGCTACCAACCGAGCTTTGTATTTCTCCACCTTGCCTTCTACATTCATCATCTTCTTAAACACCCATTTTCTCCCGATGGGCTTCCTTCCAGCTGGAAACTCCACCAGATCCCATGCCTCATTTTTGTGCAAGGATGCCATTTCATCAACCATGGCCTCCTTCCAGACTTTTCCATCCACTGAATCTACTGCCTCCCTGACAGTTCTGGGATCATCATCAGTTATAGTTAAGGAAAAACCTGAACAGAAAGCAGATGGACTATACCTTTTTGGTTGCCTTCTTTCCCGAATTGATCTTCTCAAAGATGGGGTTTGTGGCTCTTCCTCTTCTGAATCTTCTTCTGTTGTAGAGTTTGATTCATACTCCTTTAGCTCAAACTCTATTTTCTCAGGTTCCTTTGGTAGGACTTCATGTGTAACAACATCTTTCACCTCTCTAAACATCACATCTCGGTTGTACACAACCTTCCTTGTTTCTGGGTTCCAAAGATTATAACCCTATAAACCATCCTTATACCCAATAAAGATGCACCTTTCAGATTTATTATCCAACTTGGTCCTTTTCTCCTTTGGAACATGTACATATGCATCACATCCAAATACCCTTAGATGTGAAAGAGAGGGTTTCTTACCAGTCCATACCTCATGTGGAGTATTATCCTCCAACGCTGACGAAGGTGATCTGTTAACTAAGTAACATGCTGTCTCCACTGCCTCTGGCCAGAATTCTTGTTCTAACCCGGTAGCACTAAGCATGCTTCTTGCCTTTTCCATCAGTGTTCTGTTCATTCTTTCTGCAAATCCATTTTTTTGAGGTGTGTATAGAGTAGTCTTCTGCCGTGCTATACCACAATTCTGACAGAACTCTTCAAATTCCTTCTTTCATAACTCCCCACCATTATCTGTCCTTAGCACCTTTATCTTCTTCTCTATCTGGTTTTCCACCAGAGCCTTAAATTCTTTAAATTTGTTAAAGAATTCAGATTTGTTCCTCAAGAAATATATCCATGTATTCCTTGAGAAGTTATCTATGAATGAAACATAGTAAAAATAATTTCCTAGTGATGGAACTGACAAAGGTCCAAACACATCACTATGCACAAGTTCTAATATCTTGTTCGCCCTCTTAGCACCAGAAGGAAAACTGACCCGATTCTGCTTCCCATATACACAATGTTCACAGAAATCGAAATCCAGAGAGAAATTAGACATACCTTCTACCATACCATTTCTATGTAGTATCCGAAGGCCCTTCTCTCCAATATGTCCAAGCCTTTAATGCCATAGCATGGTATTTTCTCCAGAGATAGCTAGGCTTTCTACTCCTCTTTCAGGAACCACAGAACTGTTACACCCATCAATAACAGTGCTACCTTGTAGCTTTTACAGAGTTCCAATCCGAACGCCCCGCATTAATACCAGTGCTCCCCGAACCATCTTGCAGGCATCTTTCTCAAACATTGTTTTTACACCTGCATCATCCATCTTGCTTATAGAAATCAGATTTCTGGCCAATGCAGGAATATGCAGAACACTAAGAAGTGTTCTAATCCTTCCACCTTGCAGCTTCAGCTTGACCTTTCCACGTCCGACGATTTTTGCCTTCCTATCATCCCCTAGGAAGACATCACCACCATCATATTTCTCATACTCACAGAACCACTCCCTATGGGGAATGAAGTGAAAGGATGCACCTGAGTCGATCAACCATGACTCATGATTTACATGTGTACTTGAGGAAGAAGCCAAATACACATCCTCACCTTCATCCGAGGTTTGTGCCTCTGCAGAAGGAGGATCATTAGATCCCTTTCCTTTCTCAGGAGCTTTAGATCTACACTCCTTTTTGTAGTGCCCTTCCTTTCCGCATTTTCAGCACACCTTTACAAAATTTCCAGGAGATTTAGATCTCCCTCTAGATTTAGATCTCCCACTCGAAACCTTATTCTTGTTTCTGTTTTGGGACCTTCCTCGTACAGATAAGGCATCTCCATTTTGACCCTCCATATTTCTTCGTCTCATTTCCTCCGACAGCAAGGCTAAGACAATGTCATCAAAATTCAAGGTAGTTGTATTGCTACCTATTGCAATAACCAGACTGTCCCACGAGTCTGGTAGAGAACACAACAAACTGATGCACTTATCTTCATCTGAGATTTTAATATCAATAGATGACAGCTGACTTACCACAGCATTGAAGGCGTTCAGATGCTCTGTCACTGAGTCTCCATCCTTCATCCTCAGGTTATACAACTTTTTTCGCAGGAACAACTTATTCACTAGAGACTTAGATTGGTACAAAGTCCCGAGTTTTTCCCACAAATTCTTCGCCATAGCTTCCCCAGATACATTCAACAATACTGAATCTAAGACACACAACCATATTGTGCTCTTAGCCTTCCGATCCAGTTTCTTCCAGTCTTCATCTGACATTGCCATTGGTTTAGTACCTGGATCTATCGCGATCCACTGATCTTTATCCACCAGTAGATCCTCCATATTGAGCTTCCACAACTCAAAACTCTGACCATTAAATTTCTTGATCTCTATCTTTCTGCTGCTCGCCATCTTCTTTCACCGCAAGAATCGATCCCGCAGATCTCCCACTGAACAGGGTCTAACTCAGGCCCGAGCAAAAAACCCTCAGCAGCAAAGGCGTCCCCTTGAAGCCGAAACAGCTCCGATACCAAATGTAGGTTTTAACCCTGAACATGAATTATCTACACACGAATCTTATAACATAAAATAAACAATAGCGAGAGCATAAAACATAAAACAGATAAACACAGAGATTTTCCCCTGGATCCCAAATTGGGACGACCAGCTTGATTTTTCATTATATTCCTTTTAGCGTTACAACACATATATATACATGCCGAAGCATACATAAACCCCAATCCATTAACCCTGGATTAGAACATAACCGTAGTTCCCTTGACCGGATCTACAAAATACCAGGAGTCGAAAACCATCGTACCCCAAAACCATGTGCAAACTCATGCACAAAACATGGGTGGGTCTGCATATGAGTGGGACCACATACCAAAGAATTTCGCAGGCACGCCGGACCCCGTTGGGGGCTTGGCCCCCTGCCAGCCCCCTACTACGCCGGGGTCACGCGTACGACGTAGGTCTAGTCGTGGAAAGAATATAACACACACCCAACATTCTCCCACTTGTTGTTTTCTTTCCACGGGGGGCCACAGGAGAGCTTAGTCATTTGGCCAATTCTTCAACACCCATTATTTCTCTACACCAAGAGAACTTTTGAGTGCTCACAGACTTTGTCAATGCATCTGCAACATTCTTCAAAGTTTCCACCTTTACCAGTAACACCCTTTTAGCCTCAACCATATCTCTAACAAAGTGATATTGAACATCAATGCGCTTTGTCTTTGAATGATAAGCAGGGTTCTTAGCCAAGAAAATTGCACTTTGGCTATCACAGTCTATCCTTATAGCTTGTTGTACCAACCCCATACTTGAGCACAATCTCTGCAACCAAACTGCTTCCTTGCTTGCATGAGTGGCTGCTATGTATTCTGCCTCTGTAGTTGAAAGAGCCACTACAGACTGTCTTTTACTCATCCAACTGACTGCACCTCCAAATATGCTAAACACATACCCACTTGTAGATCTTCTTTGGTCCAGATCTCCAGCCCAGTCTGCATCAACAAAACCACGAATGTCCAACATTCTTTCCAATCATGGTCTTCCCTGGTAGCACAAGCCATAATCACTAGTGCCACGTAAATATCTGAAAACCCGCTTCACTGCTGTCCAATGCTCCTTCCCTGGGTTTGACATAAACCTGCTCAATACTCCCACTACATGTGCAATGTATGGTCTAGTACAGACCATTGCATACATCAGGCTACCCACTGCACTTGCATATGGAACACGGGACATATCCTCCTCTTCTTCTTATGTCTTGGGACACTGTTCAACATACAACTTTGCACCTATAGGAATATGAACACTCACCGGTTTACTATCCTGCATATTGAACCTCTGCAATATAGTCTCGACATACTTCCTTTGGTTTAACCAAAGCTTCCTCTTTGCCCGATCTCTCTTAATTTCCATGCCCAGAATATAGTTTGCAGTACCAAGATCCTTCATGTCGAATTTGGAGAACTGTTGGGTCTTCAAATCTTGGATAATTTCTTTGTCATTTCCAATCAACAACATATCATCCACATACATGACCAAATAAATAGCACGGTCACCAATTAATTTAAAATAAACACAGTGATCCTCCTTGCTTCTGGTGTAGCCAAGTCCCCGTATATAGGTATCAAATTTCTGATACCACATCCTTGGTGACCGTTTTAACCCATACAAAGACTTCTTCAACCTTCATACTAGTTCTTTCTTACCCTTCACCATAAAGCCTTCAGGTTGCTTCATGTAGATCTCCTCTTCTAGGTCCCTGTGAAGAAATGTTGTCTTCACATCCATCTATTCTATCTCAAAATAAAATTTAGCAGCAACATATAAAAGTAATATAATAGAAGTAACTTTGGCAACAGGAGAAAAAATATCACCAAAATCAATTCCCGGCACCTGGGAATAACCTTTGGCTACCAACCGAGCTTTGTATTTCTCCACCTTGCCTTACATTCATCTTCTTCCTAAACACCCATTTTCTCCCGATGGGCTTCCTTCCAGCCGGCAACTCCACCAGATCCCATGCCTCATTTTTGTGCAAGGATGCCATTTCATCAACCATGGCCTCCTTCTAGAGTTTTCCATCCTCTTAATCTATTGCCTCCCTGACAGTTCTGGGATCATCATCAGTTATAGTTAAGGCAAAACCTGAACATAAAGCAGATGGACTATACCTTTTTGGTTGCCTTCTTTCCCGAATTGATCTTCTCAAAGCTGGGGTTTGTGGCTCTTCCTCTTCTGAATCTTCTTCTGTTGTAGAGTCTGATTCATACTCCTTTAGCTCAAACTCTATCTTCTCAGGTTCCTTTGGTAGGACTTCATGTGTAACATCTTTCACCTCTCTGAACACCACATCTCAGTTGTACACAACCTTCCTTGTTTCTGGGTTCCAAAGATTATAACCCTTTAAACCATCCTTATACCCAATAAAGATGCACCTTTCATATTTATTATCCAACTTGGTCCTTTTCTCCTTTGGAATATGTACATATGCATCACATACAAATAACCTTAGATGTGAAAGAGAGAGTTTCTTACCAGTCCATACCTCATGTGGAGTCTTATCCTCCAACGCTGATGAAGGTGATCTGTTAACTAAGTAACATGCAGTCTCCACTGCCTTTGGCCAGAATTCTTGTCCTAACCCGGTACCGCTGAGCATGCTTCTTGCCTTTTCCATCAGTGTTCTGTTCATTCTTTCTGCAAATCCATTTTGCTGAGGTGTGTATGGAGTAGTCTCCTGCCGTGCTATACCACACTTCTTACAGAACTCTTCAAATTCCTTCTTGCATAACTCCCCACCATTATCTATCCTCTACGCCTTTATCTTCTTCTTTGTCTGGTTTTCCACCAGAGCCTCAAATTCTTTAAATTTGTCAAAGACTTCAGATTTGTTCCTCAAGAAATATATCCATGTATTCCTTGAGAAGTCATCTAAGAATGAAACATAGTACACAGACTTTCCCAGTGATGGAACTGACACAGGTCCAAACACATCACTGTGCACAAGTTCTAATATCTTGTTCGCCCTCTTAGCACCAGAGGGAAACCTCACACGATTCTGCTTCCCATATACACAATGTTCACAGAAATTGAAATCCAGAGAGAAATTAGACATACCTTCTACCATACCATTTCTATGTAGTATGCGAAGGCCCTTCTCTCCAATATGTCCAAGCCTTTGATGGCATAGCATGGTATTTTCTCCAGAGACAGCTAGGCTTTCCGCTCCTCTTTCAAGAACCACAGAACTATTACACCCGTCAATAACAGTGCTACCTTGTAGCTTGTACAGAGTTCCAGTCCGAACTCCCCGCATCAATACCAGTGCTACCCGAACCATATTTCAGGCATCTTTCTCGAACACTATTTCTATACCTACATCGTCCATCTTGCTTACAGAAATTAGATTTCTGGCCAATGCAGGAATATGCAGAACACCAAGAAGTGATCTAATCCTTCCACCTTGCGGCTTCAGCTTGACCTTTCCACGTCCGACGATTCTGGCCTTCCTATCATCCCCTAGGAAGACATCACCACCATCATATTTCTCATACTCACAGAACTGCTCCCTATGGGGAGTGAAGTGAAAGGATGCACCTGAGTCGATTAACCATGACTCATGATCTACATGTGTACTTGAGGAAGAAGCCAAATACACATCCCCACCTTCATCCGAGGTTTTTGCCCTTCCTTTCCGCATTTCCAGCACACCTTTACAAACTTTCCAGGAGATTTAGATCTCCCACTCGAAACCTTATTCTTGTTTCTATTTTGGGACCTTCCTCGTACAGATAAGGCATCTCCATTTTGACCCTCCATATTTTTACGTCTCATTTCCTCTGACAGCAAGGGTGAGAAAATGTCATCAAAATTCAAGGTAGTTGTATTGCTACCTATTGCAATAACCAGAATGTCCAACGAGTTCTGTAGAGAACACAACAAAATGATGCACTTATCTTCATCAGATATTTTAATATCAACATATGACAACTTACTTACCACAGTATTGAAGGCGTTTCGATGCTCTATCATCGAGTCTCCATCCTTCATCCTCAGGTTATACAGATTTTTTCGCAGGAACAACTTATTCACTAGAGACTTAGATTGGTACAAAGTCCCAAGTTTTTCCCACAAATTCATCGCCGTAGCTTCCCTAGATGCATTCAACAATACTGAATCTGAGACACACAACCGTATTGTGCTCTTAGCCTTCCGATCCAGTTTCTTCCAGTCTTCATCTGACATTGTCGTTGGTTTAGTACCTGGATCTATCGTGATCCACTGATCTTTATCCACCAGTAGATCCTCCATCTTGAGCTTCCACAAATCAAAACTCTGACCATTAAATTTCTTGATCTCTATCTTTCTGCCGCTCGCCATATTCTTTCATCGCAAGAATCGATCCCGTAGATCTCCCACTGAACAGGGTCTACCTCAGGCCCGAGAAAAAAACCCTCAACAACAAAGGCGTCCCCTTGAAGCCGAAAAAGCTCCGATACCAAATGTAGGTTTTAACCCTGAACAGAAATTATCTACACACGAATCTTATAACAGAAAATAAACAATAGCGAGAGCATAAAACATAAAACAGATAAACACAGAGATTTTCCCTTGGATCCCAAATTGGGACGACTAGCTTGATTTTTCATTATATTCCTTTTAGTGTTACAACACATATATATACATGCCGAAGCATACATAAACCCCCAATCCATTAATCCTGGATTAGAACATAACCGTAGTTCCCTTGACCGGATCTACAAAATACCAGGGGTCGAAAACCATCGTACCCCAAAACCATGTGCAAGCTCATGCACAAAACATGGGTGGGTCCGCATATGAGTGGGACCGCATACTAAAAAAAATTTCGCCAAGGCGCTGCCCCAGACCCCGATCGGGGGGGCTACCGCCCCCCTGTGACCCACCTGCTGCGCCTGGCGCAACGTACAACACGTGGCGCTAGTCGTGGAAAGAATATAACACATACCCAACATTCTCCCACTTGTTGTTTTCTTTCCACAGGGGACCATAGGAGAGCTTAGTCATTGGGCCAATTCTTCAACACCCATTGTTTCTCTACACCAAGAGAACTTCTGAGTGCTCACAGACTTCGTCAATGCATCTGCAACATTCTTCAAAGTGTCCACCTTTACCAGCAACACCCTTTTAGCCTTAACCATATCTCTAACAAAGTGATATTGAACATCAATGTGCTTTGTCTTTGAATGATAAGCAGGGTTCTTAGCCAAGAAAATTGCACTTTGGCTATCACAGTCTATCCTTATAGCTTGTTGTACCAACCCCCATACTTGAACACAATCTTTGCAACCAAACTACTTCCTTGCTTACATGAGTGGCTACCATGTATTTTGCCTCTGTAGTTGAAAGCGCCACTACAGACTGTCTTTTACTCATCCAACTGACTGCACCTCCAAATAGGCTAAACACATACCCACTTGTAGATCTTCTTTGGTCCAGATCTCCAGCCCAGTCTGCATCAACAAAACCATGAATGTACAACATTCTTTCCAATCCTGGTCTTCCCTGGTAGCACAAGCCATAATCACTAGTGCCACGTAAATATCTGAAAACCCGCTTCACTGCTGTCCAATGCTCCTTCCCTGGGTTTGACATAAACCTGCTCAATACTCCCACTACATGTGTAATGTCTGGTCTAGTACAGACCATTGCATACATCAGGCTACCCACTGCACTTGCATATGGAACACGGGACATATCCTCCTCTTCTTCTTGTGTCTTGGGACACTGTTCAGCAGATAGCTTTGCACCTACAGGAATAGGAACACTCACTGGTTTACTATCCTGCATATTGAACCTCTGCAATATAGTCTCGACATACTTCCTTTGGTTTAACCAGAGCTTCCTCTTTGCCTGATCTCTCTTAATTTCCATGCCAAAATATAGTTTGCAGCACCAAGATCCTTCATGTCGAATTTGGAGAACAGTTGGGTCTTCAAATCTTGGATAATTTCTTTGTCATTTCCAATCAACAACATATCATGCACATACAAGACCAAATAAATAACATGGTCACCAATTAATTTAAAATAAACACGGTGATCCTCCTTACTTCTGGTGAAGCCAAGTCCCTGTATATAGGTATCAAATTTCTAATACCACATCCTTGGTGATTGTTTTAACCCATACAGAGACTTCTTCAACCTGCATACCAGTTCTTTCTTACCCTTCACCATAAAGCCTTCAGGTTGCTTCATGTAGATCTCCTCTTCTAGATCCCCATGAAGAAATGATGTCTTCACATCCATCTGTTCTATCTCAAAATCAAATGCAGCAGCAACAGATAAAATTAATCTAATAGAAGTAACTTTGGTAATAGGAGAAAAAATATCACCAAAATCAATTCCCGGCACCTGGGAATAACCTTTGGCTCTCAACCGAGCTTTGAATTTCTCCACCTTGCCTTCTACATTAATATTCTTCTTAAACACCCATTTGAACCCCATGGGCTTCCTTCCAGCCGGAAAATCCACCAGATCCCATGCCTCATTTTTGTGCAAGGATGCCATTTCATCAACCATGGCCTCCTTCCATAGTTTTCCATCCTCTGAATCTACTGCCTCCCTGACAGTTCTGGGATCATCATCAGTTATAGTTAAGGAAAAACCTGAACAGAAAGCAGATGGACTATACCTTTCTAGTTGCCTTCTTTCCCGAACTGATCTTCTCAAAGCTGGAGTTTGTGGCTCTTCATCTTCTGAGTCTTCTTCTGTTGTAGAGTCTGATTCATCCTCCTTTAGCTCAAACTCTATCTTCTCGGGTTCCTTTGGTAGGACTTCATGTTTAAAAACATCTTTCACTTCTCTAAACACCACATCTCGACTGTACACAACCTTCCTTGTTTCTGGATTCCAAAGCTTGTAACCCTTTAAACCATCCCTATACCCAATAAAGATGCACCTTTCATATTTATTATCCAACTTGGTCCTTTTCTCCTTTGGAACATGTACATATGCATCACATCCAAATACCCTTAGATGTGAAAGAGAGGGTTTCTTACCAGTCCATACCTCATGTGGATTCTTATCCTCCAACGCTGATGAAGGTGATCGGTTAACTAAGTAACATGCAGTCTCCACTGCCTCTTCCCAGAATTCTTTTCCTAACCCGGTACCACTGAGCATGCTTCTTGCCTTTTCCATCAGTGTTCTATTCATTCTTTCTGCAACTCCATTTTGCTGAGGTGTGTATGGAGTATTCTTCTACCGTGCTATACCACACTTCTTACAGAACTCTTCAAATTCCTTCTTGCAGAAATCCCCACCATTATCTGTCCTCAACGCCTTTATCTTCTTCTCTGTCTAGTTTTACACCAGAGCCTTAAATTTGTCAAAGACTTCAGATTTTTTCCTCAAGAAATATATCCATGTATTCCTTGATAATTCACCTATGAATGAAACATAGTACACAGACTTTCCCAGTGATGGAACTGACACAAGTCCAAACACATCACTATGCACAAGTTCTAATATCTTGTTCGCCCTCTTAGCACCAGAAGGAAAACTGACCCGATTCTGCTTCCCATATACACAATGTTCATAGAAATTGAAATCCAGAGAGAAATTAGACATAACTTCTACCATACCATTTCTATGTAGTATCTGAAGGCCCTTCTCTCCAATATGTCCAAGCCTTTGATGCCATAGCATGGTCTTTTCTCCAAAGACAGCTAGGCTTTCTGCTCATCTTTCAGGAACCACAGAACTATTACACCCATCAATAACAGTGCTACCTTGTAGCTTGTACAGAGTTCCAATCTGAACTCCCCGCATTAATACCAGTGCTCCCTGAACCATCTTGCAGGCATCTTTCTCGAACACTGTTTTTACACCTGCATCATCCATCTTGCTTACAGAAATCATATTTCTGGCCAATGCAGGAATATGAAGAACACCAGGAAGTGTTCTAATCCTTCCACCTTGCAGCTTCAGCTTGACCTTTCCACGTCCAACGATTCTGGCCTTCCTATCATCCCCTAGGAAGACATCACCACCATCATATTTCTCATACTCGCAGAACCACTCCCTATGGGGATTGAAGTGAAAGGATGCACTTGAGTCGATCAACCATGACTCATGATCTACATGTGTACTTGAGGAAGAAGCCAAATACACATCCCCACCTTCATCCGAGGTTTTTGCCTCTGCAGAAGGAGGATCATCAGATCCCTTTCCTTTCTCAGGAGCTTTAGATATACACTCCTTTTTGTAGTGCCCTTCCTTTCCGCATTTCCAGCACACCTTTACAAAATTTCCAGGAGATTTAGATCTCCCTCTAGATTTAGATCTCCTACTCGAAACCTTATTATTGTTTCTGTTTTGGGACCTTCCTCGTACAGATAAGGCATCTCCATTTTGACCCTCCATATTTCTTCGTCTCATTTCCTCCGACAGCAAGGGTGAGACAATGTCATCAAAATTCAAGGTAGTTGTATTGCTACCTATTGCAATAACCAGACTGTCCCACGAGACTGGTAGAGAACACAACAAACTGATGCACTTATCTTCATATGAGATTTTAATATCAACAGATGATAGCTGACTTACCACAGTATTGAAGGCGTTCAGATGCTCTGTCACCGAGTCTCCATCCTTCATCCTCAGGTTATACAAATTTTTTCGCAGGAACAAATTATTCACCAGAGACTTAGATTGCTACAAAGTCCCAAGTTTTTCCCACAAATTCTTCGCCGTAGCTTCCCCGGATACATTCAACAATACTGAATCTAATACACATAACCGTATTGTGCTTTTAGCCTTCCGATCCAGTTTCTTCCAGTCTTCATCTGACATTGCCGTTGGTTTAGTACCTGGATCTACCGCGATCCACTGATCTTTATCCACTAGCAGATCCTCCATCTTGAGCTTCCACAACTCAAAACTCTGACCATTAAATTTCTCGATCTCTATCTTTCCGCCGCTTGCCATATTCTTTCACTGCAAGAATCGTTCCCGCGAGATCTCAGGCGAGAGCAGAGTGCCCACCACGAGCCAGGAGCAAAAACCCTCGAGCGGCAAGGCGTCCCCTTGAAGCCGAAACAACTCTGATACCAAATGTAGGTTTTAACCCTGAACATAAATTATCTACACACGAATCTTATAACAGAAAATAAACAATACCGAGAGCATAAAACATAAAACAGATAAACACAGAAATTTTCCCCTTGATCCAAAATTGGGACGACCAACTTGATTTTTCATTATATTCCTTTTAGTGTTACAACACATATATATACATGCCGAAGCATACATAAACCCCCAATCCATTAATCCTAGATTAGAACATAACCGTAGTTCCCTTGACCGGATCTACAAAATACCAGGGGTCGAAAACCATCGTACACCAAAACCATGTGCAAACTCATGCAAAAAACATGGGTGGGTCCGCATATGAGTGGGACTGCATACCAAAAAAAAATTCGCCGGGGCGCTGCCCTGGATCCCGATAGGGGGGGCTGTCGCCCCCCCTGTGACCCCCCTGCTGCACCCAGCGCAACGTACAGCACGTGAGGCTAGTCGTGGAAAGAATATAAAAAATACCCAATAGCAACCCAACGTACCATTCAATGTTCCCCATGATCTACTGGAATAAGCTGAGGGGCGAGAAGTGGGATTCTCTCCAAATAAAAAAAAATCAAAATGGCGCCATAACCAAAGTTTTTTTAACTTTGCATTATTTTCTCTGGTTAGTTGGCCTTTCATGTTAGCCAATACGCCTTCACACCAATTGAATATGGTGTCTCTGAAACACTCTACCACGGTCTGCATTTGAGATTTAGTGGCTACAAGTGGAGCCGCACTTCCACACAACCTGGTTACTATGAATGCAATCACTTTGAGATCTAATCGCAAGATATTTTTTATGTCTATGTGATTATCCTTTGGATCTGTCTCATCATTGCAACTGTTGTTTGTAGCTAACAATGGGTAGGCCAGCCTGTCTAGCCCCAAACAAGGATATGTTTTCTCATCTTCGAGTCAATCCAGTGAGGAAATAGATATCCTCGAGCTTGATTTTGAGCCAATGGTCACCAATGATAAAGCACTGATCTTGAGCTTCCCATGCGTTTACTAACCATGTCATCAGGTGTACTTGTGCTTTCATACCTTGGATCACCCAAAACTTATATAAACCACAATTTTTTAGTACACACATTGTTGCAAGATCATTCATGGCTTCATTGTCTATAGCCTCATGCTCATGTTCTCTCCACTCCAGCATGGTGGAATAGCCTGCAAATAAACACATTTTAAAGTTAGAAACCATTGGAGTGTAAAAACTTAATCATTTTTAAGAGAATTTGTAAATTTTAAAATGGTCATGGCACCTTCGTAGTTTTTGTGCGGAAATAGTGTGGACGTCCACACGGGCTCCACACAAAAACTGCGGTAGCCTAATAATTTTCCTTTTGAAAAATTTTCAAGGTCCGCAGGTAGCGTGCGCATGCCCTGCAGACCCCCGAGAGTGCATTTTTGAACATAAATTCCTCCCAAAAAATCAAATTAAAGCTAAAAAGGAGAATTGAAACAGATAAAAATGAAGAGTAAGATGATGTGCATTACCTAGTTCTGATGAATCATTGAATGAACGGTCGGTTCTCCCGATATTAGCTCCAGAATTTTTTTTCCAAAAGCTCTCAATTCACTGCTATGAAGAAAAAAGGTGAAAATGATTTTGTTTAACTCATTTTTATAGTTTTTGAATGAATAAAATATTATATTTTATTTATTTTTCACTCTAAAAGGATATTTTTTGATATTTTTGCTTCTTGGAAACAGGTATGTGTAATATTTTGAGTTTTTGTGCAGGATACATGTTTTTTGGTGAAAAGAATTATTTTGACGCTGAGTATATTTTTATCACTTTTTCGGGCTCTTGAAAATTACGAAAAATCAAAACCCAGGAGTTCTATTTTAAGCCCTTTTCAGACTCTCTAAATATGAAAAGATCACGTGTAATTGAATATTCGAACTCGTTAAAGGAAATGAACAGTTGTCCCTTCAGTATAAGTTTACCCCTTTTCCAGACTGAAATGGAATATTTACGAAAAAGGTATAAGTTGACTAATCATGGTCAATAGAGTTCTCTCCTGTATTATTTTATCCTTTTTCGGGCTTGAGAGACTAAATTTATGAAAAAGTACAACCATGGAGTTTACTTATGTTTTTCTTCTGACTCCCTAAAACTGTAAAATGCTATGTTTCTCCTATACTGGACTTGTTAAAATTTAACAGTAAAGGACCTATCGATTACAAACATGACTGAACCACTCCTTCTTAGGGTTCGATCTTAAAACTAATATGGACTCATCTGAAGGATGAGCTTACACAAACAAGAAAATGTTATCCTCCTCACGCTTGTCAAAAATAAAGATGTACTTTCCAATAATGGTGGGGGAAAAAGAGAGAAAAAGAATCCAGTTGTCACCCTTGTTTTAAAAGCAGTATACCACTCTTAAACATGACACTTTGTCACACTTGAACCTGGGTTGGGAAAATACTTTGTCTAACAGTTAATAAAACCACATTGAAATTCTTCATCCAATTTCCAGGTATTAACTTTAGGTCAATTGTTACCAAACCATCTGCAGTGTCATTATGTATTCAAGAGACAGTTCAAATAAACCATTCATTTCAAACATTTGTCTCCATTCGCGGTGAACATCCCTAAGTCAGTCCTTGCAAATATTTCTTCAAAACTTGATCTAATGGTTTCATGTCGTGGGCTTTCGTACGACGGGTCACTTTCTATCGTTGACAGGTCATCATCTAGAACATTCTAAAATCCTATCAGTACCTTGGGATCTTCACGCCCTAATGGCAGGTTTCTCTCCTTTGACGATAGGTTGCATCATTTCCCTACAATCAAATGATTCTGTGAAGTGTTCGACTGCAAATCATTCATTCACACTTCATAGATTGTACTGAGTACTTTGAGAGCCATTTTCATTATTGGTGGTTTCTCTCACACTTGTTAACAGTTCACATCATTAACTGATAATCAAGTGGTTTCTACTAGGAAAAATTTTAAGGATGGAAATTTATCTTAAAGATTAGAAATCTTGGTAAATCTTAATAATCCATAAAATGAAAACTATAAAATGCTTGGTGATATTTTAGTGAAAATATTCAAACTTCTAATTATTTTATATAGTTTCTATAAAATTTTGGCGATTTTTAAGGTAAAATGTTTTTTTCTTAAAAAATTGGGAATTCACTAGTAAAAAATGATGAAATTAATGACTAGGTGACTAAAAATGTTAGTCACCGCTATTATTTCAAGTGAATTACTACTAAATTTGAGCAATTTTAAGTGACCAAACTAAAAATGACTCACTTAAATGACTAATTTAGTCTTGGAATAAAATATACGACTATATAATAAGTGACTAAACTAAAAGCGACTAACTTAAATGACTAATTTAGTCTAGGGATAAAATATATGACTAGATAATAAGTGACTAAACTAAAAGCGACTAACTTAAATGACTAATTTAGTCTAGGATCAAAATCTATGACTAGATAATAAGTGAAAAAATTAATAATGATTAATGTAAATGACTATTATAGTCCAAGAATAAAAATATGGCCAAATAAAAAGAACAACAAATATATGAATTAGTCATTTATGTTAGTAATTTTTAATTGTGTCACTCCATAAATGGAAAATTCCAATTTTGGTACTGAAGTGCTACATTTCACTATAGGTGTCTCTGAATCCATTTGCAATGTTAAAATTTAGAGACAAAGGGGTATCTGAATTTACAGTGTTAAAATTATGAATACCCTTTTTTCTCTAATGTTTAACATTGCAGATGGATTCATCCACAATTAACATAATTGCATGTATCATCTATCAACTTTACACTAATGCCTTAATTATAATTTTAGTAAAGGTAATATTTAGATAGTAAATTAATATTTGGTCATAAATTTTAATTTTTAAAATTCATTGTTTTATGTTAAAATTATGAGTTGTTTTAAATCTAAGGTTAAATCTTCATATTTACATTTAATAAATAGATAAATATAACATTTCTTATGTTAAACGTGTGAGTTCATTTTAATATAGTATTAAATTGTCATATTTACATTTGATAAATACTAAATAGATAAACCTAAAATATATATTTATAGACCTATTTAGTAAATAGGTATGAACCTTTATTAATTTAAGTATGAACCTTAATTATTTTTTTAATGATGTGTTTTTTTGTAAGTCAATGTTCTATTCATGTAGGAAAAAAGTACATATAGTCGCTTACAAAATAGGTGGTCTCACCTCGACTAGGTTTGTTGACAAGAAATTGCACCAGATGCAAAAAAATACAAAAGAGAGACTAAAGACATTGTTCATAAACGATTGGGCCAAAGGCACCAAAACACATATAAAACATAAAGAAATCCAAATAGCATACACCATATATGACGTGTAAGCAACCACGTCACTCTAGCTATATATAGATACAACATCACTCAAGCTATATATGAACAGATAAACAGTCACCTACGCAAATGTGTGAAGTGATAACCCTGGTTCTCTAAATTAATTCTCCTCGTTACCTCGGTTTCTCTACTACGCTAATTCATTTGTTCAGAAGTTGGTTGGAATTTTTGTTGTTCTAGTGATTTTCTATTTTTTACCTCATTTTTCTATCAATTAAGAAACCCTCTATCCATTCCCTTATCATCATAATATGTGGGTATTTGCTTTCCTCTGATGATCATTTTCACACAAATTGAGTTAGTGTTTTTTTGTTGAATGACGACATTCACAACCCATGTTTAAATCTTGCCTCTCTTCGACAACTTGTAAACATGGGGTCCTTCTAGCCCATGTTGAAGAAATCCCACGTTTATGACACAAATGGTGCTAATGGTATGCCCTGGAACTCATCCTCGTCCGCTAGAAACATGAATATGAATCCTGGCATAAATCTCAGTTCTGGTGTTAATTATCACTCTGGACCTAACCCCAACCAGGGTCATGGGTTTAATCCCAATGCAAAAGGGGCTAACCGTAACCCCACCCTCAACCCTAACCCCGGGGCTAACGCGGTTTTTCTAGGGCCGCCCCAGGGAGGATACCCCCTGCGATGGGTAGAGGGCAATATAGAGGAGGCTCAGGAGGGTCATATAGAGGAGGGTCATATGGAGGGGGGTCGTATGAAAATGGGAACCATTCCACCCATTTTGAAGGGTTAGGGTTTCAATAGCAACATGAGTAGGGAAGTAATGTGGGGGATCTCGAGTGTAGGCGTTATAAAACTAATGAGGTTTGTCCTTATGGCCCCAGCTGCCGCTACAAACACGACCCTACAAGTATGCGTTATTTCTCCTTCACAATCCATCCCTTCAGTCTATTATGTGTTAATTTGGTCGATTTAGGGGTTTATTATTTTTTTGTTACTTTGTGTGGGAATGACCTATTAAAACGAAGTGGATACCATAAACACACCTAGACATAGGGAGATGCATTACATAACGTGCATTTTGTTTGGGTCAGGTCCCAGATTTGAGCAATATTTATTCTGCTTCACAAACCGGAGACTTGACACAACCGTCGTTCTCTTTATTTTTAACATCCCATTGGAGTAGGGCATATACCACAAGAAGCATGGAACCACCTGTAGATGGGTTTACAATATTTTTACCTCTCCAATGAACCAAAGTCTCATTGGCACTGGTTCTCAGATTAAATACTCTATTATGCCGAAATGCTTGTTTTCCCAAAACTTTGCATATGTTTTGGCCGTAAGTTACATGAACCTCCTCTCTCTATTATTTTTGTGTTAAGTTGTGTACCACTAGACCTTTGAGGTTTATCGTTATCTATATGCATAGACACATATGTATTGTTTGGTTTTCTTTGAACGTCCTTTTGAAACCAACCAATAGTATATATGATCTTCTTTTTTTTCTTAATTTTAAAATTGTGAATTCAATTTGGTCATAATTCAATTAAAAATGACCACCGATGTCTGGAGTGGGCATTTTTTGTCTTTTATTGCTACCCTTTTATGGAATTCAAATTTTCTTTCTTCATGGTAGGTTTTGGGTAGTGTCCAATGCCCCGTTTCACATGGAAGTGTTCTCAATTTTCCATATTTTGGCAATGTTGTTTTTTTTGCCTTTACCCTTTTTCGGCCTATTGTGTGCACTATAATCATCTTGTATATCTAGTTCATTATCCTTTTTGGCCAAAGTTTTAACACTTTAGATCCAGATATGATACTGATAAAATAAGAGATTTAAATCTGGCGTGGTTAGTAGCCTTTTCTAATAGAACATTAGAAAGCTCATTTGTTTATATAACTTGATGATCCTATTGGGTTGAATTGTGTTGGAAGACTTACATTTTGGTTTTGAATGTGTGTAGAAATGGCTCTCGTATATTTTTGGAACAACCCCAAAAACAACCATCTAGTGGTATTTTTGAGGTCTTCCATTGACTTAAGATATTTGTATACTATTTTTATGTTGGAGCCATATTTCAATCAACCACCCCCCCCCCCCACCCCAAAAGATCTACATATTCATCGGATCTACATTGTTCAACTCTACTTTAGCATTTTATTAGATTTAGAGAATATTGATTTTGTATTTATTTAATGAGAAAATTAAAAAACATACTAGATAGTTTTAAGATTTAACACCTTAAATTGTTGCACAAGTACACAATATCTATGCTTGGTTGTATTTTGAGTTGAATAAAACATAATTTGCAGCCCCACTATTTCATGCACTTTATGCCCATTACTTATGATAAATCTTGCAATGTGTGCATGCTAGTCAAGGTATTGACCTCCTATACGAATTTCCAGTTATTACGCCATGGATGCATTCTAAACATTTATGTTGGTTTTTTTTTTTTTTTGGGCAAAAATGAGATGCATTATTCATAGTATGAATAACAAGGCAATGGATTTATGCATTATGAAATATTCAGATAGGGTTGTGTTCCTAAGTATCTCTAGCAATGAATGTCTGTGAACTCATGCTTGATGAGAAATTGATGCATAATTCATAGCATGGAAAACAAGGATATGGATTTATGCATTATGAAATATTTAGATAGGGTTGTGTTTATAAGTATCTCTAGCAATGAATTTATGTGAAATCATGCATGATGAGAAATTGGTAAGTGTTAAATCCTAGCTAACCTATTGTTGATGGTAGAATGCAAAGCTTGTTGTCTAAATGAGTGATATGTTGGGTTAAGTGTGGGTTGGAGGAATTTATTGAAGATCTGTCTAGATGAAGGTTTGTTATGTTGAATTCAGATGGGGAATATCCATTAAGCATTCAACATTCAAGTAAATGCATTGAATAGTCAACGGGACCAATCAAGTTTCTAGCATAAAATGTAATTTTATGTTCTTTTTGTGGGGATGATTTGGTCAAAAGGTTGCACATCTGTAGCACATCTAGATTTGTGCAGATTAGAATTCATTCTTTTAAGTTTGAGTTGTTCTCAGGTAAGCATTTAGAATCTTACGCCAAGTTTGGTCCTTTAATAATTTGGAACTTTATTCTTGATTGGGCTTTGTTTGTTATGAATTTTACACTCCCCTTTCCTTGAGATCTTTACGAAGTCTTCCACTTTTGTGGTGGTATAAAAAAGGACAAGGTAATCTCCTTTGACTTCTAAGTGCCTGAATTATTCTCACTTGTAGGTTCTCATTTAATCTATCAAGAGTCCACACAATCAAGCTTTGCCCAGACTCGAATGTTTTCTTGAAAAATCTCTGCACACTATTCAGAGAGCACTGTGATGCCTTATAATATTGGTGCAATGGTCAATGTTTGTAGATTGGAACACTGATACATCTGTGCCATTGTGTCCCATGCAACATTTGCATCATGTTTGAAGTATAATTAGAATATTCTTAGAAAAGTCCAATGTTATAGCCAATAATAGTTTGTAAACATGCAAGGAAAAATTTGGAAAATAATACACGTTCATTTCAACATACCACATCGGGGTCGCAAGAGCGACACCGCGTGGCGGGATTAAAAAAATTGAGAAAAAACAGGGAACTTTATTTTTAAAGTCATATATAATGTAACCCAAAGTATCATGTAAACTTTGGAAAATAACCCCTAACCCCTAAAATCCTTATTTGCTAAATCCCCTAACCCCCTAAACCTCTAAACCCCTAACCCCTTAAACCCTGATTCCCAACCCCTAACCAATTTAACCCCCTAAAACCCTAACCCATTTAACCCCCTAAACCCTAACCCCATTAACCCCTAACCACTAAACCCTAAAATCCTTAACTACTAAATCTCCTAACCCCCTAAACTTCTAAAGCGACCCTAACCCATTTAACCCCCTAAACCCTAAACCTATAACCCTGTAATCCCTAACCCCTTAAACCCTAATTCCCAACCTCTAACCCATTTAACCCCCTATACCCCTAAACCCATAACCCATTTAACCCCCTAAACCCTTAAACACTAATTCCCAACCCCCAACCCATTTAACCCCCTAAACCTCTAAACCCCTAACCCATTTAACCCCTAAACCCTAAACCTCTAAACCCTTAACCCCTAAACCCTTAACCCCTAACCCATTTAACCCCCTAAACCCCTAACCTATTTAACCCCCTAAACCCTTAACCCCTAACCCCTTAAATCCTAATTCCCGACCCCTAACCCATTTAACCCCCTAAACCCCTAAAACCCTAACCCATTTAACCCCATTAACCCATTAACCCCTAACCCCTAAAATCCTTAACCCCCTAAACCTCTACACCACTAACTCATTTAACCCCCTAAGCCCTAAACCTCTAACCCCTTAACCCCTAACACCTTAAACCCTAATTACCAGCCCCTAACCCATTTAACACCCTATACCCCTAAATCCATTTAACCCCCTAAACCCTAACCCCATTAACCCCTAACCTCTAAAATACTTAACTACTAAATCCCTGAACCCCCTAAACCTCTAAACCCCTAATCTATTTAACCCCCTAAACCCTAAACCTCTAACCCCTTAACCCCTAACCCCTAAAATCCTTAACTGCTAAATCCCCTAACCCCTAAACCTCTAAACCCCTAACCATTTAACCCCACACCCCTTAAATCTCTAACCCTTAACCCCTAACCCTTTAAACCCTAATACCCAACCCCTAACCCATTTAACACCCTAAACCCATAAAACCCTAACCCATTTAACCCCTTAAACCCTAACCCCATTAACCCTTAATGGCCCCTAACCCCTAAAATCCTTAACTGCTAAATCCCCTAACCCCTTAAACCTCTAAAACCCTAACCGACTTAACCCCCTAAACCCTAAATGTCTAACCCCTTAACCCCTAACCCATTTAACCCCCTATACCCCTAAACCCCTAACCCATTTAACCCCCTAAACCCTAAACCTCTAAACCCTTAACCCATAACTCCTTAAACCCTAATTCCCAACCCTAACCCATTTAACCCCTAAACCCCTAAAAACCGAACCCATTTAACCCCCTAAACCCTAAACCTTTAAATCCTTAAACCCCTAAACCACTAACACCTAAACTCCTAACCCCTTAACCCCTAACCCCTTAACCCCTAAACCCCTAAACCGTTAACGCTTAACCCATAACCCATTAACCCCTCACCCCTAACCCCTAAAATCCTTAATTGCTAAATCCCCTAACCCCTAAGCCCCTAATCCCTAATCCCTTAGCAACTGACTCATTATTCACCTAACCCCTAACTGCGCCTAAATCCCCTAACCCCTAAGCTCCCAATCCCTAATCCCTTAACCACTAAATCATTATTCCCCTAACCCCTAAATGCACCCAAACCCCCTAACCCCTTGCCCCCCAATCCCTAACCCCTTAACCACTAACTCATTATTGCCCTAACCCCAATCCCTAATCCCTTAACCACTATCTCATTATTCCCCTAACCCCTAAATGCGCCTAAATATCTTAACCCCTAAGCCCCCAATCCCCAACCCCTTAACCACTAACTCATTATTCCCTAAACCCTAAACCTCTAACCCTTAAGATCATATTCCCCTAACCCCTAAGCCCCTAATCCAGAATCCCTTAACCACAAACTCGTTATTCCCCTAACCCTTATAAAAGTCCTTAAAGCCAGCTGGGATTAGCCATTCCGAACGAGAGAAGGTCTAGTTGGGACCTACGAACGGGTTAATTCCCCCTTGTGGGCAAGGTGGAATACAATGAGCAAAACCATGGGTTGAAAAAAAGTGGAACCTAAAAACCTCTCTTAAATTTAATATTTTATCTCAATTTGATTTTAATAATTAATTAATAATTTCTTTAAAAGCACTTATGGATAAATCACATAAATTTTTTAAGGTCGACACCTTTGGAACTACTCTTTATGTAATTATTCATTAATGTTTTTAAAATAATTTTATTAGAATGAAATCGAATTGATTTTTGAAACTTCCTTTTAAATCAATAGTTGAACTTACAAGAAACTACTCATTATCTAATTCATCATCAATGTTTTTAAAATAAATTTATTAAAATGAAATTAAATTGATTTTTGAAACTTCCCTTTTAAATCAATTGTTAAACTTACAGGGAATCACTAATTGCACTCAACATCCATAAAAACAACAACGAGTATGATCAAAAATCGTATTTGAAGGGCATAACATTAAAAATGATCTTTGAAAAAATGGAGGGAGGGAAGGGAGTATTCATTTTTCCTTTAAATTCTAGACTTTTTACCCATTAAAATAACATTTTTGCCGCCAAAAACACATCACTTTGTTTTCTTCATCTCCCGCTCCTTTTTTTTTTACCAGCAACGAAGCAGCTCTCAGATTCAGATTGAAATAGAGAGATAGGGAGTGTTTTGGTCATCTCCCGCTGTTTTTTTTTTTTTTTTTGTACCAGCAACGAAACAGATCTCAGATTGAAATAGAGAGATAGGGTGTGGTAGTCGAAGCCTCTTTCCCACCCGGATATTTACTTTAACAGGTAAGATGTTGCTTCTTTTGGATCTAACTGCCCGTGCCCATTATTTTCGTTTTGCAGATTGAAGTGAAGCTCTTTATATGTCCATTTATATTATCAATGCTCTGTATCTTTCTTTTGAAAATTGGTTCTTCTTCGAAATCACTCCAAGAAAATCGACCACAGTAACTGTTTGTAATGGATTCGCTTGTCTTGTATTTCACCTTGGCTCACATATTTTATGGCAATTGATATGTATGATAATACTCTTATAGTTTTCGTTACAAGGTGGACTCGCTGTCATGTTCATAAGTTTTGATTTGTTTGTAAGATGTCTCATTTTTGCAGTGGAATTACTTTTTCTTGATGTTCTATGCATGCTTTCTAATTTATGTCAATGCAGTAGATCAAATCCTTGGGTTTCTATATTGATGATATAAAAGGTCAAGAGGAAAAATGGCCCTTTCTCCAGCCCAGAAAATAAGGAGGAGTCCTCGGTTAGGCATTGGTGGCTGTAGAAAGACTGGGTCATCAAACTCTGTTGGTGAAGAAAAATGCAAACAACTTCATGATCATCCTACAACTCCCCTCGCAAAGAAGAAGCTTTCCTTGCCTGGAAATGAAATACCCAATAATTCCAGAGTTCAAGAGAAGAACACCTTGAAGAATGGCAATGCTATTGTAAGTTTTGTAACCGGTGACAATGAAGTAAAGGCCGAGGAAAAAAGGAGCCCATTTAAGGCAACTCATGGCACAAAATGCGTTGAGGGTGAAACTGTGACGAGTCCAAAGAACGCCCTTAAAAAAAAGCCATATCTCATCTCAAAAGTTACAAAGATCATGACTTAAGAAAACATACGGCAACAGCAGCAAAACTGTCCTCCCTAAGAAGCTCTTCCAAAAAATAAAATCACCACAAAATATATGAAAAATCCAACTCAAAGGGTTTTAGGTTTGATCCCAACAAGGACTTACAGGCAGATAACAAAGAGAACATGCCTTCTCCCCGAGCAGGCGCTTCCAAAAAGAAAGTTTCAGCTTCGGATGGGGTGTAGAAGCGGGCAAAGTCTCCAGGAGTGCGTGTTATTGGAGGGAGAATTTATGATTCTAAAAATGGCAAGAATTGCCACCAGGTGTGTGGGGATATTTCTCTCTCGATATGCATTCCTCATTTTATGCTTTCACAAGGATTTTTAATTCCAATCACATCACTTGAGATTGTAGCAGTGCCGGCAAAAGACTCTGGAATTCATGGCATTTTGCAAGAATGTTGTTGGCAAGAAATCATGCACACAAAAAATGTTTGCCCTAAGTGTTTGCTTAAGGTTTACTATAAAAATTGCTTCACAGTGGTTTAAATTCAAAACCCGTCCATTACAATGCTACTGCTTAGTTTCTGTCCTCTCATGCACATAGGTGCAATTCGAAAATTTCGAATTTTTTTTCCTGAACAAGCATATCAATCTTTCTTGATTGCACCTTTTTGCTTTCCTATCTCTCTAACACACATTATCTATATATATACTTGTTCAGGTATAAAAGGTAGAAATTCTTGTTTAAGGCTTCATTAATCTAGTCAAATTCGTAGTAATTCCATTCACATTGATAATCTGACAGATATGGAGAAAAAGTTGAAGAGTTTGCTAAATCTGAGGAGTGGAAGTGTCCAAAGTGCAGAAGTATCTACAATTGCAGTACTTGCATGTAAACTTGAATATAAAAATGCACCTAGGCAGAAAAATGCTAATTGTTATGTTGATTTTTATAACTCAAATTTTCAATCAGGTTTTGATAAGAAACATTGTCTAAAATTTCCAGAAACAAAGTCGTTGAATTCATTATTGCAGGAAAAAGAAAGGTTGTGCCAGGAAAAAGAAAGGTTCTGCTCCTACTGGAATTCTTGTCCATGCAGCTAAGGCTACAGGCTTTTATTCTGTTGCAAGGGCATGTCGGTGATAGTGTGGAATAATTCTTCGGAACATCGACTCTGTTTTAAATTATCTCGCCCCCACGTGGTGTGAACCTTCATGTTTTCAAGCAGCAAGGTTGTGCTCCTACTGGAATTATTTTCCATGCAGCTAAGGCTACAGGATTTTATTCTGTTGCAAGGGCATGTCGGTGATAGTGTGGAAGAATTCTTCAGAACATCGACTCTGTTTTAAATTATCTCACCCTCGCGCGGTGTGAACCTTATGCTTTTAAGCAGCGTGTCTTCGCCTAGTTTCTACTTTTTTATGATTTATCAGATTCTGCTTTTCTTTGTTATGTTCTAGAATGTTGGAGGTTTATTTTTTAACTGTGACAAAACTTGAACTTGAAACCCTGCACTATCAGAACATAACAAGAAGAAAGAGAAAGATGACCAACTAGAGTGCCTAGACTTCATAACACTGCAAGAAATAAATGTTCCTTCAATTTTCACTAGCCTAATTGTGTATCAGAACTAGAGGAGTGCCCAGACTTCATGACTCTACAAGAAATAAATTTTCGCTTAATTTTTCACTGGCTTAATTGTGGAATTTGGATCACCGTTCCATAGTTTGGCTATGCTGTTCTTGTTGGAATGAAAAACTATGATATTGGTACTTCAATGTAAAACTATGATATTGATACTAGCCTATTTTGGAGGGACGGAAACATGTTCAATATAGACTTTGGTTAAGGAAATAGGTCCATAAGTAAAAATCTTGTTATATGTCTATATGTAACAGATCGATAACTGTATCATCTTTGAGAAGTTCTCAAACTTGTTAACGAAACATATTGAATATTTATTTAATTTTCATAATAATGATCACTAGGAATTACTTGTAAGCTCAACTTCACCAACTCAAAATTAAAATCAAATCCCTTCATCCCCAAATTAAAGTCATAGGGACTTTTAAGCCTTGGCTATTCATCTTAACAGAGTGTTACTCCTCGCATGTTGATGCCAGCGAAATCAGAAATTGAATATGGCAAGGAGCCAAATTCTGCTTTTCATCTCTTAATCACAAGCAAAATGAGTTCTAACGGTCTGGAATGACTATAAGTTCAAATTCTTGCATATTTCAATGGTAGAAAATGACAACACTTGTGACCACGGGCCAAAATTTCAAGTATACATGCCTGGCCTTTATGCTCTGTCAACCTGTCTTCTAAGCAAACATAAAGCGTAAATGTGACAGATATGGAGAAAAAGCTAAAGAGGTTGCTAAATTTGAGGAGTGGAAGTGTCCAAAGTGCAGAATTATATGCAATTGTAGTATTTGCATGTAAACTTGAATATAGAAATGCACCTAGGAAAAAACATGCTAATTGTTATGTTGCTTTTTATAACTCAAGTTTTCAATCAGGTTTTGATAGGAAACATTCTCTGAGATTTCCAAAAAAAAAGTTGTTGAATTCATTGTTGCAGGAAAAAGCAAGGTTGTGCTCCTACTTGAATTCTTGTTCATGCAGCTAAGGCTACAGGATTTGCTTCTGTTGCAAGGGTATGCCAGTGATAGTGTGGAATAATTCTTCGGAACATGGACTCTGTTTTAAATTATCTCGCCCCTGCGCAGTGTGAACCTTCATACTTTCAAGCAGCGTGTCTTTGCCTGGTTTCTACTTTTCTACGGTTTATCGGATTCTACTTTTCTATGTGTTATGTTCTAGAATGTTGGAGGTTTATTTTTTAACTGCGAGAAAACTTGATCTTGAAACCCTGCACTATCAGAACATAATACGCAGAAAGAGAAAGATCACCAACTAGAGTGCCCAGACTTCATAACACTGCAAGAAAGTAGGGTTCCCTCAATTTTCACTGGCCTAGTTGTGTATCATAACTAGAGGAGTGCCCAGATTTCATGACTCTACAAGAAAGAAAGTTTCACTTACTTTTTCATTGGCTTAATTGTGGAATTTGGATCACTGTTTCATAGTTTGGCTATGTTGTTCTTGTTGGAATGAAAAAATATGATATTGGTACTTCCCTATTCTGGAGGGAAGGAGACATGTTCAATCTAGCATTTGGTTAAGGAAATAGGTCCATAAGTAAAAATCTTGTTATGTCTATATGTAACATATTGGTAATTATATCATCTTTGAGAAGTTCTCAAACTTGTTAATGAAATATATTGAATATTTATTTAATTTTCATAATAATCATCACTAGGAATTGCATTTAAGCCCAACTTCACCAACTCAAAATTAAAATCAAATCCCTTCATCCCCAGATGAAATTCATAGGGACTTTTAAGCCTTGGCTAATAAACTTAACAGAGTATTACTCCTTGCATGTTAATGTCAGCGAAATCATAAATTGAATATGGCAAGGAGCCAAATTATGGTTTTCATCTCTTAACCACAAGCAAAAGGAATTCTGATGGTCTGGAATGATGATAAGATCGAATGTTTTCATCTTGCAATGGCAGAAAATGATAAGACTTGTGACCACGGGATAAAATTTCAAGTATATATGCTTGTCCTTTATGCTCTGTCAACCTATCTTCTAAGCAAACATAAAAGGTAAATGCACCAGATATGGAGAAAAAGTTGAAGAGGTTGCTAAATCTGAGGAGTGGAAGTGTCCAAAGTGCAGAAGTATCTGCAATTGCAGTATTTTAATGTAAACTTGAATATAGAAATGCACCTAGGAAAAAACATGCTAATTGTTATGTTTATTTTTATAACTCAAATTTTCAAACAGGTTTTGATAGGAAACATTGTCTGATATTTCCAGAAATAAAGTTGTTGAATTCATTGTTGCATGAAAAAGCAAGGTTATGCTCCTATTGGAATTCTTGTCCATGCAGCTAAGGCTACAGGCTTTGCTTCTGTTGCAAGGGTATGTCGGTGATAGTGTGGAAGAATTCTTCGGAACATCAACTCTGTTTTAAATTATCTTGCACCCGTGCGGTGTGAACCTTCATGATTTCAAGCAGCGTGTCTTCTCATGGTTTCTACTTTTCTTTGGTTTATCGAATTCTACTTTTCTATGTGTTATGTTCTAGAATGTTGGAGGTTTATTTTTTAACTATGAAAAAACTTGATCTTGAAGCCCTACACTTTTAGAATATAACACGCAAAAAGAGAAATATCACCAACTAGAGTGCCCAAAATTCATAACACTGCAGGAAATAAAGGTTCCCTCAATTTTCACTGGCCTAATTGTGTATCATAACTAGACGAGTGCCCAGACTTCATGACTCTACAAGAAATAAAGTTTTGATTACTTTTTCACTAGCTTAATTGTGGAATCTGGATCACTGTTTCATAGTTTGGCTATGATGTTCTTGTTGGAATCAAAAACTATGATATTGGTACTTCCCTATTTTGGAGGGAAGGAAACATGTTCAATCTAGCCTTTGGTTGAGGAAATAGGTCCATAAGTAAAAATATTGTTATAGGTCTATTTGTAAAAGATTGGTAATTATATCATCTTTGAGAAGTTCTCAAACTTGTTAATGAAATATATTGAATATTTTTTTAATTTTCATAATAATCATCACTGGGAATTACATTTAAGCCCAAATTCACCAACTCAAAATTAAAATCAAATCCCTTCATCCCCAGGTGAAAGTCGTAAGCACTTTTAAGCCTTGGCTATTAATCTTAAAGGAGTGTTACTCCTTGCATGTTGATGTCAGTGAAATCATAAATTGAAAATGGCAAGGAGCCAAATTCTACTTTTCATCTCTTAACCTCATCTCTTAACCACAATCAAAAAGATTTTTGATGGTCTGGAATGACAATAAGATCGAATGTTTGCATCTTGCAATGGCAGAAAATAAAAACACTTGTGCCCACGGGCTAAAATTTAAAGTATATATGCCTGGCCTTTATGCTCTGTCAACCTGTCTTCTAAGCAAACATAAAGGGTAAATGCGCCATATATGGAGAAACGTTGAAGAGGTTGCTAAATCTGAGGAGTGGAAGTGTCCAAAGTGCAGAAGTATCTGTGATTGCAGTATTTGCATGTAAACTTGAATATATAAATGCACCTAGGCAAAAACATGCTAATTTTTATGTTGCTTTTTATAACTCAAATTTTCAATCAGGTTTTGATAGGAAGCATTGTCTGAGATTTCCAGAAATAAAGTTATTGAATTCATTGTTACAGGAAAAAGAAAGATTGTGATCCTAGTGGAATTATTGTCCATGCAGCTTAGGCTACAGGCTTTGCTTCTGTTGCAAGGGTATGTCAGTGATAGTGTGGACGAATTCTTCGGAACTTTGACTCTGTTTTAAATTATCTAGCACCCGCGCGGTGTGAACCTTCATACTTTCAAGCAGCGTATCTTTGCCTGGTTTCATTTATCGAATTCTAATTTTCTCTATGTTATGTCCTAGAATGTTGGAGGTTTATTTTTTAACTGTGACAAAACTTGATCTTGAAAACCTGCACTAATCAGAACATAACACACACAAAGAGAAATATCACCAACTAGAGTGCCCAGACTTCATAACACTGCAAGAAAGAAAGGTTCCCTCAATTTTCACTGGCCTAATTGTGTATCATAACTAGTGGAGTGCCCAGACTTCATGACTCTACAAGAAAAAAAGTTGCACGCACTTAATTGTGGAATCTGGATCACTGTTTCATAGTTTGGCTATGCTGTTTTTGTTGGAATGAAAAACTATGATATTGGTACTTCCCTATTTTGAAAGGAAGGAAACATGTTCAATCTAGCCTTTGGTTAAGGAAATAGGTCCATAAGTACAAATCTTGTTATATGTCTATATGTAACAGATTGGTAATTGTATCATCTTTGAGAAGTTCTCCAACTTGTTAACGAAATATATTGAATATTTATTTAATTTTCATAATAATCATCACTAGGAATTACATTTAAGCCCAACTTCACCAACTCAAAATTAAAATCAAATCCCTTCATCCCTAGATGAAAGTCATAGGGAATTTTAAGCCTTGGCTATTAATCTTAACAGAGTGTTACTCCTTGCATGTTGATGTCAGCGAAATCATAAATTCAATATGGAAAGGAGCCAAATTCTGCTTTTCATCTCTTAACCACAAGCAAAAGGAGTTTTGATGGTCTCGAATGATGTTAATATCGAATGTTTGCATCTTGCAATGGCAGAAAATGACAACACTTGTGACCACGGACTAAAATTTCAAGTATATATGCCTGGCCTTTATGCTCTGTCAACCTGTCTTCTAAGCAAACATAAAGGCTAAATGCGCGATATGGAGAAAAATTTAGAAGAGGTTGCTAAATATGAGGAGTGGAAGTGTTCAAAGTGCAGAAGTATCTGCAATTGCAGTATTTGCATGTAAACTTGAATATAGAAATGCACCTAGGCAAAAACATGCTAATTGTTATGTTTATTTTTATAAGTCAAATTTTCAATCAGGTTTTTATAGGAAACATTGTCTGAGATTTACAGAAATAAAGTTGTTGAATTCATTGTTGCAGGAAAAAGCAACGTTGTGCTCCTACTCAAATTCTTGTCCATGCAGTTAAGGCTACAGGCTTTGCTTCTGTTTGCTGATTTACTCAAGTGTCAAGGTATTTCTGAGGTAAATTCCCGCACATCCAAATCCTTGAATTTTGTCTCAAGGGAATCCAATGCAGTTTATTGCAGGCATAGAATTTTCGTCAAATGATGTTGGATCAGCATTGCAGTTTCTGGAATTTTGCTCAGCATTTGAACAAGTATGTACTCTCTTATCCAAAATGTGTTTTAAGTTCATATCTATGGTTCAAACTGAAAATTTTTCACTGTGGATATTTTCTTTTACATTGTTGTAGTTATACTTTCAGCAGTACCATTTTTTTTGCTACAAACACACTAGTGTGACGATATGAAGTGGAAAAAGTTTAATACTGGTTAGTTTACACCATGATTTAGGCTAACATCACTTCCTACTTATTCCGTTCTTGATTTCTTCATGTTAGATATAGTCCATAACACCTTTCCATTCTTTCAGAGCTATGCTTTTACACTAGTCAACAATAATTGTCAGAGAAGTTCTTTGATTGTTAAAATAAAAGTAATCTTTCCAAGGCAGAATTTTGGAAGTATCTGTAAATGAGGTCTTATAGATGTAATTTACCAATAGATGAGAGTACATGCTATGCTTAGTGCAAGTGAAATGCCAAAGTCTCTATGATCATCAAGAAAATATGGTTTCGTAAGGTCATTGTATTATAAAGAATTTCCATTGTGCTGTTGTCCACATGCTTATATTGCAACTATGAAATTTGAGTCCCAATTGTCAGGCCTTGGCCTTGATACTATCCGAAGTATCTCTTCTTGTTATAGGGATTTGACGCATGCTTACCATTCAACATAGCAGTATATGATAAACTTTGTATTCATAAACAAATGAGCAGTGATGGCTCAGAAATGCCACTAAATGAATGAAAAAACCACTTTTCTATGGGGATGTGTCCCTTAGGGTGGGAGGGGGCACCTCCATGTTTCCCATATTCCCAAGGTGTCTTTTTCTTGTACGATGCTCCAAGAAACATTTTTCCACATATCACTTTTGGGAAATGCTCTGAAACATAGAGGGAAATGCATTTTCCCAAAAGGGTTTTTTATTTTTCCATTTTTTTGGACGATTCAAGAAACATTTCTCTACATATCTCTATGGGAAACGTAGATGGAAACTTTTCCCTAATGTGAAGGATGCATTTTCCAAAAGGAGGATTTTTAAGTTTTTCCCTATAAAAAAAATGTGCTTTTTGATGTCTCAGAAAAAATGAGTTGCCAATTTTTATCGTGTCCCAAATGCTTCTACTTGCTTGTTTGACCATCCCTATACATGCAACCAAGACTGTGATTCCTTGTATTCCTTCTCCATGTGAATCTTTATTCATGTTGTGTTCACTCTTTCCAATGCCATTGCAACCCTCGCCTAGTCCAATATACCATCATTTCAACACAAGTTGTTGATCCACATTGTACTTATGCTCATTAAATTGTACTTTGTGAATTTTGGATTTTTGGTCATGTTATTAGAACCCCATATTCGAGGTTCCTAGTGTAGTCAATGTTCTTTATCCACATTGTGTTCACTCTTTCAAATGCAAGTGCAACCCACACCTAATCCAATATACCATCATTTCGACATGAGTAATTGATCCACATGATCTTTCTCTTAGTAATTTGGCTGACCCCATCTTCATGAATGAAACATTCAAATAGATTAGGCTTAGATTAGGGCATTTTGTTGGGATCTTTTTAGCGAGCTTTAGGATCCCATATTCAAGATGGGAATACTCTTGGACTGGTATGGTATTGATAAATATAGCATCATGTTGTGGAAGACATTATTCAAGGAAATTTGAGGGGAGCTAATACTTGACTGCTTCAAGCCATAGATCCATCGTTATCCCCAAGTACGTAAGTTCCAACGTTTCTGAATCAAACACAGGAAAAATTTTATGCTGCCCCTGAACATCAGTGTTGCAGATAGGGGGCTATTTTATATGAGAAATTAAAGCTACCCAAATATAATGTATAGTTAGGAGAAGAAACTCCTCTGAAGGTGAATTATCATACCTATGAACAATAAGATACAAACCTGGAAATGATTTTTCTCATTGTGTAGTTAATCAATTATGGGTTTGCATAAGTCCTCTTGTTTTCCTAGATATTGGTTTGTTCTTTCAATATGACAAGACTATTCATCTTCAATAAGGATGCCTTCAAAAAATGGAATGGACCTTTCTACCTTTTTCTCATATGGTTCACAAAACGACATGATGATATGATTAGCCTTCTTTTATTTCTCATCGGAGTCCATGTCACATGTATGATGACTGTCAAAGGAAAAAATATCAGATCTTGCATTTCTCTGTTCAAATTTAATAGGCAATGCTAATTGGATATGCACATAATTATGGGTGCCAAAGTTTCCACCATATTCAAAATAAGAGATAGGAGTGTTGGTCTCTTGAACCTTAAGGGACCTTTGGGATTTCCCTTCATTAATGAGTGACTTATTACTCTCATTCTCAGGATAACTAGAACTACAGTCCAGTCCATTATCTCCATCTGCGCTCAGGATTTTGTCATATGTTGGTTGAATTTCCATTTTCCAGTGTAGAAAAAAGGCATGGCATGATACCCATGTCATCACGTGCTAGTCTTCTAGGGTGATTGCAAGAGTGGTAGAAAGTTGTTTCCTACCCTCTTGCTGATATTCCTCCTCTGCATTCAGGACATTTTCTCACACTATCAATCATTTGGAAATATGGATTGTTTTCGACGGGGAATCAAATCAATAGAAGTGTAGCATATCCCTGTCCAAGTGTAGCAAGCCAACTAAGCAAGCTGAAAAACTTGTCGGAAACTTTTCTTTGTCTTCTTCAATAGGGTGGTCATTAACACTGCCTCAAAATGAGTAATGGCTATACTGAGGCATCCCACTGTTTTCACATCACAATATGTCATAGGAACATACCTCTCTTTATCTCTACCACACTCATCATCGGCATCAAAATGCAGTGTAGGTGTTATATATTTGTTTTGCTCAAACTCAGAATGTAATTTTGAGATGCCAAATGTGTTTCCATGAATGCCCATAGCTTTATTACCCTCACTTAGACTCCTACATGATCAGTTTATATGCATGTTTATGAGGATGTCCTATTATTGTATTCTTCTTTGTTCATTTTACCCTAGATTTAGGTTTGGCATTTTCTAGGAGTTGCATTTGCACTCCCACATTGTACTCGTACTAACTGTATATTTTAGTCCCATCGACCTATTTATTGTCATTCATTGTATATATAAAATTATCTTATCTTATCTTATATCACTTTCTGCTGATCAAAATACACTTTTCTAACCTAAGAAGCGTGTTCAAGTTTCAATGCATCTCCAAAAAGATTATGATTGGATGTGTTTCATCATATCTGCTGCCTGATTGTTCTTCTAGTCAAAAGTGAGAAAAATTTTACACATCCATATCAGTAGTCTGAGCATTGTAGGTGGTCTATACACTAGGCTGAAAAAAATGGATGAGCGTGGCCTTCATCTTCAAGTGCTCTTCTTGAAGTCAGGTTTAGTGTATACCCACTATGCACATTGGTCATTACTGTCATCCAACTTCCATTGCCAGAAATTTTCTCCAGCTTTCTTCACAACATAAATAAGGGAGGAAAAGCATATTGGTACATTTAGTCTGTAGCTCCAAATATAGTTCATAAATGTTAATGAGTCCATTGGCTACATACTTTACAAAGACCAACACGTATATTCATTTCGATGTAAGAGAAAATTCAATGCCTCTATCTGCTGAATAATTTAGGAGTGTAAGGATGAATAGTGATAATAATCAGCACCCTCATGAGCCTCCATACTAAGGATTGGTGGTGTAATGCATAAAGTCTCCAAAACCCCCTCTCAATTGGTCATGTTCCCATCCCATTATCACCACTGGTCCTGAACACTAGGTTGGATACCATTACCTTCAAGTGTTCCTCAATCTAATCCTCTCTTGTAGATTATCATCCCTGTAGTACCATCAAAGAAAATGTGCATTTTGTAGCCATGACTTCTTTTCTAGGCGTAAGTTTTGGAAATGTACTAGTAGGGGTTGAAGGTCCAGAGCAACACTTTTTACATGGGGAAATATGTGAAAATTGGACCACAAAACAACATAATGGAATGCATCCAAAATATTCATGAGTGAGTCACTTTAAGCCTTGGAGGGCCTTGTCAATTTGTGAGATCCAAAAGAATTGACCTGATGGTTTCTTCTCCACATAAAAAGTGAAGAGAGAGCCTTGTTTTCTGAGGTTGAGTATCCACATCTATATTTACTAGGTTGGAATGTTGATGAAAATACAATAATCGCTTTTTATTGTTGTCACTTTGTTGCTTTAAAGTCTTGACTATCCAATTGAATGCGAGCTTTACCTCTGCTGAGTTTCCAGAGTAGGTGGATAAAAAGTTTCCTACCGTCGGTGGTTTAAGTTAAGGGACAGTGGGCATTGAAATGTGGTTGTAAGAAATTTTATGAGAGACAAACGTTCTTAATTTAAACCTAGTCTCATGTTCTAGCAACGACATTATTAACCTTTTTGTGATGTTTTTGAGTATATTATATATGAGTGTGGGTCTCTCTTGTTGAAGGCCTTGGTCTGACATTGTGTTTAAGGTTGCATATCCATAAGTAGATTTTTTCCTTGAGTTCTCAATCCCACCATTTTGCCCACTATGCATGACTATAACTTTTTCATATAACTCCACGGTGTTTGCATATCTACCAATAATATGCAGGTACTTGTGTTGAATGTGTTTTCATTGCATTTTGGTAAGGGACACAACCACAAACAATTGATCTCAAGTCTTGAGTTTAATGTCATGGGCTATCTCCTATGCTATGTTATTTTCTACTCTAGATCTCTAAGTTATTCATTATTTAGCCTGAAGCTACCTCCAACTTCCTTCGTATGCACAAGCACAATGTTGCTCTCGCTTGGATAATAGTGGTTATGATTACACAAGTTTGACCCTTTGATGCACTGATATTTAGCACTCTCTTATTTGACAATAGTGAGTGCGTTTTCACTAGTGGAGGATGAAGGTGAATTTCCATATTTAAAGGGAAAAATGGTGGTAAGTGATGCTTCTTATGTGATGTAGAGACAAATAGGAGAACTTCTTTCATTTCTCTCGTTTTCTTACGATATTTTTGTGTAGATAGAATATGAGTAACTTGGTTCATGTTTGTCTTTGAATTTAACTATAATGTTAGACTTATCTCACTAATCATTCATTAGATTGCATTAAGTAGCTGATCCATTGTTGATCCCTTTTCAGACATGACGCGTTTGTATAAACGAGTTGAAAAAGTTTGATTGCAACTTTAAGGTATGTCTAAAATTCAAGTTTTTAAATTTCAAATTTAGTGGACACAATGACTTGAGGGATGAATTTGCCTCTTCATACATTATAACCCTAAATTCTTGTCTTCTGTAGATACCTTGATCAAGTTATTTTTGTATTTGCTCATCGAGCAGTGTGATTACCTTCTATACACCATAAGCTCTGAGTATCTTGCTATGACAAAGTCACATCAGTTACCTCTTTCTTCTAGGTTTTGATTATGACTAGGCTAATTTCTTGACATTCTCCACCCAAACCGAAGTTTAGTGCGTGAGGTTGGGTTCAATTAGGGGAATTATAGTTTCTATGAGCAACAACGTCCAATGTTTATTCAATTGATTGGTAGCTATCAAATGCTGTACACTCTATACTGAATTCATTCTACTTGGGATGCTAAAATATTTTTGACTTAATACTATTCTCCTTATCTTTAGTTTATACAACCTTAAAGGGAATTTTTGGAGGTGACCATGGTCTAGACATTCAAAACTTAGAAATTTAAGAATAAACAATTTTAATCAACAAGCGATAATGCTAGAAAAAAGCTGCAAAAATAATTTTGTTAATTCCGTGAATTGGAGAGAAACAAGATCTTGGAAATGTTCTCCATCATGAGCGATGGGTGACTTTGTGGTTTTGATTCTCCATCCGAGTTGCCAAGTTCACTTGATGCTCGACATAAAGAAGAGAGTCGACTTATTTTCCAATCTCTGTCAGTTGGAAAAGAAAAGCTCTAGCAAATTTCTTTGCATGCTTGGGTGAGAGAAAATCATATGGAATGAATGAGAGTAGAGTTCGGCATCTCAGCGCTACACATAACAATGGCACAATGGGTGTTGATCAAAATCTGCTCAAAGAGAAAGAAAGGGTGAAGTATTAGTTGTATTTGAGCGATCAATAACAAATACGTGCAAGGTGTCCGAATGGGAATTACAATTAGAAGATACAAGATTGTCCCTAAAGCTAATATGGCTATTTTTGGAGGAAAAAGCTCAGGGTTTTCTAAATACGGTAACAAAGTTGTTGATTCGCAAACAATCTTTTGGATAATGACAGTGCTAAAGTACTTGCGGGGAAGGTTCAACTCGCCAATGTGAAGGCATTTGACACAAGATACATGAGATAAGTATCCATCCACTAATAGTGATATTTGTGAAAATGTCTACTCGAAAACTTTTAGGTGTCATCTTTGCTTGATTGAAAAGTCAAGGCAAAGAAGGATTTAGTAGCTAGATTGACAAAAAGAAGAATAAAATATCTTCCAATGTTTCTCGCGAAGAATAATGTTGCAAATATTGGTAGATGTCGCCATAGAGTAGTAGTTGTCGATAAGAAGAAGAAAAAGAAGGATTTTCTAGTAAGCCAAATGCTGTAGCTCACCTGGATTTATATAATTCTTAAAAAAGTTCAAGAGAACAATTTTCCATCCTTCTTGGGAAACAAATTGACTAAGATGATTCCATTGTCATTAGAACAATTTTGCATCGCTTCCCGAGAAACAAATCCATTACGGAATAGGAGTTTCCCTAAGAAGGAATTTATAACATGAAACCAAAAAATTACAAATCAAATGTTAGTTTGTCTTTCCAAGGCATATGATAGAGAAAATTGGCTTTTCTTAGGCTACTCATCCATATATGGTTCAATGTGCAATTGAGTTAACTAGAATTCTAATTAATGGCTTAGCCTATTCTTCTATCACATCTACAATAGACGATGGCTGTGAGTATGACGCCTAATGGCTCGCTATATTTTTGTCGTAGAGTAGGTGGTCTCAACAGAGTTATAACATAGTAAAAAAGAACTATAAGCTGACAGTATTATACAAATAGGATTTGCCCTAGAGCTGACTATATTTACTCTTTGTTGATTATGTTTTTCTTTTGGGTGATATGACCAAGAGTATATGCAATTATGTTGAAGTACCTGCCTTTGAAGAACTAAAATTCCTACCTTAAAAACTACCAACAATTGAGGAGCTACAAGAATCAACTACCATCTTTGATTTGAACCTAAATAGTCTTATTATTTCCGAGTATTTCCCTAATCACAATGACGATGAGATTCTCCTCATGGATTATTTCTCTCATTCTATTTATTAGTAAAATCCACAAAATGTATCCCTACATTTGAATCTTGGGAAAAAAACATATAATTGTTATCATTTAACTTTATCCATATCTCTTGGAGCCCAAAAATCCATTTGATTTTGATAAGCTTCATTCTGTATAACCCCAAAAGCAACCCTATTATAAGATGAAGAAACCCATTATGTCCTCTTGAGTCTTGACAAAGTATGATGGAATGAAATTGGGTGAAGACGGATCCCGGGTTTACCATGTCATAACCTAGGGTTCATCAGAGATGGCGACCTTGGTTTGAAGATATCCCACCATACAAACTAGACCACCCATACTTATCGTTGCCATCCCTTTCATCATGTCTAGATTAACATACGAGGACCTGCTATAACAGCGTGGAGGCCCATGGTATTTATTGCAATGTAATTTATTAGAATACATGCCATTTCTTATTATGAGATTTACCACATCCGAAAATGGCATCATTCACATAATTTGAAGTAAGTCTACAAATTAGGTCAACATAATTTTTTTCACATTTACTGATTTCCCTCACATTTGTTGGTTCTTGAAGCTCGAGCACTTTCATAACAAAATAGGCAAAGTCAAACAACAAAAATGGCCTCATCTCTAATTTTATAATATTATAATGAACTTTTATTAGAGACACTATTGCTTGTTTGTTTGTTTGGTTAGAAAAGGGTTTGCTTTTGGTATTATGCTGACTTTCAATTTATCATATATAACATGTTGAGAAATGGGAAAGAATAATGTGTGACATTATCTTGCCAGAAATTGATGTTCGAATGAAAGGATTGACATAGTTTAACCAAACTACAATTCACTTTGGTAAGGCGGAGGACATCTTAAAAAAATTCTTAAGAATACACCATATACAAAGTTTGACCATAAGTAATATATGCATTTTTGTTTTGTAGATATATTATTTTTCATACCTCTAAGATATCACAACAAGAAAAATATTTCGAGTATTGTAGAAATTGTCCGAGGACTTACATCGAGGCTCATTTTTTTTGATGTCTTATTTGATTGATACTTTCTCATATGTCAAGAAGGCTTTAAATATGAACAAATCGTAGTCAAATTTTTATAAATATAAAAATAAAAACAAATGTCAATGCATTTGTTTGATTTTTACCTGATCTGCTGTGGGATAGGTTACAGAAATGTGATTGTAAAAAGGATGGGGGAGACGATGCATATCACGCGTCTTGGATATGGTTCATTCATTGTTAGAGATCGCTTAGACACCTAATCCATCAACGTTGGGAAATGTTTCTAGTGGGAATTCCTATGGTTTTTAATGTTGTGATTATTTCATCATGTGTTGATTTGGGCAAGAAAATGTCTTAGGAATGCAAGACACGACATCGGTAGACGGATAAACAATTTTTTTATAATTGCAATTTCCCATTCCATGATATCTCTCTTTTATTGTTTGATTGTATTTTGGACGTTTCTTTTGATTTTGTTTTTGGCTTTTAACTATGCTGAAATTGAAAATACTTAGTACCATGTCATTTAACACAACAACCAAAACTTGAATATGAAAATTAGTATTACACTATATTGATTTGAGTCCTTATAGCTATTTTGATTAGTTAAAATATTTTCATGAATATCAGAAAAAAGTTACTTTCATGTTGTTGTTTGACTAAGGTACATGTGTGTTTATATACTTGATCTAAGTTCAATAGTGTTAGAAAATGAAATTTTGTTGTGAATAAAATGACAAGGATTAAACATCACACTTCGTATTATTTGTACAAGTTATCCGACAACCTTGAGCTTTTTTTAGCATATAACTTAGTTGACATAATTGTTCTTAAACTTTTTCCCTTGAAAGTTGAATACTAAGTTACTAAGATGTTCTTTTCTATATATGGTGATATTTTATTTGTTTTTGTTTATACGAGTTATTTGGCCACATTATAGTGGCAATTATCGCCCAATGATGAATTTTTTTCTTCTTTGACTTTTCTTACTTGTATGAGGAAAAATAGGTACTTTAGACATTGCTGATGTTGAGGTATATGTCGAGTAAACTATTTATAGTCTAATTTATTTTATATTCTAGTGTTCATTGTCTTTCATGTTTTACATTTTTGCATTGTATCTTATTTTGTTTGACGTAAAATGAACTCGGTATTGATGGTGAGAAGCGTGAATTGAAAAAAAAGGAGCATAGCTAACATTGGAGCGACAAATACAAAAAGAGAGAGGAGAATTAGTCTCGGTGATACTCTAATATCCCGCATAAGACACACATATAAAAGCGATGGTCAAGTGTTCGGAGATGGTGAATTCACCGCAATGCCTTGGAAAACGCAAACGATAATGTTTTGAAGTGATGAAACACCATTTCATGTGTAAAATTGTAGTCCAACTAATAATAAGTTGGAAAATCATATTGTAATACTTTAACGTTTCATATAATATAATTTATGTGGTTGAAATTATTTATAGTTGCACATGATATTGTTTAGTATTGTAATTAAAATATGCGACTTCTGTGTTTTCATATATATATGAACATGCACATTGTATGATATATTTTAAATCTACAATTAATTTATGTTGATTAATAATAACACAAAATCAATTTAAAACTACTAAATTAGTAGTTTATATTGATTAGTGATGAACACAAAGAAAGTGAATATCACTAATTTAAAATTAGTCATTTATAATGATTATTAATGAAAGTAAATGAAATGAATATAAACTACTAAATTAACTTTGTTTATATAATGAATAGATGGCTATTACAAATGATCAAATTGTGACTACTAAATGACGACTAAATTTTGCATATATGTGACTATTAGTAGTTAATTTATCAGTATCTTAGTAACACGACTAAAATTTAGTCATATTTCTTCGGTCATTAATTGGTTTCAAACGATGACTAAATTCTTTGCATATATATGACTATTAGTAGCTTCAATTTCACGATTATCTTATAACACGACCAACATTTTGGTCATAGTTTTTTTGGTCTATTAATTGTGACAATTAATAACCAAATAAAAAGATTAAATCAACTGATCAAATCAATGATCAAATCAATGATCAAATCAATGACTAAATTAATAAAGACTAAATCCAGTTGACTAAATTAATGGCCAAATTAATGATCAAATATACAACTAGACAACAAATTTGAGATAACCAATTATATGAGTAAGCTAAAAACGCACCAAGAAGTTGGTTCGCGTTATAAGATCTTTTGTAAAATTAGCTACTATTGGTCACCGACTGAAAAATAGTCGTTTATATGCAAATTTTAGTCGTTTTTTTAGTAACTAATTAGCCATTTTGTACTAGTGATTGGAGAATATTTTTTTTGGAAAAAGCATGGAAAATTATCCCATCTATGAATATTAGCCCCTAAATTTTCCCTAGTTTCTACCATGTTCGACTTTGACACAATAAATCGATGGATAGAATCGTACTAGTTCGAGAAGCGAAAATCAAGACCCTCGATCTAGTTTCCACCATCCAGGCTGCGAGGAGTTTTATTATTCATGATACAGTAGACTACTTATGACATATGGTTTCGCCCATGATGTGTCTACTATTGATGTAATATTAAAATCATATCTGTACCAGAACATTTAGCTAGTTTTGATTTGAGTATGGAAATTCCTACCTCAGCGATAATATATATATATATATATATATATATATATATATATATATATATATATATATATATATATATATATATATATATATATGTCAAATTAATTATTTTTACAGGTTTTCAACCGGTGTGTCCACAATCTAATCCTCAGAATGATAAAGCACTTCACTCTTCAGAACAACCTTAGACTTTGCACTTTAGGGGGAAATGTGTTACACGCTATTTTTTCACCATGACATTTGACTGTCCATATAGGTCCATTACTACCTATATTGTGCTCCCTTAGATTTAAAAAACCCTAATGTTCCCAAACCAAGTCTTGGAATTGGAAAAAAACTCATTAAAACCCTAAAAGTCTAACTCCACACTTTTCCTAGCCTTTTCTTGCGGGTTCTCGGATACTTGTTCTATAGTCTGCTGCATCTCCCACACGTTCTGCTAATAAAACCCGCAGACCCCCGTAAAATGTCAAATAAAGGAAAAAGTAAGTTCTAGAAGCCCAACTAGTCGAATATTCTCCCAACTGGAAGCTTCTAGAGGCGCGATCAGTTCAAGCTTTATCCCTCCACTCATGGAGCTCTATCCCTCCACTCATGAAGCTTATCCCTTGGTTTATGGAGCTCAAATCCCTTCATGAGAGGAATCCATCCCCCTCTTCATGGAACTGAAACTACCTCCATTTCCCTATAAATTGAGCTCATGTTTCAGTCTCAAGGGTAGATGGTAGCTTATATAAGGTAATTTCTAAAGAAATTCTAAAGAGAGCATAATCTCTACACTATTTGTTGTTGGTATGAGAATGATCACACCCTTATGTCCATAACTCCATGCTTTTTCAAAGAGAAGAAGGCTTGTCAAACTGAAGGAGGAAGGATTGTTCAAGACCCGGGGAGAAAATTGTACGACATCAAGGCATTAGGTTATAAAGTTACCCTTTTCATTAAAAGATAATACATATGGATCTCCTTTTCTCATTGAGTTGTTCTTTTGGTTATTTGAATAATTAAATACTTAAACTCCTTGATGACTGAGTTAGATTAGTTGTTCTTAATTATTATATGTTGCAGGTGATTTTAATTCTTTTGTCTATCTTTGATTTCAAGTTCTACTTACTATAGAAGCCTCTTTGGAGTGACAAGATAAAATACTGCACCGAATGTTGGATTTAAAGGTAGGGGCATGTCCTCTTTCTTTGTTTATAATATTTCTGAATTGCAAATAATCTAGAGAAAAATGATTTACAAATGTAAGTTTGTTTCTAGCTATTCGTAGAATACTAGGGAGATCGCTCTTATCCACAAGAGGGATTAATTAGCATAACAAGAGAGAAGAGAAGAATCCATTGTTGGGAGGGAGTTTAAGCCCATTGCCTCATTAAATCGAATGACGAACGAATGCTTGAGACGTTCCTGACTGAACCTGTCGAAGGATATCTGCAACGTCAAGGCATAAGGTTGTAAACTTAATATTCATATATCAATAATACATGACTGGTTTCTGGTTCCAACTTTGTTTTTATTTATATTCAAAGTGTTTAGCTCTCCTTGACTAGTTGAATAGTTGTAGATGAATGTATATGCTTGTATGTTGTTATCGTTTGTTTTATCTTTGTTCAGGTGCATGGACATCATCACCAATGGAGCGCAAGGCATGAAGATAAATATCGAAGGATCACTGCTACGTGCCATGAAAAAAGCATTGGACTGAGGTAGGATACCTGTTCTAGTCCCTATTTCATTTATATGCTAGGAATTTAGGAATTCAGCGTGTTCCCTTGTTTCTAGACCCACTGTAGGGCTGGAGGGATCGCCTCTCTCCATAGAGGGGATTTTCCTGTTCAACAAGTTGGCGACCATACTGGTGATTCGACTGCTTAAAAGCACTCAAGGAACTCTGACTGTTCTTAAATAACCATTAAAGCACTCAAGGAATTCTGACTGTTCTTAAATAACCATTCCCATCACAACAAACTCAGATGTTGGAGCAACCTCAGTCCTCCGCCCCTTTTGGCTCTCAAGTTTTCATGATGAATGGTGATGCACCCATATCCGTTGGTACCAGATCGAAAGATTATAACGAACCGTGTCAGTTAGTAGGGAAAGAAATCGTATATGGTCCTCCTCCCCCACCTGCTTCTGGCCCTCTTCACATTTAAAGGCCCAGTCCCAAGCCTGTTGTACAACCACCTTCTAAAGGCGTGCTCCGTAAGTCCTCCTATAACCCGAACGAACATGTCACTCAACATTACAGTATTGTTGAGGATTTGGCTTAGGCATCACCCACCATGTCCGCATTGGAGGTGCTTCAGAGCTATCTGTCACAACGGAAGGATTTGCTATCTGCTATTGGAGGGGTGGACCTTGCTGATTCAAGCCTTATCACTTTTGATTTGGAAAATTTCTTTCCGCGTCTCTCTCACTAGCTTGCTTTGATTATCTAAGTTGGGATTAATGGTAATAATATCCATCAAGCAGTCATGGACGAAGGTGCATCTACTTGCATCATGTCTGTTGCATGTTGGAAAGCCATTGGTTCTCCGACCCTTAACCAGTCTCCAAACGCTTTAGAAGCCTTCAAAGGAAGGGAATATCACCAACTTACCTATAATGCTGGAATAGAAAACGGTTAATGTTGAGGTTGAAGTCATTGATGCCAAGCTCAATTATAATATTCTCCTCGGTGGCAGTTGGACTCATGCCATGCTATGCGTCTCGTCCACTCTATTTCGTGTTCTTAGGTTTCCGCATGAAGGAAATATCATCACTATTGATCAGTTATAATTTTTCAGTTCCACCTCCTCCGAGAGCAACACTCCATACGTAGACTGTATTCATACACCTTATGAAAGGGTGGGGCTAGGACTTTTCAAAGGTCTTGCCCTTATGGGTCTTTTTTCTCTTCCTCCGCCCAATACTTCTCAGGTTAATATGATATCCACTTCTTCTGATCTGTGGATCATCCCTTCGCCTGAGTTTGATTCGTTTGGTGACATGATGCTGTTAAGCCCAATAAAAATTGGTTATTATGAAGTTATCTCGGCTTCGGCTCCTCCTGTTGAGTCTCAAATCTGCATCTTTCCTATACACCTTTCTAGACCTTTTTCATTCACCTGAACCTTCTAAGTTGTCAATATCATTGCATATCAATTGTAAAAGAGCATCTAAAATGGTTTTTAACTATGTTTTGTGTCTGCTGTTTGATTTAGATTTTTTCTCATTTAGCTGCGGAATCTTGCCACTTTCCGCAGCTGCTGCAACTTTCCGCAACCATTTTGTGAAAGTCTATGTTGTAGGTGTCTTCAAGCAATTCGAGCCACATGGGCAAGTCAGAAATGATGTGGACATGGATCGTGTCCTATTGGCTTGGGCAAATTCACCTAAGGAGGCTGTGGTCAAAGGTGGCCAAGTGGAAGTCAACCGTAGAGTCCCACGGTGACAGGACTCTGTTTCTCATCACGTGAAGATTTGTATGACCATTTCTAATTTACGGGAGACACATCAACACCTGTACACGGCTCCATAAGCCGAATCCAACATCCACTCTTCATAGATTTACTCCTCACCGCGGCCATGATGCTGGATCTCTGGACGTGATGGTTCACGTGTCTCCATCAGCCCAAACTTTAGGGAATTAGTTATATCACCTTTGTTATAAATAACGCGTTTGCATACGCATAATAGTTAGCCTCCATATATCTCTGTAATATAATTGCGTTACCACTGTGCTGTAATATCATTTCTCTGTTATGACTGCATTTTAATATATAAGAAGACTCTGTTTCCAAGCGTAATTCGTATTTGAAGGCTGTTGCCCGAGGTCTGTGCAGAGGGCCCCTGCACACGCTGAGGTTTTGTGCATTACTGTATAGTTTCTTATTTTATTTCTTTAAGTTCATTGTACCATAAGTCATTCACGTGTTTATACATTGCATCTTTCATGATATTTATTCTTCATCACTATTCATAATCTTTCATGCTTTACATTTTACTTCTGTCTTTCATGTTTTATGTTGTTGTTAAATGATCAGTGTTCTTGTTTCAGATTACAAATAGGCAGCCCGGGCATTTGCATATCTTTTGACTAATGACATGGAATCAATATTGTTCTGCTGCTAATTTATTTTTCTTAGTTTTTGTTTAATTCCAGTACTGCTTTGTTTATTTCTGGCCTTGCACACTTGTTTCGTAGTTAGATTTAGGATATATTAAATTGCTCATGTCATTTTCACATTTCAAAGTCACAAATGACCGATGGTGAGGGATTGAAGTATGAGGAAGTCTGATATTAGCTTATCTTCTATTTCTCATAGTTAGATATATTAAATTGCTCATGTCTTTTCAACATTTCAGCTGCCACTGACTGATGGGTATGGGATTGAAGTATGAGTGTGTAGTTTGATAGTAGTTTATTTTTCTGCAAGTTAGATATTAAATTGCTCATGTCATTATCAGTTACCTCCGAAAGCCATAGCGAGACTAATGGTGAGGGATTGAAGTATGAGTGTGTAGTTTGATATTATTTTATTTTTCTGCAAATTAGATATCAGATTGCTCAAGTTGTTTATGATTACCTCCGAAAGCCATAGCGAGACTAATGGTGAGGGGTCAGAATATGAGTTGATGTAATTTGATTTTAGCTTTACTTTGCTTGCAATTCTTGGATTTATTTGCAGCATAGTAACTTTTGTGCTTAGACAAAGCAGTGAATGATAGTTTGGTTTTCATGCTCAATAGTTCAATGCTTGATTTATTAGGCTAGCAGTACATTTTCATTTCCTTTCAAGTTTTGTCATTGCATGTTTCAAATTCATTTTTGAGTTTCAAGTTGGTAAATCATTATAGAGGATATCATTTCCTTGAAAAATCATAACCATACTTGTTTTAGAATGTCCATCTCACATTAGAAAACCAAAAACGACAAGAATTTAAGAAATAGGTTATCTTGCACATATAGTGTGCCGCACTTGATCAGCTTACGAATCCCGGATTGATAAATTAATGTAGCACTTTATATACACTAAATTGACTAAACATTTGAGTGCCGTCACGGGAAGGTAACTAGGTAGCCAATTTCTTAAAAAAAACAATAAAAAGAAGGGAAAACTTGATAACTTCTTAAAGTATGCTCTCCTCTTGCACCTAGTGTGATCTGGAGGATCAGAAAAGAGAGTTATTGGTTGGATAATTTCTTAAGTATGCTCTCTTCTTGCACCTAGTGTGACCTGGAAGATCAGAAAGAGAATTATTAGCCCAACTTTAAAAAAAATAAAAAAAAAATGACATACATAGAGCAACAGATTCTAGGGGAAGGTTTATAGCTAAAGCCAAAAGTTCGATTTTCACAACTCCATCTTCTTCAAGGCATAGAAAAGATTCACCACCATCTACCCCTAGCCTCAAGATTCTTGGAATTCAATGAGCAAATTTTCAATTAGAGGATTTCCTATACCACCTACTAAATCTCATTAGAAAATAGACTCTCCATCCTCCCTTGATAGAAGAACCAGAGGACTTTAAGGACTCTAAAGAAACTATCATACAAGAGGGAAATAATAGATGATCAGAGGTAGAGGTAGGAGGAGGAGGAAACAATGGAGACAACAATGGTAGAAGGTAATAATACAACAGGAAAGGAGACAACGACATGGATTCCTATGGCAGTTGACATGGCTCCTCATACAACAATGAAAAATATCTCACCATCTGTCCTCCCAACTTTATGGATTGCGATGAGGATCCCGAACATTTCGTTTGAGCTGAAGTTGTAAACAACCCACATGATTTATATGAATCTCAAAAACTCAAACTGCTTCCTTCAACATTGAAGGGATCTGCTTTGAAATGGTTCATGGGATTAGCTACTCAATCTATTAGGACTTGGAATGATAGGAAACAAACATTTTTGGATAGATACTTGGACTATTGTATGCCCACCAATCACAAGGATGAGGTATTCAAAATGATGCAAAACGAAGATGAAAATTTGGAAGATTTACTTGAAATATTTCAATACAACTTGAAAAGAGCAAAGATGAGCAACTTAGATGGTGAAACTTTGAAAGCCCTCATATTAAAAGCCATTAGAGATGAATGGATAGATATTTTAAACATGATGGGGAAAGGAGACATTTCTCAACTTCCACTTCGTGACATAACAGAACTATGTGTTCATCTCTCAAGAGGAAAACTGCAGGAAAAGGGCCTCAGGATCCTTCTCTTATTAGGGCTAATAACCGTAACTGGATCAGTAAGTAGGGAAAAGATTGGTAACATGCTTGATGAATTCAAAACTGATATCTTAGGGAGCCTTAGTGAACAACTAGACACCCTTAAAATCCAAAACAAGCAGAAAGCAGAAACAGATGCTCTAGCCATCTTTTGTCCAAAATGTAGGAAGAAACATGCTTTAAGGGAATGTCCCTTGGATGCAAAAGTTGTAGAAACATGTATAATTTGCTCAGAGAATCATGAGATCAAGGATTGTCCTTCAATTCCTGGACTCAAAGCTGTCTTTCAAGAAGACCCAAATTCGGTAGAATCTCTCTGTTTTGTTGCAAGAAGACCTTGGCAGGGACAACAAACTCAAGGGTTTAACAACCCTATGAATCTTCAAACCCCACCAAATTGGAATCCTTGGCAACAACCTTGGCTCCAACATCAAAATCCATATCGGCCATGGGTACAAGGGATGCAAAATCCTTATGGGAGATTTGCTCAATTTTATCAATATCCTCCATCTTTTCAAAATCAACAAGCTCCACAACTTCCAAACCCAAATCCACAACTTTCATTGCCATTTCCACAACAACAACCTTCTCAAAAAAATCCAAATCCTCAACTCATGCTCCCATACCAACAAAAGACAAGTCAACTTCCAGCTCAGCGATTGCCAAATCCTAACAATAAGAATCCTCAGAATACTTACATGGTAGAAGGACAACAATTTCCTACCTATATGATTGTTCCTCTCAATGATGTACAACTCAGATCTGGTAGAGTTTTAGAAAAACCTTCTATAGATATTCAAGAGCAATATACCTCTGAGGAGGACTCTCTTAAAGTCAATAAGGGTTCTAAGGAAGCATCTCTTCAAAATTCAAACATTCAAAAAGAAAAAGAAAAGTTAACACCCACAACTCCTATAGTTGAGCAACCTGCATCTTCATCTACACCGCCTTTTCCTGAAAGACTACAAATTGAAAAGGAGGTGGAAAAACAAATATTGTTGCCTAACTATGATTTCCTAGATGAATTGAAGAATGTTTGTATCAAGATTCCCTTGCTACAAGCCATTCGAGAGATTCCTATTCTAGCAAAAACAATAAAGGAGTTGGGTTTCAAAAGACCAGGAAGGAAACTAAAGGACACAAGAAGAATCCACCTGGTAGGAAAAATTGCAGATATCATGATGGGAAAAATTACCATGCAGAAGTATGTAGATCCAGGAAGTCCAATTGTCAAGACACATATAAATGGGATGGAAATTCCAAATACATTGATTGACTTAGGGGCTGCTATCAACATTATGAGTAGACAGACTATGGACCAACTAAAACTTCCTAACCTTATTTTTACACCTACTTTACTGCAACTTGCAGATCGATCAATTATTAAACCAGATGGTGTATTAGAAGATATTTCAGTCTCCTTAGATTCTTGGGAATATCCGGTAGATTTTATGATTTTGACTCCCAAGAGTAATCTAGGAGGGCACCCACTTATCTTAGGAAGACCTTGGCTAGCCACAGCTGATGCTTTCATTAGTTGTAGATCTGGGGATATGTACATTTCTAATGGTAATTCGACAAAGAAATTCAATTTTTATCCTCCAGCAAAAGAAATCACAAAAGTAGGAGACAATGAATGGGTTGATGATGAGGACACTATACAACCTGTCTTTACCATTTCTGAAATCAGTGAGGATAGTCAAATTCTGAACACATTAGAAAATTTTGACATATCTTCAGAATATGACCCCACACAATTTCAATTGGAATCTGGCATAGAATATTTATCATCAAGACAAATGTCTCTTTACTCTATGGAAGAGTTTGGTAGTTCTACTATTGAGATTTTTCCAGGAAAAACATTGAATATCAACGAACATGTGGAAAAATCACAACAAGAAGAACTAACCAAAATCTTGCGAAAACATTCTACTGCATTTGCATGGGAGTATACTGACATGAAAGGTATTGATCCTAAGACTTGCATCCATCATATCTATATTGAGAAAAACAGTAGACCAATCAGACAACCTCAAAGAAGGATGAATCCAAATCTTAGGGAGATAGTGAAAGAAGAGCTCCAAAAACTTCTCAATGTAAACTTCATTTATCCAATTTCGGATAGCCGATGGGTTTCTCCTTTGGTTATAGTACCTAAAAAGAATGGTAAATGGAGGGTATGCATTGATTACAGGGAATTGAACAAAGCAAATTTGAAGGATCACTTTCCTTTTCCTTTTATCGATAAGGTATTAGATACACTAGCAGGTAAAAAGTACTTTTCATTTTTGGATGGTTTTAGTGGCTATAATCAAATTCAGGTAGCACCTGAAGATCAAGATAAGACCACATTTACTTGTCCATGGGGAAATTTTTCCTATCGAGTGCTTCCTTTTGGGTTATGTAATGCACCTGTAACATTCCAAAGAGCAGTACTAGGAATTTTTTTTGATCTAATCCATGATTGTGTAGAGGTTTATATGGATGATTTTACAGTTTATGGTAATTCATTTGAAGAGGCATTAGAAAATTTGGAAAAATTCCTTATAAGATGTAAAGAAACAAACCTTTCATTAAGCCATGAAAAATGCTTTATGATGTTTACTGAAGGTATTGTTTTAGGACATCATATTTTAGGAGATGGGATTAAGGTTGATAGATCAAAAGTTGAAGTCATCTCCAAGTTGCCTATTCCAAATTGTCAAAGAGATGTTAGAAGTTTTTTAGGATTTACTGGTTACTATAGAAGATTTATAGAAAACTTCACTAAAATAACATCTCCACTCTTCAAATTGCTTACAAAAGACTGTGAATTTAAATGGGATCCTGATTGTCAATCAACCTTTGAAACTTTGAAAACAAGAATATCTGAAGCACCTATCTTGAGAGGACCAAATTGGAAACTCCCTTTCCATATTTCTACGGATGCTTCAGATACAGCTCTAGGAGCTGTGTTGGGTCAAAAAGATTTAGTTCCTTATGCCATTTATTATACCAGTAAAAATTTGACTCCCACGGAGTTAAACTATACTGTGACTGAAAAAGAGTTTTTAGTTGTTGTTCATGCAATCAATAAGTTTAGACATTATATAACAGGCTATGAAACTTTTATTCATACTGACCATTCTGCAATTATATATTTAATGAACAAACCTGTTACTAATGGCAGAGTGACAAGATGGCTCTTACTTTTACAAGAATTCAATATTACTGTGTTGTATAGACCAGGGAAACAAAATACAGTAACTGATTTCTTGTCTAGGATTCAGAATACTAAAGAAGATTCCCCTGTAGAGGATAAGTTTCCTGATGAATACTTGTTTGCAGTGACTATTAAGACTCCTTGGTATGTGAATATTGCTAACTATTTGGTTACAGGGAAACTGCCTTCACATTTATTTCCAAGTGAAAAACGAAAAATTATTCAGGAGAGTTCAAAATATTCATGGATTTCTAACGAATTGTTTAAAACAGGGCCAGATCTTGTGATCAGAAGATGTGTCGGGGAAGATGAAATGCCTGATATTCTTAAGGCATGTCATGATGAACCATGCGGCGGACACTTTGCAGACAAAAGGATGGCCTATAAAATCCTTTCTTTAGGATATTATTGGCCTTCCCTCTTCAAAGATGCAAAACAATATGTCAAAAGGTGTGACAGCTGCCAAAGAGTAGGGAAACCTACCCTTTCAAATGAAATGCCATTGCAAACACGGGTACTCATCGAACCCTTTGAAAAATGGGCTTTAGATTTCATTGGACCTATTAATCCACCATCTAAGCAAAAGAAGTATATATTGGTTTGTACTGATTATGTTACTAAATGGGTAGAAGCCAAAGCATTAGTATATGCTACTGAAAATTCAGTTGTTCATTTTCTTTATGAGGATATTTTTACTCGCTTTGGTGTTCCAAGAGAAATTGTGACAGATCAAGGAAGCCAATTCACATCCAACCTGGTGGAGAAGCTGATGGAAGAATATAAAATCAAGCATAGAAGATCTACTCCTTACCATCCACAAGCAAATGGTCAAGTGGAGTCTACCAACAAAGTTCTCGAAAGTATCATCACCAAAACTGTTCATCTACATAGAAGAGATTGGGCAGAAAGGCTTCCCGAAGCCTTGTGGGCCTACAGAACTACATGGAGAAATACAACAGGACATTCTCCCTATGAACTTGTTTATGGGAAAGAAGTCTTGCTCCCCATTGAGTTCCAAGTCAAGACCTTCAAGATAGCAGTTCAGTTGGGGATGGACTTATCGAAGCCCAAAAGCATAGAATGGAGCAGTTGAATGAGCTAGATGAGATCAGAAAAGAGGCAATTCTAAGAACTGATCTAGTTCAATATCAAAGAGCTAAATGGAATGACAAGTACATCAAAGAGAAGAAGTTTCAAGAAGGAGATTGGGCATTGTTATTTGATTCCAAGTTTAAATATTTCCAAGGAAAATTTCAGACTCATTGGCTTGGGCCATATGAGATTGACAAGATCTTTAGCAATGGAGCGGTAAGAATCAAGACCATTGATGAGTTTCAAAATCCTCTTATTGTGAATGGCCACAGATTGAAAGTTTATCATAAGCCACTCTCAAAAGAGGAATTTGTCAAAATGTTTCAAGAAAATTCTGCAATCAGGCTGGTACAGAAGAATTCTTCTTCTCCACCAGCCTAGCTTTTGTTCTTTTTAGTTAAAAATAATAATAATAATAATAATAATAATAATAATTGTATAAGCCTGAAAACGAATCACTGATTGGAAGTCTTATACAGAAAATGTAGGGTGAAAATCAGGAACACCTGACACTCTATATTTTCCAAAAAAATCTCTCTCTTTCATTTCACAAGTTTTGTGACCACCCACTCCATTCCATTCCACTTCATTCCACTTCATTCCACTTCATTTCACTCCACTTCATTCCATTTCACTTCATTTTATCTATTTCATTCCATTTCCATTTAGTCAATTATCATCCGTTCATTTCCATTCACCCAAATAATAGCTGTGTCAGTTTCCGCAGCTGACACCAGTTTCCGCAGCCAGAAGCAGATTCCGCAGCTACTACTCTGTTTTTCAAAAGAATGTACAGCCAGATGTCATTTCCATAATCATGAAATAAAATGCAGCTATGAGGACCAATTATGAATACATGGAGCATTCAAGATATCAATGAGGAGCAATTAATTGAAGACCAAGGAAAATGGCAAGAATTCCAAGGTATGAGTAAAAATTTATTTCAAATAGCATTTAAAACACATTTTTATATAGTTATAAACCATAAGCTCCATTATGTGCAATGATTGTATTGACAAACTCCGTAACCACTCCATGATATCTGTACAATCCTCCCACAATCCTTGCATTCATTCTCAAATGGTCCCATAATTAAACCTCCGATCTTCACTCATACTCCGATATTCCACCTGTGACAATGAGACGTAGTTGATTTGACTACGGCTTCTTTCAGCCGCATAAAATCCGTAGCCGTTGTATAAACGTGCTTACATTTATTTTGCAGCCACCAAATTTTAAAACACTGCCGGATGTGTTATACTCCTCCTATTGTTCTATTAATCTTACAGCCGCATTTCCGCCGTGCTCACGTAACCCTTCTCTGTTCCGCTTCACTCCATTTCGTTCTCTGTTATGCTACAGTCTGTATACCCACTCTCTGATATCTACCTACGGTCATCGTGCTCATTTCCGTTCATTCAGCCGTCCTACTTCCATTGAACCCTCCTCATGCAGGCAAGTTTTTAAAGAGCAGAAAGAAGGATGGGTAAATTGTTGAGAGCAGAACCAGAGGGACCTAAATTCATGGAAGGATACCCGCAAGTCAGGGATATATTGAAGAAGGAAAAGTGGCTGCGGTTTATCCAAAAGTTTAGAGGCTACCATAAAGAGGTGACAAAAGCTTTTAGAAGGTCTTTTAATGGCCTGGAGGTAGAGATTGGAGACCTTAAGTTTACGGTGAATGAGGCATCTATAGCATCTGCCACAGAACTTCTTCAAGAGGGTGAACGTTGGTTTAAGAATAAAAGCATTAGTGATGAAGCCTGGAGAGTGATTCTACATAACCCAGGTATGGACATAACTATTTTTAAAAGAGGAATTCTTGTTCATGCTTTGAAAGAGGAATGGGCTACTTTGCTGCTAGTTGTTCAAAAATTTATCACCTGTGAGGGCCGTTTTGGGTCAATGTATATGTACCATACCCGATTGCTGATGAATTTTCTAGATAACCAGACCCTAAATTTGCCATAATTTTTATTAAATAGTTTGAAGAAGATGTTTGTGACTGTTCAGAAGCATTTAGGGGATGTAGAACCTCATCTATATCACCATGGTCTTGTAAAATTTTTGATTGAAAAACAGTTAAAAGAGAAGAAGGATACATGGGAACAATTTTTGATTAGAAATTTCTTTGAGGAACCTCAAGAAATTCCTGAAAGTAGCACATCAAGAAGGAGTAGGAGAAAAAGAACAAATGATGAAACTCAAAGTACTCCTACTACTACAATTGAAAGAACTAGTAGGGAAGAGAGACTGTCAAAAAGGAAGAAGAAAGAAACCAAGGGTAAAAAGCCAATAATATCAAAAGAGAGAAAAAGTATTGAGGCTATGCATCAAACCCCTTCTTCCGAAGAAGATCATCAAGTGTTATCTGAAAGGCTAGTTCACCTTCAAGAACAGTCATCTATGGCCAAGAAGAAAGGGAAAGGAAAACAAAAGAAAAAAGACAGTGGTCCACAACGTGTGAGAAGAAGTTCCAGGCTTAAGGGGAAATTGAGGAAAACGCAAATGAAAGGACCCCATTTTATTGATTTGGGGGAAGAAACATCTGAACAATCCCCAGCTGGCCATAGTCCATCTCACTCTCAGTCAGACAGTGAACCTACTTCATTTCATTCTCAGTCAGACATTGAACATAATGTGAGCCCTTCTCAGCCAGATTTTGAAGACAACTCTCCTCCACGACATTTTGGGGATAGCCCAATAAAAACGACACCTGAGATAGACCCAAAGCAACAAGAAGTATATGATTATATGGAATCTTTAGAAAGAGCAGCTACGGGTCCCAATACTTCATCCACTCAGCCTCACACAGTACAAGATGATCTAGTCCAATCACTGAAACAAGAAGTCTTTGAGCTAGAGCTTTTAAATAGACACATTAAAAATGAAAATGAGACATTGAAGGAACAAAGTAAATTGGACAAAATCATTCATGAGAATACCATGCTACATCTGGGACTATGGCAGAAGAAGAACAAGAAATTGAAGAGGAAATGCCAGAAGTTAAGCAGAGCACTGATTAATATCAAATTCAGATGCTTAATGAAAAAACCCAGGATGTTAGCAGCACCAAGGAAGAGGAGGAGAGGACTGGATGTACTGGCTGAAGTGTCAAGGCATATGAATTGAAGAAGGATTATCAAAATTTTGGTTGCATGAGGACATGCAACACCTTCACAGTGGGGGTATGTTGAGTCTCAAATCTGCATCTTTCCTATACACCTTTCTAGACCTTTTTCATTCACCTGAACCTTCTAAATTGTCAATATCATTGCATATCAATTGTAAAAGAGCATCTAAAATGGTTTTTAACTATGTTTTGTGTCTGTTGTTTGATTTAGATTTTTGCTCATTTAGCTGCGGAATCTTGCCACTTTCCGCAGCTGCTGCAACTTTCCGCAGCCATTTTGTGAAAGTCTATGTTACAGGTGTCTTCAGGAAAAATGAGCCACATGGGCAAGTCGGAAATGATGTGGACATGGATCGTGTCCTATTGGCTCGAGCAAATTCACTTAAGGAGGCTGTGGTCAAAGGTGGCCAAGTGGAAGTCAACCGTAGAGTCCCACGGTGACAGGACTCTGTTTCTCATCACGTGAAGATTTGTATGACCGTTTCTAATTTATGGGAGACACATCAACACCTGTACACGGCTCCATAAGCCGAATCCAACATCCACTCTTCATATATTTACTCCTCACCGCGGCCATGATGCTGGATCTCTGGACGTGATGGTTCACGTGTCTCTATCAGCACAAACTTTAGGGAATTAGTTATATCACCTTTGTTATAAATAACGCGTTTTCATACGCATAATAGTTAGCCTCCATATAGCTCTGTAATTTAATTGCGTTGCCACTGTGCTGTAATATCATTTCTCTGTTATGACTGCATTTTAATATATAAGAAGACTCTGTTTCCAAGCGTAATTCGTATTTGAAGGCTGTTGCCCGAGGCTGGTGCAGAGGGCCCCTACACACGCTGAGGTTTTGTGCATTACTGTATAGTTTCTTATTTTATTTCTTTAAGTTCATTGTGCCATAAGTCATTCACGTGTTTATACATTGCATCTTTCATGATATTTATGCTTCATCTCTGTTCATAATCTTTCATGCTTTACATTTTACTTCTGTCCATAATCTTTCATGTTTTATGTTGTGGTTAACTGATCAGTGTTCTTGTTTCAGATTACAATAGGCAGCCCGGGCACTTGCACATCTTTTTTATAATGACTAATGACATGGAATCAATATTGTCCTTCTGCTAATTTACTTTTCTTAATTTTTGTTTAATTCCAGCACTGTTTGTTTATTTCAGTCTTGCACATTTGCTTCAGTAGTTAGATTTAGATATATTAAATTGCTCATGTCATTTTCAGTTACCTCCGAAAGCCATAGCTGGACTAATGGTGAGGGATTGAAGTATGAGTGTGTAGTTTGATATTATTTTACTTTTCTGCAAGTTAGATATATTAAATTGCTCATGTCATTTTCAGTTACCTCCGAAAGCCATAGCTGGACTAATGGTGAGGGATTGAAGTATGAGTGTGTAGTTTGATATTATTTTACTTTCTGCAAGTTAGATATATTAAATTGCTCATGTCATTTTCAGTTACCTCCGAAAGCCACAGCTGGACTGATGGTGAGGGATTGAAGTATGAGTGTGTAGTTTGATATTAGTTTCTTTTTCTGCAAATTAGATATCAAGTTGCTCAAGTTGTTTATGGTTACCTCCGAAAGCCATAGCTGGACTAATGGCGAGGGATCAGAATATAAGTTGATGTAATTTGATTTAGATTTACTTTGTTAAAATTCTTGGATTTCTTAAGCATAGTTTCTTTTGTGTTTAGACAGAAGCAATGATAGTTTGGTTTTCATGCTCAATAGTTCACTATTTGATTTATTAGGCTAGCAGCACATTTTCATTTCCTTTCAAGTTTTGTCATTGTATGTTTCAAATTCCTTTTTAAGTTTGAAGTTGGTAAATCATTATAAAGGATATCATTGCCTTGAACAATAATAACCATACTTGTTTTTATTTTAGAATGTCCATCTCACATTAGAAAACCAAAAACGACAAAAAGGTAAGAAATAGGTTATCTTGCACATATAGTGCGCCACACTTCATCAGCTTACGAATCCTGGATTGATAAATTAATGTAGCAATTTAGGACACACTAAATTGACCAAACACCTCCTCCCTCTGATCATACTCCTTTGAGTGTGTCTCTTGATACATATTCTCAATCCCCTTGGCTCGGTGCTTCGAATTCTCCTTATCCCTTGAATGAGACGTTTCCAACTGATAAAGCCATCGTGGAAACCATGTCTCTAGAGGATCCTCCCTAGGATGATAGTCATCATCGTTCCTCCGTTATGCCTGGCCTTGGGGTCATGTATACTTATCTTGAGAAATTCGCTTCCCAAGCTCCTTCCCATTCGCTTCAAACACCCATATTGACACATGATTTTTTTGCAAAAGGTAACATGGGTAATATTACGCAAATGATGCCTATTGACATCTCCATCAAGCCGGGGGTTGTCAAGATCATCCACATTGGAGTGACCTATTCTCCTGATGAGATCGAGGTCTATATTAGTCTCTTCCTAGATTTTCGAGAATTTTTCGCTTGGTCCTATGAAGAAATGTCTGACATCGATCTGAGTATAGTCGTGCATGAGATCCCTACTTATCCTGATGCGAAACTTGTTCGCCAACGTCTTTGTCCCGTGTTGATCCAGGGTAAATTCTTGATACCTCTATCCAAGACCTTTTACTTCAATTTATGGTGTTAGGATTTCATTTAATTAAAGAGTTAATGAACATAAATGAAAAATGACATGTTGTAAAGAAGAGGAACATAACATGTCAAGATCGGAAATCATAAGAACAAATCGTTTGATAACGAAGTTCATCTAGGAGGGACTACATCTCCAGGCCTCGGTATCAAGATGGTGTAGGCCACTGAATTAAGTGTTGTAAGGAGTGAAGATGTACATGGATGTGTTTTCTCTGACATAAAATGAAAATACCCTCACGCAGGAGCGGCTAGACCTCTCTACGAGATGTTCCACTACCGGAACTCTCATTCAAAGAAGGACTCCTATCAGTATGAAAATATCTCACACATAAAGACTATGAGTATCCCACCAACATGGCAAACAAGGGATTTCAAAAAAAATACATGTGACAATGAGTATCCCACCAACATGGCATCAAAGGGATCTCAAACATAATACAAATATATGACATAAAGTACATCAATAACAAAACAAAACAAGATCCCATGACTCATACATCAATAGGGATCTGTACAACACTATGCATCTCAGGGACAAATAAGTACATGAAATAAACACATCATATACCTCACGCTAAATATGACTGAAGAATGAGTTGCTCTGTTGCTGGATCTAGAATCACCATCACAATCATGGCGTCGAAAGGTGTGAAATTGACTACTCACTTGCTAAAAGCTGACACCTACAACTCCACTTCTAAAAGTGACCAAAAAATATAAAGCTCAGATGGAAAATCTGAATATGCCATCAGATTCGTGACATTGAATAGTGCAAAATCGAATGTCCATTTTTTGAATTTTGAGAAAGTGAAGATCTAGGGAAAAAATGAATCTTTTAGACTCCCCCTAGATTCCTCGAAGATGCTTCTCCATGGGTGGAATAGAAATATGCAACAAAAAAGGCGAATCTGACTTCGCCATTGCCTCCCCTGCAAAAAATCATGAAAACTGACTGTAAACTTGACTATATTCCGACATGGAGAAAAATTACCTCCTCAGGAAAATTTCAAGGTTCATGGTTCTGCTTCCTGTTTCTGAGTTTGCTCATGTTTCCACCTGCAAAAACTTAGTCTCGAAATTTGTGCGTGCTCCACTCTACCCTTTGCTTAGGCGCATTGTGCAAATGATTGGTTTAAATATTGCTGGGTTGGATGATTTTACAAGGATTTTGTTTGTCTTGGTGGTTTAGGATCCGAATTAGGTGGGAGGAGGTCGTGTGGTCAAACCTCGACCCCTCCATAAATAATCGGACTTTTTTCTTGTGTTAAAACCACATTTAAATTTTAAAAATCCACACATTTTAATTTGGTACCAAATGGTATGTTGGGGGGTTGGGCCCGCATTGGGCGCCCCGCCCCACCTTCTCTGCCAGCTCCGTTAACATGTGGCGCCATATAGAATGGTGGGCTGGGGTCGCGGGGTCATGACCGTTGGCCCCACCCTTTATTACTTCAATGGTAATATATATGGGTCGTGGGTGTTTGGGGGTGGTGGGGTTGATCGTCGACCACCCTAGCACATATGTGGTTTTTACGTTGCGCCGATGGTGACTCCATGGGGTTTGGCAAGGGTCATGACCTGCCGGCCCATATTTGATTTTTTTTCTTAAATATAACATGACATGTGTTAAGGTGGGGTGGTGGGGGTGGTGGCCCGCCACCCTCTTTTTTTAATAATTTTTGGTTGTAATAAAACTACTAGCCATTTTTTAAAATTTCAAAAATGACCATAGGAGTGATTTTAAGAAGGCCACATTTTCACCCAGAATTTGGCCTGAGCTTGTTGGAATACAGTGGCCAGAAAAGGTCAAATTTGTGCCTTCCTTAAGCCTGCTCAGTCACCAAGTCAACCCAAAACTTTGACCACTCCTAACTTTCGCATACAAGCTCGGTTTGATGAATCGTTCACACCATTGCGATCAGGGCATCGAGATCTATAACCTGAACCTGGTTCGAGAGAAATCCGAACACTATAGGTTTTGAGCCCTCTTTGTCCTATGTGTGTCCCTAAATATACCTGGATCAATCCTCCCTACTAAGGAGCTTTTGGTCCTCCAAAAGCATCAACAAGAATCTGCGATTGTTGTGTACTATGTTTGCACCACAAGCGTCTTGATTAGGTCACCCTTCCATCTCCTTCACCTTTGTCCTTTGGAGCCTTAAGAGATGAAATGACACTTGCACCTTCTATAAACTTGTAGTACAATCCCCTGCAAATACATGCTCAAATTGACCAATCTATGACCCAAATATTCCCTTACTTGCCATGAGTTTATAACATGTACTCGGTGGTCAAGTTTACATCAAATGGAAATCACACCCCAGCTATCATTACAAGACAAGACATCATCATCGCATTTCGAAGTGATGGCAAACATATCATCACTTGTACATTAAATAAATGCATCACACGACTCATAAAACAAGGCCAAAATATCATTGTTTCTTAAACAAGTGACGGAAAAACACATTATCACTTTTATAGTGTAACATGCAACAAATGATTTACAAAAATAAGGACATGACAAGCTAACACCTCTAGAATTTTTTTTAGAAAAACCATCTCTCACTTATCAAAGTGAATGGGTCATCCCCTCATGGAGGATTTTCTTTTTGATTAACTCTTTGGACTGGTTCATGCACGGGAATTTTTTCTTTAAGGAACTGGATGAAGTCTCCAACATGTGGCTCTTTGGTGGTCACTTCAATCACAATGGGGCAAAAGGTATTTTTTCTCCAAACCTGCTTAACCAATTTCTTGCTCTGCTATGGAGAAGGCCTTTGATGCCTCATCCTCCTTTCTGTTGCCATCCTTTTCCAACACTTAGAAAACACATGGTTATGTAAACCAAAAAAATGGCACGTTTCACGATGCCATGATTTATGACCATGGTTATCAATATTCTTGTAATCAAAATGCACTCTGGAATAATGAGATTTATCATACCTTCTCTGGTGATATCTGGTGCGATCATGATTATGGGAGCTCGCCTCAGCTCTTTCATTGCAACATGCATTACCATAGAACGATGGCAAAGTGTCCCCATCATTCCTCTTCCCTAGAGAGTTCATCAATATTTGTTTGCCCTTGATGTCCTTCGAGCATCCTTCTTCAATGTACCCCAAACCTGAATAGCGAGGTTGCTGCACAACCTCCAATGGTTGGGTTATTCCTTGGCCACGAACACCAAGTCCTCCTCCTTTGTAACCCATCTTGGTGAGGAGCCTCATGCCGGTTCCTGAAATGGGTATATCCACACTCCCGACCGAAATGATATCATATGAAGAAACTAAAGATAAATCAACACTGTTTACCTTAGGTGTTGATTGTGAAATAGGTGAATAAGGCTTCTCTAAGCCTTCGTTGCGCTTCACTTCCTCCAAGGCCTCCATTGAAGCTTGTAGCTAACGCTGCAAATGATGCTTCTCCACCTTATATTCCTATAGGAATGCCTTCAATGCATCACGATCTGCTTAAAGAATTTCATTTTTGCGCTTCAATTCTTCCTACACCTCTGTCGTGGCTTGCAACTGAAGCTGCAATTGATGTTTGTCCTCCTTCTCTTCCTGTAGGAGTGTCTTCAATACAGCGTTCTCTGCGGCTTGTTTTTCATAAGCCTCGTACAACATGTCTGCTTTCTTGGACACCCTGAGCATGGTCTCGTACATGTCCTTTGAATTCACGATGGATCAACTCACTAAACATTCAATTTTCATGCCTGAAATCCAATTAGTAAGAAGACCTTCTCTGATACCACTTGCAAAAACTCAGTCTCGAAATCCATGCGTGCTCTGCTCTGCCCTCCGCCTAGGCGTACTGTGCAAATGACTGGTTTAAATACTGCTGGGTTGCCGAATTTTACAAGAAGTTCATTTGGCTTAGTGGTTTAGGATCAGAATTAGGTGGGAGGAGGTCGAGTGGTCAAACCCCGACCCCTCCGTAAATAATCAGACTTTGTTCTTTTGTTAAAATTGCATTTAAATTTTAAAAATCCGCACATTTTAATTTTGTACCAAATGGTACGTTGGGGGGTCGAGCCTGCATTGGGCGGCCTGCCCCACCTTCTCCGCCGACTCCGTTAACATGTGGCACCATATAGAATTGTGGGTTGGGGCTGTGGGGTCACGATCATTGGCCCAACCCTTTGTTACTTCAATGGTAATATATATGGGTCGTGGGTGTTTGGTCGTGCTGGGGTTGACCGTCGACCACCCCACCACATTTGTGGTTTTTACGTTGCGTCGGTGGTGACTCCATGGGGTCCGGTGGGGGTCACGGTCCTCCGGCCCATATTTGATTTTTTTTCTTAAATATAACATGACATGCGGTTGAGTGGGGTGGCGGGGGTGGGAGTGGCAGGGGTGGTGGCCCGCCACCCCCTTTTTTTAAAATAATTTTTGGTTGTAATAAAACTACTAGCCATTTTTTAAAATTTCAAAAATGACTGTAGGAGTACTTTTAAGAAGGCCAAAATTTCACTCGGAATTTGGCCTAAGCTTGCTAGAATCTGGTGGCCGGAAAAGGTCAAATTTGTGCCTTCCTTAAGCTTGCCCAATCACGAAGTCAACCCAAAACTTTGACCGCTCCTAACTTTCGCATACGAGCTTGGTTTGATGAACCGTTCACACCATTGCGATCAAGGCATCGTGATATACAACCTGAACCTCGTTTGAAAGAAATTTGAACACTTTTATTTTGAGCCCTCTTTGTCCTATGTGTGTCCCAAGAGCCACCTGGATCACGTTCACCATAGAAAGGCAGCTGCCATAAAGGGAGAAGTTGAAAAAATTCTCAAATCAAGCTTCATTTATTCGATCCCATTAACAGATTAGGTCTCTAACATCGTCCATGTGGATAAAAAGTAGGGTACTATTCACATTTATGTAGATTACCATGAAATTAATCGCAATTTTCCTAAGGATAACTATCCAACTCCCTTCATCGATCAAATCATTGACGAATGTGCTAGTAGTGATATCTTTTCCCTTATGGACAGGTTCTCTGGTTACAACTAGATCAATATTCTACAAGCTGATCAACATAAGACCGCCTTAATCTATCCATGGGGCACCTTCACATACAAGAATCTCCCTTTTGGCCTTAAGAATGTTGGTTCTACATTCAAATGAGCGATGCCATATGTTTTTCATGATGTTAAGCACATTGTTCAACGTTACCTGGATGACCTTCTGGCTCATTCCGGTAAATGTAAGGACCACCCGGATCACCTCCGTCAAAATTTTCTTCACCGTAGACAATACAACATTTGGCTTAATCCGCATAAATGTGTCTTCTGCGTCGATTCTGGCAGACTCCTCGAGTTTTTCATTTCTAAAGACGACATTCGTCTCAACCCTCTTAAGGTCGAAGCTATTGTCAATCTCCCCTCCCATTCCTCTTTACATCAGCTGCAGAGTTTGCAATGGAAACCTAATTTCGTACACCATTTTATACTGATCTATGCTAAAGTAGCCAAAAAATATTTCAATGCACTGAAGACATTGCTCATGAATGCTCCTCTTTTGCGTCCCTCGAATTATCATCGCGAATATTCATTCTATTTAGCTACCGCATTTAGCACTATTACCATGGTTCTGGTACAAGACGATGAAAATGGTGATGAGCATATAATTTATTATTTGAGCCACAATCTTATCGATACTGAAACGTGTTACGCACATGTCGAGAAATTTGCGTTGGCAGTTGTTCAAGTTTTCCAACATTTTTGCCATTATATTTTACTCTTCACAATAAACGTGATTTCTGATTGCAACCCCATGACCTATATTTTAACTCGAAAATTGTTGGGGAGAAAATAATCCAAGTGGATAGTTATCCTCCAAGAGTTTGATTTGGAATTCACTACTGCCAAATCGAAAAAATCATTGGTTTTTTCCGATTTGATCTGCTCTTTACCTTCTGCCTCTGCTCCCTCTGGTTCTGAGGAATGCATTCCAGATGACACTCTTTTTCTGATTAGCACCCTTGATCCATGGTACAGTTATATCATTGTTTATCCCCAAACTTCCACCTTCTGGTCTAAGTTGATGAAAGATGCTCGTCGACGTATCCGTCATCATTCGCAACCCTATCACATAGTCAGAGATACGTTATACCACATCGGAGTTGATTCAGTTCTCCGCCGGTGTTTGAGCCTCGAGGAAGCTGAAAAATTCCTCAATGAATGTCATTTTGGTGCATGTGGTAGTCACATGTCTGGGTATGCTACTTCTCAAAAAATCCTTCTTGCTAGATATTTCTGGCCTACCATTTTCAAAGATAATATTCTCGTCGTCCGTAAATGTCACGAGTGCCAGATCTACCAGTGAAAGATGCACGCGCCACCCGCTCACCTCCATCTTGTCATTACCATTGGTTCCGTTGAAAAGTGGGGTATCAATTTTATGACGTTTAACCCTCGCTCAGCCGACGGGCATGGTTATATTATCGTAGCTGTGGACTACTTCACTAAATGGGCCGAAGAAATGCCTACACTCACAGATGACATAATACGACTACACAATTTATTTTCAATCATGTGATTATCAGGTTTGGTGTCCCTAAAGCCATTGTCTCCGACCATGGCTCCCATTTTCACCATTATATGATGGCTAAGTTGAATACCAAGTTGGGTCTACGTCATGACAGGTCAACGTTGTACTACCCTCAGGCCAATGGCCATGTTGAAGCCGTAAGGTTTTAGTCACCATACTTCAACATACGATTTGGATGCATAAGTCCAATTGGAATTTCATGTTGTTTTCAGCTCTATGGGCTTATCGAACCTTGGTGAAGGATGCAACTGGATTCACCCCATTCCATCTTTTTTATGGTCTGGAAGCTACCCTTCCAATTGAATGCCAAATTCCTTCCCTCAATATAGTTGTTGAATTACTGCCTAATACCTCGCCGGATGAAGAACGTCTTCTATATTTGTAGAGGCTAGATGAAAGTCACTGCTTCACTACTCCAGTCATAGAAGCATAGAAAAAGTGGGTCAAAGCCCACTTTGATTAGACGGTTTCCCATCGTACCTTCGTAGAAGGATTTGTATGACCAAGTTCATGATAAGCTGGGGGGAAGGTAAATTTGAACCCATGTGGCATGGGCCCTACATCGTTAAGTGCATTTTACAAAATGGGGCTTATGAGCTTATTGAATATGAAGGCTATCCCTTGGATCATCCTAGAAAAGGGTTGTATCTCAAAAAATACTATGCATGAGTTTCTTGTGCATGTCCTTTTGTACATGTGTGTTTTCCATTTTTGTATGTTTTTGGCTTGGTGTGCTTTGCGAGCAGTTTTTCCTGCTTATTATCTCTTTTCTTACTGTGTAGATGTCTGTTACTCGCTATGTCGGTGATCTGAAATGACTGTAATAGTTTTGTTGTGCTAAGGGTCTTTCATTTTTAAAAAACATGTGCATAATTGGTTCCTTAGTTTTCATAAGGATTAAGGAGTTTTTCCATGAATTATAAATGAACTTTAGTGAATTAGAAGCATAAAATAAGCATAAATAACACTTAAAAATAGTGTAAAATAAAGAAATAAGTCACCACATGAAGTTTACACAACAGGCATGATGAAGCATTTCACTCGTCCTGGGTTACATCTATTGGTCCAGCTCCTAATGGCTTGTCCATATTTCATTATGCTCAAAATTTTGCTATTACATGTAGTTACATTGCTCTAATGGTTGTTTTCTCTACAAAAATGGCTTTAGAATGCTCCAATTAGTCAATAATGACTCTTCATTCACTCAGAATGGTTGAAAATTGAGCCTCTTACACTTTTTCCCAATATCTCCTAAGAAAACTCCACTAAATGTGGAGAACTCCAGTTAACTAGAGTTAAATTAGGGCTGACCACCAAATTTGGCACGCCCTTATCCACTCCGCCAATAAATCCACGCATTAAAAGTTATGGTTAGGGTTGTGGCCACATGTGCACCCCCAACTGTTAAGAGGCTTGACAATTAGCGAAAACAACATAATACAATATCAGAGTTTCATTACATACATACACGAAGCAACCAACATTGGATTCCTTTTACAGGTCTTTGCAATATCAAAAAAATTCGCAATCGTAATACAAGGTACATCGCAGATCAGAAACAATACAATTTCGTAGATCACAACACTTATGATATCGCATGTCAGCAAATATAACAATTACCGCCGATTTTCACAATACATATAACATAAAATATGCGATTTGGTGATTTGGCAATTTTGCAAATACCAGGAATTAACTTATTTCAAATCGGTTGTTGCAACATTTAACATATAAACTTAACCATAAAATTATATCAACCACGATGTGCGATATCCGCTTAAGCGCTATATCGACACATAACTCATCTCAAATCATCACATCGCCGCTTATATTATTTAACTTGCAATGTCTTCCATTTAAATAAAACCATTACCGATTGCGATGCACACAATCTCTCCTGTTTGTGATTTAACTCTCTACTATTGATCTCCCATTGCTGCTTATGTGATCTAATCACCATCGTTTGACCCTCGTTGTTGACTGGATCATGGACGTCCATTCTGCCTGCAAAATTTTCACAGTTGTGCAATCCATGATTCTATATGTAGAGTTCAAGACTCCATGATAGCCACCAATTCGGATCCCACTCTGCTGGTCAATCTAGTTTTGAACCTGTTTTCCATTTTGAACCCAATCCTGTAACTCGAATTTTGAGCAACATTTATGAACTCTTGATCATTCATCCCCATTAGGAAGCTTTTGGACCCCAAAATACTTGATTACCTGTTCAGTAGATGAGGGTACAACTCCCTCACTTTTCCAATCTCCATCCATTTTTCCTTTCTTGGCTTAGTGCCTTTGAGCCCAACTTGAAGGTAGTGTTTAGTCAATTTAATGTCTTAAATTGCTTACATAAATTATCAACCAAGGTTTGTAAACTGAAAAAGTGTGGTGCACTATATGTGCTTAGTTAACCTTCTTTTTACTTCGTTGTATGTACATTTATGTTGTTTTGGGGGTTTTTTCCTTTATATCTAAGAGTGTTAATCTAAAACTATGAAAGGAATCAAATGAATCCTAGTAAATTTTAAGAAGGAAGAAAAGGAAGTGTTCCTAAGTTAAACTAATTTGCATAAAAATGAATCAAAGATTTATTGACTAGTTAGAATCTGATTTGAAAAATAGAGTATCTATTCTAATGACTTCTAATTTAACATTAATCCTATTCCATGGATATAAATCTTATAACTGAAATTGAAATTGCAATGCTACTCTAAGTGAAAGCAGATTCAAAAGAAAACAACTAATGTATGTTTAGTTACTCCAACATTCAATATGAAGTGTCACCCTCTTGAAATGATGTGTAAGCAACCAATTATACCTTAGTTTCTAATGTTCTAGAAAAGAAAGTAAAGTGTGCAGAGGAAAACTCAATAATTGCATGAATTAAATATTTAATCATTCAGTCTAGAAATATGATAGAATTATCTTCTTGAAATGACCTTTAAGAACATCTAACGATGCAATTAAATGAGGATCTAAAAGAAAATGTGAAAGCATGAAAAGTTAAAGCTCAACTGATTGTAAACAACTAATGCATGTTTGATTACTCCAACATTCAGTATGAATTATCATCCTCTTGAAATGATGCGTAAGCAACCATTTATACCTTAGTTTCTAATGTCCTAGAAAAACCAGTAAAGTGTGCAGAGGAAAACTCAATAATTGCATAAATTAGATATTCAATCATTCGATTTAGAAATATGATAAAATCATCTTCTTTAAATGACTTTTAAGAACATCCAATGATACAATTAATCAATAGTTTTAATCTAAGAAAGTAAATAACATAACATCAAAGGAAACTAGATAACTATGAGTTCTATTGCTTCAAACTTAGTCCATTTTGAAAATATATAAATCTATCCTCACGAATTTTTTTTAGAAGAACAATGATTACACAGTTATTCTATTATTTCTGGGAATACATTCATGATTTAATTCTATGCTAGTGATCAAAACCGTAATGTAATATTAATCTACTCAGAAAACAGAATTGACAAAACAGAGTAAGGAATTTAAACTAAAACAATGAATGAAAAACCTCCTCCTGTGTAGGGGCCTTCTGCAACAGACTTGGTTGAGATCCTAGCTATTTATATTTGCACTAAGAAATCACTGGTACCATGAACATGATCCTTATATTATAATAGAATAGAGTTTTAAAACAATACATAGCGTTTCAACAAAAAATATTACTTAATCTCAGTTCTATACAACCGGTATTTAAATAAAACAAACATAACTGTTATGAGCTATTTTTTCCTACAGGTGGCTAATCTTAACCAAATTATAGAGTTGGAGTTTGACTGTTTAACCCTTGATTTTCTACAATAGAGAAAATCAAGAGTCCTTGTGTTCTCGGCTTACATCCTTTGACCGGACTTTGACCACGATCTCATGCATCCTTTTCTATCGATCTTGATCAAGTAGATAGGAAGAAATCCATGTGTAGATTATTCTGGAAATGCCCAAGTGGCTCATTTCTCCATTTGATCTTTGGAACCTATCAGACCATGAAATTAGTTGTGGAACCAACGATTAGCTACAAAATAGGCTATGTTTTGTAGCCAAATTACAAAAATCCATTCAATTAGAAAGAACATCAAAATATAACATAGAAATCATTTAAATGCATTCCTTGAGACAAAACATGACATTTATCATTGATTGGAGTATATGAATTTACGAGAAAGTAAGGGAAAAAGGTGAGAAAGGATGTTAAAGAGAGGATAATTCTGAGGTTCAACATAACCCCACTGAGAATTCATTGCATGTCCTCATGAAATTTACCAAAAATGTGAATTTTTATCTCTTACTGCATTTGTTCAGACACTTCTGATAACACAACCAATTTCCTTCTTTTTCTTTTCTTTGAAGTGATTTCCATCCCGGGCTTTCTCATAAGGAGCTTGTATTTGAGATTAATGACTGCCTTGTTTAGTGACTTGTTCTTTCTTTTTAACTTCCTATTCTTTTTGTACCACAATCCTAAATGTAGAATGGTATTGTCACTAATTAACTTTTCCAATTTATTATGTTGATTCAACGCTTCATTCTCCTATTTAATATGCATATTCAATATCTCTAGTTCATAAATTTCATGTTTGAGAGTATCAACTAGAGGTTCTTGTGGATTGATAGGAGGTTCTGGATTCACTGTTGCATTTATCTTCTCCAATGACTCTATGTAATCATATATTTCTTGTTTTAAAAGGTCTATGCCTGGAGATTTTTTGCTGGGACTACCTTCAAAATTATGAATAGGAGAATTTTGAGGACTATGTGGGGAAGAAATATTGACAAGAGATGGTATTGGAGTTTCTTCATCTAAACTTATAAACTCTGTCTCTTTTGGTAGTGTTTTCTTCATCAAACCTTGGAGTCTGGAGCTCCTTCTCAGATATAGAGGATTTACATTTTGCTCACTTGTAACCTTGCTCCTCCTTTCTATCTTACCCCATGTATTGAATTTACTTCGCTTTCTATTCTCTGTCAGCTCTACAAAGATGAGTTTTTTTTATCATTTTTCTGAAATGAAGATACATATCTATCTTCAATGTTTGTATCAATCTTCTTCCTTCTGCTCTTTCTAACATTGTCTTCTTTAGGTTTCTCTAGTACTTCTTGGAAATGGTTTCTAATAAGAAAATTCTCTCAGGAATCTCCTATACTTTTTAAATGAAAATCAATAAGTATTTTTATCAACCCATGATGGTGCATAGTGTTATCTATAAACTGTATTCTCTTCTGCACATTTGTAGACATTATTTTTAAGCTATTCAGTAAAAATAAGGGAGGATTTATTTCACCATTCTTTAAGAAATTCATCAGCAATCGAATATGTTATACATACATGCATCCAAACCTTCCTTCACAAGTGATAAATTTCTGTAAAACCAAGAGCATGTTCCTCCATTTATTTTTAAGTGCTGAGCTAGGGATACCCTTTCTGAAAACATAAATATCCATAACTGGGTTTTTAAGGATAACTTTCCATGATTCATTGTGAAATTCCTTGTTTTTGAACCACCTTTCGTCAACCCTTGGAAGTTTTGTGGCTTAGGCTATGAATGTCTCAGTAACTGTGAAATTTATGTCTCCAATTTCCACTTTTGTGCCATGAAAAGACCTAGCAAAAGACTTTGTGATCTCTTTGTGAAAACCATCGAATTTCTCTATGAATTTGAGCCATCTAGCTTTCTATAACATTTCCTTGATTTGAGGATATCCTTCCATATATTTTTTTCCCATCGGTTCTGTTCTGACTATCAGTCTCATGCCTTCAATTATGAAGAGTAACATTCAGAATTATCCTTCTATGTTATGAAATGAATTGGATTACGAATACGATGAAAGCCATCGATGGTTTCTAGGAATAAATAAGTGATATGGATTAGGGTTTTGAAGAAACGTAGATGGATATGTCACGTCAACAGGTCATAACCATTAATCATAAATGGGGGAGTCTATTGTGGACCGTTATGAAATATAATGCAGATGATGTGGCCAATCTATGATATGATGGAAATATCAATCAAATCAAATGATGATATTTCAAGGTAGCATATGATCATCCATATTACACATGCTAATGTTTTTACCTTGCTATTAAAATAAATTTTTGCAACTTTACCTTTAGAACTAACCTTTTCTTTTTCATTTCTTTGGTGTTGATTCTTAAGGTACCTTTTAGCATGTTGGTCTTCAAATGTAGTCCTTAAATTTCTTGTATTCATCATTTTTTTTAGTAGACTGTACAGATGTGTCAGAGCTATAGAATGAAATGAAATGTGCTTGCAGACTATGGAATTAGTTGCAGAATGTGGAATCATCTTGCAGATTTTAATCAGTTGTAGAATGTGGAATCAACTACAGAATGGAATCAGATGCAGAATGTAATATGTATGTGGAATGGAATGAAACTATAAAATGGAATATGACTGTGGGATGGAATGAAACTATAAAATGGAATATGATGGTGGAATGGAATGACACTGCAGATTATGAGCTGCAAAAATGAATATGAATGTAGTTCTTTATTACTAATTATTGCAGAAAAGAAATGAAAAATATAGGATGTCAGAAATCTCTGATTTTGACCCTGTATTTTTTGTATAAGGATGCCAATCATTAATCGGTTTTCATACTTATACACTTTATTTTTTTATTATTTTATTTTTATTTTTAATTTTTAATTTTAAATCTTTTAAAAATTTTTTTTATAGGAAAAATAAAAGTTAAGTTAGTGAAGAAGAAGAATTCTTCTTCACTAACTTCATATCAGTATTATCTTGGAAAATATTGATAAAATATTCTCTTGGAATTGGCTTATGATATACTTTCAACCAATGACCATTCACAATAAGAGGTACCTTTTCTTCATCAATTGTCCTTATCTTGACTACTCCATTGTCAAAGACTTTTTCAATCTCATGTGGCCCAAGCCAATGAGTTTGAAACTTTCCTTGAAAATATTTGAATTTTGAATCAAAAAAATGTGCTCAATCCCCTGCTTGAAACTTCTTCTCCTTAATATATATATCGTGCCATTTATACCTTTGTTGTTGGATTCTATTGGTTCTTTGAACTGCATCTTGCCTAATTTCATCAAGCTCACTGATTTTCTCTAATCTATGTTTCTGTGCTTTTGATAAATCAAGTCCAAATTGGACTGCCATCTTGAAGGTTCGAATATGGAATTCTATAGGGAATAGGACTTGTTTTCAATAAACAAGTTCATAGCGAGTATGTCCTATTGTATTCATCCATGTAGTTCTGTAGGCCCATAAGGCTTCAGGAAGTCTTTCTGCACAATCTCTTTTATGTAGATGTACAGTCTTAGTGAGAATTTCTTCAATCACTTTATTGGTAGACTCTACTTAACCATTTTCTTGTGGATGATAAGAAGTAGAATTTGTGTTCTTGAACTTGTAAAATTCCACAAGTTCTTTCACTAATTTGGATGTAAAATGGGATCCCTGATATGTCACAATTTCTCTTGGAACACCAAAACGAGTGAATATATCCTCAAAAATAAATTTAACTATAGAACGTTCATTAAAAAAAGGTATTGCTTTAGCCTCCACCCATTTAGTGACATAATTAGTACAAACCAAAATATATTTCTTTTGTTTAGATGGTGGATTGATTGGTCCAACAAAATCCAAGGTCCATTTTTCAAATGGTTTTGAGTACCTGAGGTTGCAATGAAATTTCATCTGATGGAGCAGGTTTCCCTATTCTTTAGCAATTTTCACACCTTTTTACATATTCTTTGGTATCTCTAAAGATGGATGGCCAATAATACCCCAAATGAATGATTTTATATGTTGTCCTCTTGTCAGCGAAGTGTCCTCCACAAGGTTCATCATGACATGCCTTAAGAATTTCAAGCATTTCATCTTCTCGAACACATCTTCTGATAATGAGATCTGGACCTGTTTTATACAGTTCATTAGTAATCCATGAGTACTTTTCACTTATTTGAATAATTTTTCTTTTCTCCCTAGGAAACAAATGTGAAGGTAATTTTTCTCTGACTAAGTAATTAGCAATATCTGCAAACCAAGGAGTTTTAGTAGTTATTGAAAAAAGATATTCATCAGGAAATTTATCCTCAATTGGAGTGTCATTTTTGATATTTTGAATTCTAGACAAGAAATCAACAACTATGTTTTGTTTTCCGGGTCGGTCTAGAATAGTGATGTTTAATTCTTGTAGGAGTAATAACCATATTGTAATTCTTCCATTAGTAATAGATTTATTCATTAAGTATGTAATTCCAGAGTGGTCTGTATGAACAAAGGTTTCATAGCCTGTAATAAAATGGTTGAATTTGTTGATAGCATGGACAACAACTAAGAATTATTTTTCAGTTGCAGTATAGTTTAACTTAGTGGGAGTCAAAAATTTTCTTGTGTAATAGATGGCATAGGGGATCAAATCCTTTTGTCCTAATATAACTCCTAGAGAATGTTAGCAAATATAACAATTACCGCTGATTTGCACAATACATATAACGTAAAATATGCAATTTGGCGATTTAGCAAATCACAGGAATTAACTTATCGCAAATCAGTTGTCGCAAAATTTAACATATAAAATTAACCATAAAATTATATCAACCGTGATGTGCGATATGTGATTAAGCGTTATATCAACACGTGGCTCCTCTCGCATCATCGCATCGCCGCTTATATTATTTAACTTGCAATGTCTTCCATGTAAATAAAACCATTTTTGATTGCGATGCACACAATATCTCCTGTTGCGATTTAACTCTCTACTATTGATCTCCCATTACTGCTTCTATGATCTAATCACCACCATTTTACCCTCACTGTTGACTGGATCATGGTCATTCGTTCTGCCTGCAACATTTCCGCGGCTGTGCAATCCCCGATTTTATATGCAGAGTTCAAGACTCCATGACAACCACCAATTCGGATCCCACTCTGTTGGTCAATCCAGTTCTGAACTTGTTTTCCATTTCGAACCCAATCTTGTAACTCAAATTTTGAGCAAAATTTATGAACTCCTGATCATTCCTCCCCATTGGGAAGCTTTTGCACCCCAAAATACTTGATTACCTATTCAGTAGATGAGGGTACAACTCCCTCACCTTTCCAATCTCCATCCATTTTTCCTTTCTTGGTTTTAGTGACTTTCTTGGGTAGTGTTTAGCCAATTTAATTTCTTAATTTGCTTACATAAATTATCAATCGAGGTTTGTAAACTGGTGAAGTGTGGTGCACTATATGTGCTTACTTAACCTTCTTTTTACTTTGTTGTATGTATATTTATGTTGTTTTGGGGGTTTTGTCCTTTATATATAAGAGCGCTAATCTAAAACTATGAAAGAAATCAAATGAATCCTAGTAAATTTTAAGAAGGAAGAAAAGGAAGTGTTCCTAAGTTAAACTAATTTTCATAAAAATGAATCAAATATTTATTGACTAGTTAGAATCTGATCTGGAAAATAGAGTATATATTCTAATGACTTATAATTTAACATTAGTCCTATTCCATGGATATAAATCTTATAACTGAAATTGAAATTGCAATGCTACTCTAAGTGAAAGCAGATTCAAAATAAAACAATTAATGTATGTTTAGTTACTCCAGCATTCAATATGAAGTGTTACCCTCTTGAAATGATGTGTAAGCAACCAATTATACCTTAGTTTCTAATGTTCTAGAAAAGAAAGTAAAGTGTGCATAGAAAAACTCAATAATTGCATGAATTAAATATTTAATCACTTAGTCTACAAATATGATATAATTATCTTCTTGAAATGACCTTTCAGAACATCCAACGATGCAATTAAATGAGGATCTAAAAGAAAATGTGAAAGCATGCAAAGTTAAAGCTCAACTGATTGTAAAAAAATAATGTAGGTTTGATTACTCCAACATTCAATATGAATTATCATCCTCTTGAAATTATGTATAAGCAACCAATTATACCTTAGTCTTTAATGTCCTAGAAAAACTAGTAAAGTGTGCAGGGGAAAACTTAATAATTGCGTAAATTAGATATTAAATCATTCAGTTTAGAAATATGATAAAATCATCTTCTTGAAATGACTTTTAAGAACATTCAATGATATAATTAATTGATAGTTTTAATCTAAGAAAGTAAATAACAGAACATCAAAGGAAACTAGATAACTGTGAGTTCTATTGCTTCAAACTTAATCCAATTTGAAAATATATAGATCTATCCTCACGAAATGTTTTTAGAAGAACAATGATTGCAAAATTATTCTATTATTTCTAGGAAGACATTCATGATTTAATTATATGCTACTGATCAAAACTGTAATGTAATATTAATCTACTAAGAAAAAAGAATTGACAAAACAAAGTAAGGAATTTAAACTAAAACAATGAACTAAAAACCTCCTCCTGTGCAGGGGCCCTCTGCAACAGATTTGGTTGAGATCCTAGCTGGTTATATTCGCACTAAGAAATCATTAGTACCATGAACACGATCCTTGTATTATAATAGAATAGAGTTTTAAAACAATACACAATGTTTCAACAAAAAATATTACTTAATCTTTGTTTTGTACAATCAGTATTTAAATAAAACAAGCATAACTGTTATGAGCTAATTTTTCCTACAGGTGGCTAATCATAACCGAATTATAGAATTGGAGTTTGACTGTTTAACTCTTGATTTGCTACGATAGAGAAAATCAAGAGTCCTTCTGTTCTCGGCTTACGTCCTTTGACCATACTTTGACCGCGATCTCATGCATCCTTTTCTTTTTATCTTGATCAAGTAGATAGGAAAAAATCCATGTGTAGATTATTCTAGAAATGCCCATGTGGCTTATTTCTCCATTTGATCTTTGGAACCTGTTAGACCATGAAAGTAGCTGTGGAACCAACGATTATCTACAAAATAGGCTGTGTTTTATAGCCAAATTACAAAAATCCATTCGAATAGCAAGAACATCAGAATATAACATAGAAATCATTTAAATGCATTCCTTGAGACAAAACATGACATTTATAATTGATTGGAGTATATGAAATTATGAGAAAGTAAGGGAAAAAGGTGAGAAAGGATTTCAGAGAGAGGATAATTATGAGGTTCAACATACCCCCACTTAGAAGTTAGTGCATGTCCTCATGCAATTTACCAAAAATGTGAATTTTCCTCTCTTACTGCATTTGCTCAAACACTTCTGCTAACACATCCAATTTCCTTATTTTGCTTTTCTTTGAAGTGATTGTCATCCTGGGATTTCTCATAAGGAGCTTGTATTTGAGATTAATGATTGCCTTGTTTAGTGACTTGTTCTTTCTTTTTAACATCCTGTTCTTTTTGTACCACAATCCTAAATGTAGAATGGTATTGTCACTAATTACCTTTTCCAATTTATTATGTTGCTTCAAGACTTCATTCTCCTGTTTAATATGTGTATTCAATATCTCTCGTTCATAAATTTCCTATTTGAGAGTATCAACTAGAGGTTCTTGTGGATTGATAAGAGGTTTTGGATTCACTGTTACATTTCTCTTCTCCAGTGACTATGTAATCATATATTTCGTGTTGTACTGGGTCTATGCCTAGAGATTTTCTGCTGGAACTACCTTAAAAATTATGAATAGGATAATTTTGAAGACTATGTGGAGAAGAAATATTGACAGGAGATGGTATTGGAGTTTCTTCATCTAAACTTATAAACTTTGTCTCTTTTGGTAGTGTTTTCTTCATCGAACCTCGGATTCTGGAGCTCCTTCTCAGCTGTAGAGGATTTACATTTTGCTCACTTGTAACCTTGCTCCTCCTTTCTATCTTATCCCATGTTTTGAATTTGCTTTCTATACTTTGTCAGCTCTACAAAGATGATTTTTCATCATTTTTCTGAAATAAAGATACAGATCTATCTTCAATGTTTGTATCAATCTTCTTCCTTCTACTCTTTCTGACATTGTCTTATTTAGGTTGCTCTGGTACTTCTTGGAAATGGTATCTGATAAGAAAATTATCCCAGGAATCTCCTATACTCTTTAAATGAAACTTAACAAGTATTTTTATCAACCCATGATGGTGCATAGTGTTATCTATAAACTGTATTCTATTCTGCACGTTTGTAGACATTATTTTTAAGCTATTCAGTAAAAATAAGGGAATATGTATTTCACCATTCTCTAAGAAATTCATCAGCAATCCAATATGATATACATACATGTAGCCAAACCTTCCTTCACAAGTGATAAATTTCTGTAAAACCAAGAGCATGTTCCTCCATTTATTTTTAAGTGCTGAGCTAGGGATACCCTTTTTGAAAATAGAAATATCCATGCTTGGGTTTTTGAGGATAAATTTCCATGATTCATTGTGAAATTCCTAGTTTTTGAACCACCTTTCACCAACCCTTGGAAGTTCTATGGCTTCAGCTATGAATTTATCGGTAACTATGAAATTGATGTCTCCAATTTCCACTTTTGTGCCATGAAAAAAACCTAACAAAATACTTTGTGATCTCTTTGTGAAAACCATCGAATTTCTCTATGAATTTGAGCCATCTAGCTTTCTACAACATTTCCTTGATTTGAGGATATCCTTCCATATATTTTGTTCCCACCGGTTTTGTTCTGACTATTAGTCCCATGCCTTCTATTATGAAGAGTAACCTTCAGAATTATCCTTCTCTGTTATGAAATGAATTGGATTACAGATCCAATTAAAGGAATAGAGGGTTTGTAGGAATAAATAAGTGATATGGATTAGGGTTTTGAAGAAACGTAGACAAATATGTCACGTCAACAGGTCATAACCATTAATCATAAATGGGGGCATCTATTGTGGACCTTTATGAAATATGATGCGGATGATGTGGCCAATCTATGATATGATGGAAATCTCAATCAAATCAAATGATGATATGTCAAGGTAGCATATGATCATCCATATTATACATGCTAATGTTTTTACCTTGCTATTAAAATAAATTTTTGCAACTTTACCTTTAGAACTAACATTTTTGTTGTCATTTCTTTGGTGTTGATTCTTAAGGTACCTTTTAGCATGTTCATCTTCAAATGTAGGCCTTCAATTTTCTGTATTCATAATTTTCTTAGTAGACTGTACAGATGTGTCAGAGCTGCAGAAGGAAATGGACTATGCCTACAGACTATGGAATTAGCTGCAAAATGTGGAATCAGCTTGCAGAATTTAATTAGTTGCAGAATGTGGAATCAACTGCAGAATGGAATCAACTGCAGAATGTAATATGTATGTGGAATGGAATGAAACTAGAAAATAGAATATGATGGTGGATTGGAATGAAACTGCAAATTATGAGCTGCAAAAATGGAATATGAATGTAGTTATTTATTACTACTTATTGTAGAAAATAAATGGAAAATATAGGATGTCAGAAATCTCTAATTTTCACCCTGTATTTTCTGTATAAGGATGCCAATCATTGATTGGTTTTCATACTTATACACTTTATTTTTTTATTATTTTATTTTAATTTTTAATTTTCAAAATTTTTTTTAATAGGAAAAATAAAAGCTAAGTTAGTGAAGAAGAAGAATTCTTCTTCGCTAACTTCATATCAGTATTATCTTGGAAAATCTTGATAAACTCTTATCTTGAAATTGGCTTATGATATACTTTCAACCGATGACCATTCACTATAAGAGGTACCTTTTCTTCATCAATTGTCCTTATCTTGACTTCTCCATTTTCAAAGAATTTTTCAATCTCATATGGTCCAAGCCAATGTGTCTGAAACTTTCCTTGAAAATATTTGAATTTTGAATTAAAAAAAAGTGCTTAATCCCTTGCTTGAAACTTATTCTCCTTAATATATATATATTGTGCCATTTATAACTTCGTTTCTGGACTATACTAGTTCTTTTAACTACATCTTGCCTAATTTCATCAAGCTCATTGAGTTGCTGTAATCTATGTTTCTGTGCTTCTGATAAATCAAGTCCCAATTGGACTGTCATCTTGAAGGTTCGAATTTGGAATTCTATAGGGAACAAGACTTATTTTCCATAAACAATTTCATAGGGAGTATGTCCTATTGCATTCCTCCATGTAATTCTGTAGTCCCATAAGGGTTTAGGAAGCCTTTCTGCCCAATCTCTTCTGTGTAGATGTACAGTCTTAATGAGAATTCCTTCAATCACTTTATTGGTAGACTCTACTTGACCATTTTCTTGTGGATGATAAGGAGTAGACTTTATTTTCTTGATCTTTTAATATTCCACAAGTTCTTTCACTAATTTGGATGTAAAATGGGATCCATGATCTGTCACAATTTCTCTTGGAACACCAAAATGAGTGAATATATCCTCAAAAAGAAATTTAACTATAGAACGTTAATTAGCGAAAGGTAGTTCTTTAGCCTCTACCAATTTAGTGACATAATCAATACATACCAAAATATATTTCTTTTGTTTAGATGGTGGATTGATTGGTCCAACAAAATCAAAGGCCCATTTTTCAAATGGTTTTGAGTACTTGAGGTTGCAATGACATTTCATCTGATGGAGCAGGTTTCCCTATTCTTTGGCAGCTGTCACACATTTTGACATATTCTTTGGTATCTCTAAAGATGGATGGCCAATAATATCCCAAATGAAGGATTTTATATGCTATCCTCTTGTCAGTAAAGTGTCCTCCACAAGGTTCATCATGACATGCCTTAAGAATTTCAAGCATTTCATCTTCTCGAACACATCTTCTGATAATGAGATATGGACCTGTTTTATACAGTTCATTAGTAATCCATGACTACTTTGCACTTATTTGAATAATTTTTCTTTTCTCCCTAGGAAACAAATGTGAAGGTAATTTTTATGTGACTAATTAATTATCAATATCTGCAAACTAAGGAGTTTTAGTAGTTATTGCAAAAATATATTCATCAGGAAATTTATCCTCAACTGGAGTGTCATTTTTGATATTTTGAATTCTGGACAAGAAATCAACAACTGTGTTTTGTTTTCCGGGTCGGTCTAGAATAGTGATGTTTAATTCTTGTAGGAGTAATAACCATTTTGTAACTCTTCCATTAGTAATATATTTATTCATTAAGTATCTAATTATAGAGTGGTCTGTATGAACAAAGGTTTCATAGCCTTTAATATAATGTCTAAATTTGTTGATAGCATGGACAACAACTAAGAATTATTTTTCAGTTACAGTGTAATTTAACTCAATGGGAGTCAAATTATTTCTTGTGTAATAGATGGCATAGGGGATCAAATTATTTTGTCCTAATACAACTCATAGAGCTGTATCTGAAGCATTTGTTGAAATGTGAAAAGGTAGTTTCAAATTCCACTTGCCAATCAGGATTCCAACTGAATTCACAATATTTTGTAAGTAACTTGAAGAGTGGGGATGTTATTTTAATGAAATTTTCTATAAATCTTCTATAATATCATGTGAATCCTAGAAAAATTCTAACATCCTTTTGGAAACTTGGATTTGATAGTTTGGAGATTACTTCAACTTTAGATGTATCAACTTTAATTCCATCTCCTGAAATGTGATGTCCTAAAAAAATCCCTTCTGTAAACATCATAAGACATTTTTTCATGACTTAGTGAAATGTTTTCTTCCTTACATATTTTAAGAACCTTTTCCAAATTTTCTAAACCTTCTTCAAATGAATTCCCATAAACTGTAAAGTCATCCATGTACACCTCTACACAATCATGTATTAGATCAGAAAAAATTCATAGTATTTCCCTTTGGAATGTTGTAGGTGCATTACAAAATCCAAAAGGAAGTACTTGGTAGGCATAAGTCCCCCATGGACAGGTGAATGTGGTCTTATCTTGGTCTTCAGGTGCTACTTGAATTTGATTGTAACCAATAAAACCGTCCAAGAATGAGAAATACTTCTTACCTGCTAATGTATCAAATACTTGATCTATACAGGGTAAAGGAAAATTATATTTTAGAGTAGCTTTATTCAATTCTTGATAATCAATTCATACCCTCCATTTACCATTTTTTTTTGGTACAATCACTAAAGGGGAAACCCACTTACTGTTTGAAATTGGGTAAATGAAGTTCACATTCAACAATTTTTGCAACTCTTCTTTCACAATTTCCCTAAGATTTGGATTCACCTTTCTTTGAGGTTTTCTGATAGGTTTACAATTTTCCTCAATATAGATGTGATGTGATGTATAGAATGAAGAGACATCTGCCTAGATGAAAAATATTCAATATTGCATTTTTCTTGAAACTGATCATGTTCATATTCTGAGGATGATTCAAAGTTTTCTATTGAATTTAAGATTTGACTATATTTCACTAATGCTTGAAATAGTAAAGAGAGGTTGTATATCATTGTCATCATCAATCCATTATTTGTCATCTAACTCTGTGATTGTTTTTGCTGGAGGATATAGAGTGAATTTCTATTTTGAGTTACCATCAGAGATATACATGTCACCAGATCTACAGCTAATGAAAGCATCAACTGTAGCCAACCAAGGTCTTCCTAATATAAGTGGATGTCCCCCTAGATTGTTCTTAGGATTTAAGATCATAAAATCAATAGGATATTGCCAAGAGTCTAGGGATATTGAAATATATTCTAACACACCATCTGGCTTGATTACATATATGTCTGCTAATTGTAGTAATGTAGGTGTATACAAAAGATTAGGAAGTTTGAGTTGTTCCATGATTTGTTTTCTCATGATGTTTATTGTTGCTCCTAAGTCATTCAATGTATTTGGAATTACAAAACCATTGATATGTGTTTTTACAATTGGACTTTCTAGATCTAAATATTTTTGTATGGCAACTTTTCCCATCATTATGTTTGCAATTTTTCCTACTAGCAGAATTTCTTTTATTTCTTTTGTTTTTCTTCCTGGTTTCTTAATGCTCAAATATTTTATTGTTTTGGCAAGAATTGGAATCTCTTTAATGGCCTGTAAAAAAGGTATTTTTATGCATACATTTTTCAATTCATCTAGAAAATCATAATTGGGTAACATAATATGCTTTTATACCCCTTTATCAACTTGTGATCTTTCAAGAAAAGGAGGTTTAGAAGTAAGTAATGATGGTCGTGTAGAAATTTATATAACTGATATGTTATACATCCGAGATTCTCATGATCACACACTATTTGACTTCATGCATAATACATAATCTCTTCTACCATTGATCATTAATTGCAGAAATAAAATCAATTGCATGCACACATTAAAACCATAAACATTCACACATATGAACACAGTATTTTATGGGAAAGCTTAAAGCTGAAAACCCCCAACTATATGTATATTATATGTCATAGAGATCATTTAAAAATCATCATACAAAGCTCCTCACAAGCTCTCAGTACAATCTCCAATTGCTACACACTAATCATGTCCAATCTAGCAAATCTCATGCTCCAATATCTGCCACCTGCTAGCCTGGCTCTACTGCGCAATCACTGCTGAAGAATGGCTCTAAATGAACTCGAATTGGTCCAGCCTTTCTTACACAATCCTCATTGGCATCTCCAACCACTGTGTGTTGCAAATCATGAAACACTATAGTCACAACTAATAGTCACACTGCTCTTTCACCTACCTCTTCACTGGTCTCCACTGAAACTGTCCATGCACTGTAGTTAACTGACGTATTCTTTAGTTGATTAATGAGTTAATAATTAGTGAATTTATTAATAATTAATTCACACCACTCTTACTAGTGTATCAATCAGTTAGAATAGATACAACTAGCTCAACTATGTTTAACTCAGTTAAACTGAACACAACTCCATCAACTACCTCAGTAACTCCACCAAACTCTGTCACATGAGTTCTAACTGAAGTATCCATGAAATAGCTCCACTTAACCCTCAGGAATAGCGTAATTCCTTCTGTCAGCTCCTGTGTCACATCTGTGCACTTAACTGAAGTGCTCCAAGAGAATAAGATAATGTTTATAGTCCAAATATTATTAAGAGCTAATAATATTCGACATATCTATTTTTAGACTGGCATTCTGCTGAATATGTCTAAAAGTAGAAGTCCATCTATTTTTTCCAACTTGACCAACCATCCACAAATAGCATCCTAAAACTCATAGAATATGATCGACATGTCTAAAAATAGACTTGCACCAAAAATAGCCTGCGGACCCACTTAGTGAAGGCGACTCTTTTCACTAAGCTCATCATCTTGTTGTAATCTCAACACTCCCTCTCAACAAGATAGGGATTATATGCCACCCCAATCCTGCCCCTGTGGTATTCGAATTTTCTCCTGGTGATCGCCTTCGTCAAGATATCAACATCCCGATCCTCCGTAGGAATGTAAGAAAGTAACATGATCTTACGCTGCACACAATCTCTGATATGATGATACCAGATGTCAATGTTGGCAATATGATGCGGAGTGTTGTCCTTGATGGCAACCCACTTGATGAAGATGATGGAAACCTACTTAATGAAGTTGTTCTTGATGCTTGATGAGTTTATTAATGATGTAAATCTGATGTTCTACAAGTAGCTCAGAAGTAACAGAAGAAAGAATTATCAGAAAGGGCCAAAGCAATGATGAATAAGACATGTCACTATGCATACGCGGGTTCGTTTAGACGAAGTAGCGTATGTACGCGGAAAAGTGCGAGATAAGTCGTGTATGCCTAATTGCGCTCTAAAGATATAAAACCAGGGGTTCTTACCATGGTATTGACCCATGGTATTGAGCGCTGGATTGTTTATGTGATCCCGTCCAGGAATACCATCGGAATTTATGTGGTTTTGACTCATGGTATTGATAAAGGGTAAACCTATATAAGGAGAAAAAAATCATTGTGCAAAGAGTGTGCATGTGTTTGGGTTTAATGAATATTTCACTCTGAAGTTTATCTGCATGGTTGAACTCTGTTCTTAATAGATAGATCTGAATCTATGATGCACCAGTGAATATGATGAAGGTTCAAAAACTGTAGATCTGGAAATGATGAATCTCTTGGATGACCTGAAAATAAGTAATGTATACCTGGCGCAAATATATTGAAGATATTGAAGAAATCTGGGTAAGTCCATAGATCTGGTTTGTTCCGCAAAGTTTATCTTTTATAGATCTATACGCAGGTTTGTTTCATGAAAAGCGCATATATACACGGATCGGTTTAACCAAGGGCGCATATGGACTGTTAGGGTTTTTCTCTGAAAAGTGCACAGATGTATACGCGGGTTGTCTTTATTAAAAGCGTGTATATACACAGGTCTGTCTAACGAAAAGCGCGTATGTAATCTGAAATGATGGTTGCTCAAAGTTGATTGAGTTTCTGTATATCTATTCTGAATTCTGGGCTATCTCTAATATTCTGGTTATAGTGGTTTCACTGTTCTCTTTGATGCAATGGGAAAATGATGTTTGCTGATAAGTGAAGGATTGTGTTGAAGCTGTTTGATCCAGTTTGAAAATTGATGAAACGTGGTCTGCAGTGGTTCTGAGGGTTGAAGCCTTCAGTCTGGAAGTAGAAGCCTTCTACCAGTAGAGGCTGGTGTTAATATCAGGGGGTAGTAGCTCCCTTCCAGGTGAGACTGGTAAACGAGAGCAGGGGGTTGTTTCTCCCTTCCAGGAGAGGATGGTAAACAAGAGAAGGTTGTAGCCTTCTGCAGGTGGGTGCCTGCATGCTGGTATGAGTCTGCACCAATACATGTTGTAAGAAGTTTTCTTAATAATAAATATTGAAGAATGAGACGACGGCAGCGGTGGTTTTCTCCCGAATTGGGTTTCCACCTAAAAATCCTAGTGTCCATGTGTGTTTCTTATGTGTGATGATTATTATGTTCTTTCTGCACCTGTTTACTATTGTCTAAACATATGATGAATGTTTAATGCAATGGTCTGAGTCAAGAATTAAATGCATAATTAAATCACTGTATATACGCGAGTTTTGTAAAGGATATCCGCGTATATACGCGGGTTGGTGTCAGGAAAGTAGTGTATGGGTTTTTAAGAAAGAAAATATCAAAGTTTTATTGTCTGCACTAAATACTGATTCACCCCCCCTCTCAGTATTTTTCCCTACAATTGGTATAAGAGCAGGTCCTTCTGAAAAGGCTTAACCGCTAGAAGGAAGATCAAGCAAGATGAGCAATCAAGAGGGAACAACATCTATCAAGCCTTCGGTCTTCAACGGAAGTAATTTAATCTTCTGGAAAATAAGGATGAGATCCTATCTTCAGTCTATGGGAGCAGATATATGGGCCATTGTTGAAAAAGGATATCAATATCCAGCTGCTACACCAACAGAGCCAACTGAAAGGAAGAATTATGAATCAAATGCAAAAGCGGTCAATGCTATAACAGGAAGTCTAACTGAAGCAGAATTTGTCAAAGTCATGCAGCTGAATACAACAAAGGAAATATGGGACAAAATCATTCTAAGTTATGAAGGTGATGCAAAGGTAAAAAGTGCAAAACTTCAATCTCTCAGAATTGAATATGAAAACTTAATAATGCATAATGATGAGAATATTGCCAATTTCTTTTTACGTGTTGATGATGTTGTAAATCATATGAGAAATCTGGGAGAAACAATAACTGAATCTACTTTGGTTGAGAAAATCTTAAGATCGCTAACGGAAAAATTTGAATCAAAAGTCTCTGCTCTTGAAGAAAAATAGGATCTTCAAACTCTTAATATGGTGCAACTTCATGGCATACTGACTGCATATGAAATGAGGAGAGGGGGACCATCTGAAGTCAAAGAAGTTGTTTTTAAAGCTTCTACAAAAGGGAAAGAAGTTCAAAAGGCAGAAGGTTCAAGATATATCTCAGAAGAAGATGAGGCAAATTTTGTGAGAAGACTCCAACCAGGGACCAGAAGATTCAAAGGTAAGCTTCCTTTAAAATGTTTTGATTATGGAAGAGTTGGTCATTATGCTGCAAAGTGCCCTTATAAAGAAACATCTGATAAAGAAGTAGCAAGAAGGAATAAAAACCGATCTAGCACTAAGAAAAGTTATTATACTAATGAAGACAGTGATGGGTTATCTGATAGTGAGGTAGAATGTGAACAAGATCTTAGACTTCTCATGGCATTTGAACAAGAATCAAGAAAATAAAAGGACACTTTTTTGGATGTTCTAGAGGAAAATGATTTTCTTGAGGAAAACAATCAACTCAAAATATACTTAGAAGAAAATAAGATAATCATAGAGACGCTGAAAAATCAGATTGAAGAAGAAAAGAAACACAGGGAGAAAGTATAATGTGAAGTGGTAAGTCTAAGAAAATAATTGGAGAAAGTAAAGACTCTGAATCTCAGATTTGCTAAAGGATCGGAAACCTTAGATGAAATTATCAAGGTACAACGTTCTCCTCTCATAAAAACAGGTCTTGGATATATTGGAGAATCCTCTCAGGCTTCAGCACCAAACTATCTAAAGGCGGCAACAACTGGTTTACAATATTCTGCCACTCGACAAGGAAGTAAGAAATCTTTACAGGTAAAGCAGAATCATCTCAATTCAAGGAACACTAACAGGAATAACTTTCAAAGAAGCTCCAACCAACAGGTTAATCCAAATAGAAGATTTCATGATCGCAGAAATTTCTACTTCAATGGACAATGTTTTGCATGTCACAATTTTGGTCATAAAGCTGCTCAATGTGTTGCTTATAAAACCATCATGACAAGAGAATCAAGAAAGAAAAGGTTGGACACCGAACCAAAGAAGAATACCTATAACAACTTTTCTCCTCTTCAAAATGAAGTTGAATGTGCTTATTGCAATAACTTTGGCCATAAAGAATCTGAATGCAGGAGCAAAGTACAACCAAAAGAACATGTTCCTTCAAGCTCCAAAGTGTGGAAAAAGAAGGAAATATAGGTTGAAAATTGTGGCATAGCTTTATTTGCAGAAGGTGAAGAAAATCAATGGTATATTGATAGTGGATGCTCAAAACATATGACAGGTGACAAAAACAAACTTCATGCATATAATGCCCTAGAAAAGGAAAAGAATGTTACTTTTGGAAATGATACACCTGCTGTCATTAAGGGAAAAGGGTCTGCTTTTCTAAAAGAAAAGGTGAAAGCTAATAATGTCATGTATGTGGATGGATTAAGACATAACCTGTTAAGTGTGAGTCAAATGTGTGATCAAGGAACTGAGGTTGTCTTTAGTTCAAAAGAATGTGTGGTACGTGATCTTGATACAGGTAAAAAAATTATAAAAGGAAAAAGAACTCCAAACAACCTGTATGTATTGAAGAACAACAAAGATCAATGTTACTTGAGAAAATCTTCAAAAAATTGGCTATGGCATAGAAGGTTGGGGCATCTGAGCTTCTCTCAAATCAACAAATCAAGCAGACTTAAAGCTGTTCGTGGTCTTCCCAATATTACTCTACCAGAGAGTATCATATGCAAATCTTGCCAATTCGGTAAACAGACCAGAGTTCAATTTAATGCCAAGGAAGGCTCATCAAGAAGGCCTCTTGAACTCGTTCATACTGACATATGTGGACCTATGAGGAAAAGGTCACCACGTGGTGAAGAATACTATATCTTATTTATTGATGATTTCTCTAGAATGTGTTGGATTGGGTTGATCAAACACAAAGATGAAGCATTTGAAAATTTTCAGATCTTCAAAGCATTGGTTGAAAATGAATTAGATCTAAAAATCAAGTGTCTTAGATCTGATCGAGGAGGAGAATATACATCAAATGAATTCTTTGAATTTTGTGAACAACATGGCATAAAAAGACAGTTTTCTGTAGTAGGCACTCCACAACAAAATGGCGTAGCAGAAAGAATGAATAGAGCAATTCAAAAAATGGCTAGAGCTATGCTTAATGACTCCGAAACACCTGACACTTTTTGGGGAGAAGCAGCTCACACAGCAGCAAATATTCTTAACAAGGCACATGTTCGAGTAAATAGTGACAAAACTCCATATGAACTCTGGTATGGTAATTCTCCCTCTGTGAAGCATTTTAGAGTTTTTGGAAGTAAATGCTTTATCAAAAATAATGATGAAAAGCTTGGCAAGTTTGAACCCAGATCAGATGAAGGAATTCTTCTTGGTTACTCATCTACAAGAAGAGCATACAAATGTTACAATAAAAGGCTTCAGAAGATTGTTGAATGTATTGATGTTGTTATTGATGAGTCTCCTGCAGCCCCTAAAGAAGAAAAACAAACAGCAGATGAAGATGACGGTGACTTTTGTCCTTCTGCATCAAATAGAAATGATATAGACAATGGATCCGATGAAGAACCAGAAAATGATTTATCTGGAAAAGCTCCATCCAGATATGTTCAAAAGAATCATCCTGAAACTCAAATTTTGGGAGACAAGGAATCAGGTGTACAAACAAGGAGGACTCTTGTGGGATCTTCTAGCTATCTGGCATTTCTATCCACGATTGAACCTCACAATGTCAATCAAGCTAGCAAAGATGAATGTTGGATTCAAGCCATGAATGAAGAGCTTGATCAAATTGAAAAGAATCACACTTGGGAATTGGTAACAAGACCACATGATAAAAATGTCATTGGAACTAAATGGATATTCAAGAACAAGTTAAATGAGAATGGGGATGTTATAAGAAACAAAGCTAGACTGGTTTGCAAGGGGTATGCTCAACAAGAAGGAATTGACTTTGAAGAAACTTTTGCTCCTGTAGCTAGACTTGAAGCCATAAGAATGTTTCTTGCATTTTCAAGTTTTCAACAAATCAAAGTTTATAAAATGGATGTTAAATCTGCATTTCTCAATGGTGATCTAGAAGAAGAAGTTTATATAGAACAACCAGAAGGATTCATTTTGGGAAATGATAAAAATATTGTTTGTAGACTTAAAAAGGCTCTATATGGTCTCAAACAAGCTCCAAGGGCATGGTATTATCGTATTGACAAATATCTTCATCAACAAGGATTTTCAAAGGGGTCTGCTGATAGCAACTTATACACAAAAATTGAAAATGATAAACTATTGATTGTGGTTGTATATGTTGATGACATCATTTTTGGGAGTAATGAAGAATCTATGAGTCAGAATTTTGCTTTTGTCATGCAGCAAGAATTTGAAATGTCCTTACTTGGAGAACTAACATTTTTTCTTGGCTTTCAAGTGCATCAAACTGCAGATGGTATATTCTTATCACAAGCAAAATATCTTAAGCAAATTCTAAAGAAGTATGGCATGGAAGAATGCAAACCTGTAAGTACACCAATGATAACCGGATGTAACCTCAGTTCTCATGATGATTCTCCCGCGGTGACTCAACCAGAATACAGATCAATGATAGGTAGCCTACTTTATCTCACTGGGACTAGACCAGACATTATGCATGCAGTTGGGATTGTTGGACGATTCCAAGCTAATCCAAAAGAGTCTCACCTTCAGGCTGTCAAAAGAATATTCAAATATCTACAAGGAACTCAATACTTTGGACTATGGTATCCAAAGAATGTTGATCTCACTCTTCATGCTTACACTGAGGCAGATTGGGCTGGAAATGTTGATGATTGGAAAAGCACTAGTGGTGGTGCATTCTATATGGGGCCCCGGTTAGTATCTTGGTTCAGCAAGAAGCAAAGCTCTATTGCCTTATCTATAGCAGAAGCAGAATATGTGGCTGCCGCATCATGTTGCACTCAACTTATTTGGATGATGCAAACCTTACAAGACATTCAAATCAAATTTTCACCTCCTATCTCCATTATGTGTGATAATACAAGTGCCATCAGTATTTCAAAGAATCCTGTTATGCATTCCAAGACCAAGCACATTCCCATCAAGTATCACTTCTTACGTGAGCAAGTGCTTGAACAAAAGGTGAAGTTGGAGTATGTTCCCTCCAAAGAACAAGTTGCTGATATATTTACCAAACCTTTGCCCAGGGAAGCATTCGAATATACGAGCAGAAGAACGGGTGTTGTCTTGCCTCTCGGCCCGGATATGATTAAATTCGAAGAATTAAATTGAATCTGGCGGGTTCCTAAAGGCCGATCGCGTATATACGCAGTTTAATAAGGCTTGGCAATATGGTTAGTCTTGATAAATTTTGTTTGAAGATTTAGCATTCTTCAACTTGTCTGATCACTCTTGATATCTCACAATCTTGTGCGGTATCTTTGGTGAAGTTTTATATTTATGTCTCATTCTACGATATTGGGTAGAAAATGTATGATGAAATATACAGGCAGAAAGTGTTCGAGTGCCTGACTAAGGAGATGAAGGAGTAAACTGATGTACAGGTTCAAGGGGAGCATTAGCCTTGCTGAGTATAATGCATTGTTGGCATTATGATGGTTCTGAAATATGATCTCTCTCTTGAGGTCTTTTATGGTTTTTTTCATAAACGGTCATATCTGTAATTTGATGAAAAGGTCTTGATGTAAAATTGTAATATTCAGTCATATAAGGACTTGATCAAATGTGTAAACCCACTTGGTTGGGTATTTGAGTCTCATATGTAAATCCACTTAGTTGGATCTTTGTTGTAAGTATGAGTCCTTGGTGATAGGAAGGTAATAGAGTCATGTACTTCATTGAAAAAATATGTTTGAAAATTCAGCATGAACTCAGGGGGAGCATGGTAACTTCATTGCACATCAGATCTACAACACTCTTCTATCTAGATGAGGAGAAAAACAACCTCGTGTTGGTTTTGATCCGCCCTTTGCCCTTGATGTCAAAGGGGGAGAGTGACATGGTGTTTGAATAGGGGAGAATATCATTATGCTTAATGTATCTATCTGTTGTGGTGATCAAACACCATCGTGGTTGCCATCAAATCCAAAGGGGGAGATTGTTGGCAATATGATGCAGAGTGTTGTCCTTGATGGCAACCAGGGGTTCTTAACATGGTATTGACCCATGGTATTGAGCTCTGGATTTTTTATGTGATCCCGTCCAGGAATACCATCGGAAGTTATGTGGTTTTGACTCATGGTATTGATAAAGGGTAAACCTATATAAGGAGAAGAAAATCATTGTGCAAAGGGTGTGCATGTGTCTGGGTTTAATGAATATTTCACTCTGAAGTTTATCTGCATGATTGAACTTTGTTCTTAATCGATAGATCTGAATCTATGATGCACCTGTGAATATGATGAAGGATCAAAAACTATAGATCTGGAAATGATGAATCTCTTGGATGACCTGAAAAGAAGTAATGTATACTTGGCACAAATATATTGAATATATTGAAGAAATCTGGGTAAGTCCATAGATCTGGTTTGTTCTACAAAGTTTATCTTTTATAGATCTATATGCAGGTTCGTTTCCTGAAAAGCACGTATATACGAGGATCTGTTTAACCAAGGGCACGTATGGACTGTTAGGATTTTTCTTTGAAAAGTGCACAGATGTATACGCGGGTTGTCTTTATTAAAAGCACTTATATACGTGGGTCTGTTTAACGAAAAGCGCGTATGTAATCTGAACTGATGGTTGCTCAAAGCTGATTGAGTTTCTATGTATCTATTCTAAAGTCTGGGCTATCTCTGATATTCTGGTTACAGTGGTTTCACTGTTCTGTTTGATGCAATGGGAAAAGAATGTTTGCTGATAAGTGAAGGATTGTATTGAAGCTATGTGATCCAGTTTGAAAATTAATGAAAGATTATCTGTAGTGGTTCTAAGGGTTGAAGCCTTCAGTCTGAAAGTAGAAGCCTTCTGCCAGTAGAGGCTGGTGTTAAGATCAGGGGGTAGTAGCTCCCTTCTAGGTGAGGCTAGTAAACGAGAGCAGGGGGTTGTTGCTCTTCCAAGCAGATAGACAAACAAGAGGCAGCGTTGCAGCCTTCTCAGGTGCCGTTGTCAGGTATGAGTCTGCACCAATACATGTTGTAAGGAGTTTTCTTAATAATAAAGATTGAAGACTGAGACGACGGCAGCGGTGGTTTTCTCCCGAATTGGGTTTCCACCTAAAAATCCTGGTGTCCATGTGTGTTGCTTATGTGTGATGATTATTTTGTTCTTTCTGCACCTGTTTACTATTGTCTAAATATCTGATGAATGATTAATGCAATGATCTGAGTCAAGAATTAAATGCATAATTAAATCACTGGATATACGCGAGTTTTGTAAAGAATATCTGCGTATATACACGGGTTAGCATCAGGAAAGTAGCGTATGGGTTTTTAAGAAAGGAAAATCAAAGTTTTATTTTCTGCACTAAATACCCATTCACCCCCTCTCAGACATTTCTCCTTTACAACAATGTGTTTTGATCTATCATGAAATACCGGATTGGCCCAAGAGTTTGATGCAACTCTAATTATCACAATATATCATGAGATTCATGTGGAATCCAGTAACCTGAACACCAGATCTTCTCATCTATATAACCTAGCATGCAGCTAAACTTCATCGGCGATATACTCACAAATTTCTCCGCTGAATCGGAAAAGGCCGGATTCTCTGCTTCCTCATTGCATTGGCAAAAATCGTTGTCAAACCGAGCATCCAATCCTCTGTATGTGCTTCTTTCTGTCATGGCCTTACCCAATCTCGCATCCGTGAAACCACATAGCTTCACCTCATCCGATCGGTCTACCATAATCCATATCCCGATGTGCTCGAGATATCTCAATAAGGCTGCTCACCGCCTTCCAAAAGAGCTTGGTAGGCTTAACCATATCTTGTGAAACCTAGTTAACAGCGTAGCATATGTTAGGTCGTGTATTGACTAGATACATAAGTGACCCCACCAACTGTCGGTAAACAGTGGCATCCACTACCTTTGCCGATGTAGCATCCTCTTTCCTCCATCCACCAGGAAGAGGAGTGTAAATAGGCTTGCATCCATGTATGTTGAACTTCTCCAGTATCTCCTGGGCATACTTGCCTTGAGACACAAACAATCCATCATTGCGCTGCCAAATTTCCAATCCCAGGAAATAATGAAGGAGGCCCAAGTCCTTCATCTCAAACTCTTTTACAAGATCAGCCTTGCATGAGTGTATCAACAATTAATCACCTGTCAGAATCAAATCATCTACATAAAGTACAATGATAAGAAATTTACCCTCCACCACAATCTGGTATAGGTTTGGATCCGCCTCACTCTTGGAGAATCCAAGTCCTGTGAAATAACTATCTATCCCTGTGTACCAAGCATGAGGTGCTTGTTTCAACCCATACAACGCTCTTTTGAGCCTACACGACTTTGGCCGCTTTAATATCCCGAAAACTTAATGATGTACACCTCCTCCTCAATGACTCCGTTGAGGAACGCAGTCTTCACATCCATCTGATGAATGTGCCACCCCATCTGCGCTGAGAGAGCAAGAATTGTCCGTATGGAAGAATACCTTGCGACAGGTGCAAAGGTCTCCTCATAATCGATCCCCTCTATCTGTGAAAAGCCTCGGGCAACAAATCTTGCCTTATACTTCTCCACACTCTCTTCAGCTGCTTGCTTCACTTTTTATATCCATCTCAAACCTACCACTGATTTCCCTTCCGGCCTTGGGACAATCTCCCATGCACCATTTCTGACAACCGAATCATACTCTTCGACCATGGCATTTACCCATGCGGGGTCCTCCACAGCTTCCTCGAAAGAGGATGGCTCTATCATGATACACTTGCTCATAAGAGCCATGTATCCAGTATACCAGTTAGGTGACCGTCTCTATCTGCGCTGTGATTTAGGTGCTCCTACAATCTTCTCTGCATCCTGAATCAATCGCTGAGCTTTTGTAGTGCGCTTCCACCCTCTGATGGTTGGCGCTGCATGAGTGGTCTCTTCCACTCCATGAACCTCCTCTTGTGGCTGATCCACATCCTGTGGCTCATCCTTAGGAACTAATAGCTCCTCATCCGCATGCAAGTGGGGCTCCCTCTCAAGCAAACACTTCATGGCTTTCTCCTCATGAAATTTGATATCCCGTCGCACAATATTCTTGCGACTATTTGGCAAATACACACGATAGTTGTGGGGTGTATCAGTGTACCCCACAAATATCCCAACCTCTACGGTCGGCTCCAGCTTCTTCCTGGCATCCTTCATCACATTAATGTAAACAGGTGAACCAAAAATCCTCAAATGATAAATATCAGGCTTCTTACCAGAAAACGCCTCCTCGGGTGTACTCATGCCAAGTATCCTGTGAGGACAAAGGTTTTGCACATAAACCGCAGTATTGCATGCCTCAGCCCACAAGTGTATGGGAAGGCCTTGATCATGCAACATTGCCCGTGCAACACCCATGATTGTTTTGTTCTTTCGCTCTGCGACCCCATTCTGCTGTGGGTTATGAGGCGCTATGAGCTCTCTTTGAATTCCTTCTGCGTTGCAAAAGTCCTTGAATTTGCCAAAGATGAATTCACCACCATTGTCGCTCCTAAGAGCCTTCACCTGCTTCCCTGATTCTTTCTCAACCAGTGCCTTAAACTCACAGAACTTTGAGTATGTCTCGCTCTTCTTCTACATGAAGAAGATCCAACACTTACGAGAAAAATCATCAACAAAGATCACATAGTACCTGTTATTTGCTGTCGAAGCTACTGAGAAAGGTCCACACATGTCTGTGTGAATTCTCTCAAGGATCGTCGTGGCGTGACTATCCTTCTCGTGAAAGGTGGCTTTCACAAATTTTCCCAAAGTACATCCCTTGCACTAATCTGACTACACAAGTGTACCTTTGGGAAGCTCAGTAGAAATCTGCTACAAAAATTTCAAAGCACCATGGTGAAGATGGCCCAATCTCTTGTGCCATAGTTCACCTTCATCCCGGCTCACCACTCCTTCTGCCTTGCCTGCCATTGCTGCGTAGCCATCTACCTGCAGCTGATAAAGGTTCTTAACTCGAACCCCTATCCTCCGGGTTTCGCCAGTTGCCTTACTGCGCAGGAAATCCTTTCCCTCGCTAAAGACAACATCATATCCCTTGTCTTCTAACATGGCCACAGAGATAAGATTCTTCTTCAATCCTGGAACATGCATCACTTCCTTCAATACTAAGGGTTTACTAGACCCCCTCTCAAAGGAAATGGTACCTATACTGGTCGCACAGTATCTACCATCATCGCCCATCTCGATGTGCACTCCAAGATCTTTCTCATCCAGATCAGTAAAACAATATTTGTCTCCAATCATATGAAAAGACGCACCACTGTCAAGAAACCACACTAAACCCATCATACTTGAGACCAAGCATGCGATCAGTGAAAAATCCAGCTCAAACTGCGAGACTAAGGCCTCTCCAACTGCAGATCCAACAACCTACTTATTTTTCTTCTTCTGTGGACAATTAGTGGCGTAATGTCCGTGTTGGTGATAGTGAAAGCACTTCACCTTGGACATGTCTTGCTTCTTACCTTTCGCACCAGATTGAGAAGAATTCTTCTTGCTTTGGCAGCCAAAGCACAATTTTCTTCATCTGCATTCTTTGATGAAGATCCGTCCTTGGTACTCCGCCTTATCTCCTCTTGCACAAGATCCGACTAAAGTCGCTCCCATCTTGGAAATTTCTCCCGACCATTGATAGAGTCCTGATAGGAATGCCAACTCTTCGAAAGCCCAAGGATAGCCAAGCTCACCAAGTCCTCATCATCTACAGTAACCCCCACATTTCCTAACTCATCCCTGCACTGGAAAAACTTCGTGAGGTACATGGGTATACTGTCGCCTTTCTCCATTTTTATGTTCCTGAGTTTATCCTTGAGCACCAACTTCCTCTGGTCACTCTTGCTTTGGAATAAATATGTCAAAGCTTTCCACATCAAGAATGGAGAAGCTTTACCATGAAGGCTAGACACTATGTGATCCTTCACACCTTCCAACAGAATCCTTCGACACTTTGCTGTCTTCTTTTTCCATGCGTCAAGTGCGGCAGCATCGCTAGAAGCAGGTTTTGGAATTTCTGCATCTATGAACTCCTTCAACCCATTGTCATCCAGCACCACCTCCATCTTGTCCTTCCATGCAATATAATTCGAGCTTCCCTCAAGGGCATACTCCAATCGCAATCCGTTGAAATACATCTCAACTTCGACACCATGAAAACACTGTTGCAAATTCGAATTCCACCAGCACAAAACTCAACCACTTCAATGTTTTGCAATTGCTCCAATGATCAATATCGCTCTGATACCATGTAGAAATTTATATAACTGATATGTTATACATCCAAGATTCTCTTGATCACATACTATTTGACTTCATGCACAATACAAAATCTCTTCTACCATTGATCATTAATTTCGGAAATAAAATCAATTGCATGCACACATTAAAACCATAAACATTCACACATATGAACACAGTATTTTATGGGAAATATTAAAGCTGAAAACCCCCTACTATCTGTATATTATATGTCATAGAGATCATGTAACAATCATCATATAAAGCTCCTCACAATCTCTCAGTACAATCTACAATTGCTACACACTAATCAGGTCCGATCTAGCAAATCTCATGCTCCAATATCTGCCACCTGCTAGCCTGCCTCTACTGCAAAATCACTGCTGAAGAATGGCTCTGAATGAACTCGAATTTGTCCAGCCTTTCTCACGCAATCCTCATTGGCATCTCCAACCATTGTGTGTTGCAAATCATGCAACACTATAGTCACAACTAATAGTCACACTGCTCTTTCACCTACCTCTTCACTGGTCTCCACTAAAACTGTACATGCACTATAGTTAACTGATGTATTCTTTAGTTGATTAGTGAGTTAATAATTAGTGAATTAATTAATAATTAATTCACACCACTCTCACTAGTGTATCAATCAGTTAGACTAGATACAACTAGCTCAACTATGTTTAACTCAGTTAAACTGAACACAATTCCATCAACTACCTCAATAACTCCACCAAACTCTGTCACATGAGTTCTAACTGAATTATCCATGCAATAGCTCCACTTAACCCTCAGGAATAGTGTAATTCCTTCTGTCAGCTCCTGTGCCACATCTGTGCACTTAACTGAAGTGCTCCAAGAGAATAAGATAATGCTTATAGTCCAAATATTATTAAGAGCTAATAATATTCGACATATCTATTTTTAGACTGGCAATCTAAAAATAGATTCTGCCCAGTATGTCTAAAAATAGAAGTCCATCTATTTTTCCAACTTGACCAACCATCCACAAATAGCATCCTGCAACTCATAGAATATGACCGACATGTCTAAAAATAGACTTGCGCCAAAAATAGCATACGGGCCCACTTAGTGAAGGCGACTCTTTTCACGAAGCTCATCATCTTGTTGCAATCTCAACATGTTGCTCTATGATAGGAATTGAGTTTAATAGTTCTTTTTGTTTTTCATTATCAGAATTCTGGTTTTGAAGAGATGTCTCTTCCTCAAAACTTTTATTTGTCTGTAGAGAATCTTCCTCAAAATTATCTTGTTCTTGAATAACTACAGAAGGTTTTTTCTTTTCTACTAGTCTAAGTTAGACATCATTGAGATCTAGAGGAGTAATCGTGTAGGTTGGAAATTTTTGTCCTTCTATCATATAAGTATTTTGAGGATATTTATTATTGGGGTTTGGTAATGGTTGAGCAGGTAGTTGATTTGGTCTTTGTGGGAATGGTAATGAAAGTTGTGGATTTTGGTTTTAGAGTTGGGGTTGTTTATTTTGTTGAGGAATTTGTTGGGGAGGATAGTTTGGATATGATGGAGGATATTGATAGTATTGGTGAATATTCCATAGGGATTTTTCATTCCTTGTGCCCAAGATTGATATTGACGTTGAGGCCAAGGTTGTTGCCAAGAATTTCAATTATTTGGTGGGGGCTGAGTATACATTTGATTGTTAAAGCCTTGAGTTTGTGGCCCCTGCCATGGTCTTCTAGAGACAAATCAAAGAGACTATGTTGGATTTGAAGTCGTTTCTTCTTAAAAAACATCCTTAAGACCTGGAATTGAATGGCAATTCTTAGTTTCATGGCTTTCTGAAAAAATCATACAAGTGTATATAAATTTTGCATCAATATGGCATTCTCTTAAAGAGCTTCTTTATGAATTTAGGACAGAAAATAGCTAAAGTATCAGTATTGGCTTTCTACTTTTTATGTAATTTAAGGGTGTCTATCTGTTCACTAAGACTCCCTAAAATATTTGTTTTAAATTGATCAAGCATATTTCCAATTTCTGCTCTACTTACTGTTCCAGTTGTATATTTATTTACTATAGCAAAAGAAGGATCTCTTGGACTTTTCCTAGTTTTTGCTTTTCCCCTTGAGAGATGAATACATAATTCAGCATTTTCGGGCAATGGGATTTGAGAGATATCCCCCCTTCCCCATCATGTTGAGGATGTCGATCCACTCATATATAATGGATTTTAATAAAATAAAGTTTTAAAGTATCTTGGTCTAAATTATCAATTTCTGCTATTTTTCTGTTATAATTGAACCTTTCAATTAAATCCTTCAAATTCTCATCCTCTTTTTGCATCATTTTAAATACTTCATCCTTATGATTGATGGGTATGCAATAATCCAAATACCTTTCTAAAAATTCTTTCTTCATGTCATTCCATGTTCTGATAGACTGAGTGATTAAAACCATGAACCATTTTAAAGCTGCTCATTTCAATGTTGAAGGAAACAAATTAAGTTTTTGAGAGTCTTGTAAATAATCATAAGTTCTTCACAAGACTTCAAATTCAAACAAAAAGATTTCAGAATCTTCACTTTTTAATCCATGAAAATTTGGGAGGATAGAAGGTGATATATTTTTTATTGTGCCATTTGTCTCTCCATCAACTATAGGGAATCCAAAAGAACTATCAATTTCCCTATTTCTTCTGCCTCCTCCTGCATTCCCTCTACCTCCTCCAAACATTAAATTTTCTCCATTTAGAATTTATCCTTCTCCTTCTCCTCCTTCTCCTCTTCCTGCCATTATAGATTCTTCAAAGCTAATATAATATTCAATCTACAAGGTTAACTGCTCTTCCTCTGGTTCTTCTATCAATGGTATGTTGAATAAAGGTTCTTCCTCTTCCTTTCCACTGGGAATTTTTAACTCTTCAACTAAAATATGTTCCCCTCTAGAGGTGAAAAAGGTTATTCCTTATGTTGGAGATCTAGGATCTTCTTCCTCTAAGACTGCCTCAGTGGATGAATTAGGAGATCCTCCTAATTGGATTTCTGACCTTAGGACTTCACGAAGTCTATGTCTAGTGAAGTATGGAATATGAGTTTGAGATGGAGGTGTATCACTTCGTGGTCTTGGTGAAGTGAGTGGTGTTGTAGGAATTAAAATCCTGCCTCTAGCTATGAATCTACCTTGAGAATCTCTTTCTCTACGCATATCATTTTTTAGATGTAAGAAATGAGGCTATCTAATTACAGTTCCCCAGCAATGGTGCCAAAATGTTTAGTCAATTTAATGTCTTAAATTTCTTACATAAATTATCAACTGAGGTTTGTAAACTGATGAAGTGTGGTCCACTATATGTGCTTAGTTAACCTTCTTCTTACTTCATTGTATGTATTTTTATGTTGTTTTGGAGGTTTTTTCCTTTATATCTAAGAGTGTTAATCTAAAACTATGAAAGACATAAAATGAATCCTAGTAAATTTTAAGAAGGAAGAAAAGGAAATTTTCCTAAGTTAAACTAATTTGCATAAAAATGAATCAAATATTTATTGAATGGTTAGAATTAGATCTAAAAAATAGAGTATCTATTCTAATGACTTCTAATTTAACATTAGTCATATTCCATGGATACAAATCTTATAAATGAAATTGAAATTGCAATGCTACTCTAAGTGAAAGCAGATTCAAAAGAAAACAACTAATGTATGTTTAGTTACTCCAGTCGCTTCAATATCAAGTGTCACCCTCTTGAAATGATGTGTAAGCAACCAATTATACCTTATTTTCTAATTTTATAGAAAAAGAAGTAAAGTGTGCAAAGGAAAACTCAATAATTGGATGAATTAAATATTTAATCATTCAATCTAGAAATATGATAAAATCATCTTCTTTAAATGACCTTTAAGAACATCCAACGATGCAAATAAATGAGGATCTAAAATAAAATGTGAAAGCATGCAAAGTTAAATCTCAACTGATTGTAAACAACTAATGTATGTTTGATTACTCCAACATTTAATATGAACTAGAAATTGCACCATATGTTGCAAAAGAAATTCCGTAAGGAAATAGCATAGGAAATAGTAGCGTAGAAGAAATAAGTTGTTGCTAAGAAGGAGCCATCATGAAGGAATGAATGGAAAATTTTGCTTACATGGAAGCAAGTCGTCGAGGTTTCAAAGATATTGATTATAAGAGTTTTCAACCAGAAAATTTTGTTATAGATATTGAAATAGGCAATTGTGGGTGAAAACATATATGTAAACCAACATAATGAAATAATTTTTTGCAGAGAAGGAGCCATCGTGAAGGAATGAAAGGCAAATTTTGCTTCCATGGAAGCAGGTCGTGGAGGTTTCAAAGATATTGATTATAAGAGTTATCAACCAGATTTTTTTTTATAGATATTGAAATAGGAAATTGTGGGTGAAAACATATATGTAAACCAACATAATCTGTTCACATATTTAAAAATTTTGTTATAGATATTGAGATTGGAAATTGGGGTGAAAATCCTTTGGTGATTAATAATCTTCTGAAATAAGCATGAAATGAACATGTAACCGAAATAACATATTTTAAATACATTCAAGTACAATATATCTAGCATAGATGTAAATAAAGAGATTTTTTTATTAATAGAAATAGAGTTTACTCCAAGTTCATCTACATTTCATATCTGAGCGCCAATTGCATGCTTGTGAGAAATTATATATGAAGAACAATAGTTTTGGTATACAAGAAAGTGAATGTCATTTTAATATGGAGACATTTTTGGAAGGAGATATTGTTATTCACGTTATGGTTTATTTTCTTAAGTCCAAACTTGGTTTATTCTTTCTCTATATACACAAGAAAAAAAATACAAAGTAATTTCACAAATTTAAGTTATAGTTTGTATTTTATAATTACAAATCTAGTTCCTCATTAAAATATTTTACACACATCTATTCATTCAAATAAATTATATTGTGAATATGTTTTATCCTATTATTTGATTACAAAATTATTGTACTTCCTACTAAATAAAACAACTTTATTAATAAAGAATTGAATGTCAAATTGAAAGATTACTCAAGCAATAACTACTATAATATATAGAACTGATTTTTTGACGTACAAATTATTTGTTTTATATGTCATCCAATTTCCATTACCTATTATCTTCAAACCCCATGAGGAGGTATTGAACATGGAAGCCAACTTTAGTTAAATAAGCATTCACATTGTCAACTTGGACAAAAAAAAAATGATAATCCTAAAATTCTCTTACCTAATCATATTTTTAAGTATATAATTGAGTTTCATTTATTAAAAAAAAAGGAAATATTAAGAACCTCCTAGAGTTATAACAGGTAATTGACATGAAAAATAAAAAATCTCCTCATGAAAACATAAAATTTTAATCTTAACTAAATCATTAAAAATATAAGAAGGGATAATAGATTTACTAGTTATATCATTAAAAAATACTACTTTCACAATCGAATTTCTACATTAATTTTCAAAAATATTATTTTATAATTAGGACTCTTAAATATATTTTGAAAGAACAAATATCTAGGAAATATAGTTCAATTAGTGGGCATTTGAAATTCCAAAGAGGTGAAGGTAAATGAGTTAGTATCAAGAAATATGACATCAACCCCTGGAAAAATTGCAAAATATCAATCTCAATATGGCATAAGTGCTAGTAGGGAATTATTGACAAGTGTTGTTGGAAAAAGAACTACATCAAAATGGTTGATGTCAATGAGAACAATAATCTACAAAACATTAAGCAAAGTTTATGGAGGCATTAAAAAATTAGGATGCAATAACACAAGAATGATGAATTTGCATGTTGGGCTAATATATGTAGGAAACCTTATCAAGATAGACTTTCGTATGATGTCAACAACACTGTGAAAGAGTTTTGGTATTGGAATTTCCATGTGTCACCGAATGATAAGAATACCATGAGAAATTGTATATCTAGAGGGGCGTATTGAGATCATTTCCCCTTTCAGTTACTGTAATTATTAAAGAACATTTCTTACTACATAATATGTATAAATTGTATATATACTTACAAAAAAAATAATTGTGCTGAATCTTATGAAAGTGAGGACAATATAAATATTCCATTCATACCACTGCCACATACTATCAATAGGGAAAAGGGTTTTCCTGTGAAGCGATCTATGCATCTTCGTCATGCAAATTGAATCTCGACACTAAGGAGTCATCCTAAGGTAAAAGGTCATCATAGTAACTTTGATGTTCCAAAACCATCAATCATTTAATTATATTTCTCTAAATATCAACAATTGGACAACAATCACAATATGGTAACGCTTGGGGGAATGTGTATCCATATCATAGTATAATTGTATATACAACAACTTATCCAAATGATATAAAAATATTTCATAAGCAATGCAAATGCTACATGAATTACTCACAATCCTTAATGATATACTCCAATTTCTTCCACAATACTAATAAAGTGTCTAAAGAATCCATCATCACTTAGTCACCATATAGGTAACAGCTGGGGGAAATGTGTTAGAATTGTAGATACAATAGCTTATACAGAGGATATAAAAATCTATTATAAGTAATGCAATTGCTACATCAACTACTCACCATATAGCTAACATCTCGGGGAAATGTGTGAGAACTATATATAAAATAGCTTATACAAAGGATATTAAAATATGTTATAAGCAATGCAACTTCTACATGAACTACTCACAGTCCTTAATGATATAATAAAATTTCTTCCACAATACTAATCAAGTGTCTAAAGAAGCCACCATCACTTCCAAAATCACATATTTAAACATACAAGTTGTAAAAAATGAATTTTTTTCGTAAATTTTAATAGAATCACGTGCTAAGATCTAAACTGATAAGATACAGCTAAAGAGAAATAATTTAAAAACTTCTTGGCACAATCGTTACATAATGATTTGATGCTCAACTTGTATAGCAATAAATATTAGCTTGCAACACGTCCAAATAAAACAACTGAAGTAAATGCTATCAGCTAGTTTTCAATACATTTATGTAATTAAAATAGAGCTAGTAACTTTTGAAGACTACTTCATTGAGAATTAGAAGCATCTTCATGCCTGGTTTTCCAAGCTGGCTGTGAATACCTTTCTAGATCCTTATAGCATTAGATATATTTTGTGAGCTAATGTGATGTATTTTTGTCACAATTGTTTAAAAATAAGTTATTATACCACAATATTGAATTTCTCATTTTCTATTTTGTTTATGAACCCTTTCAAAAGACCAGAGGAACATTTGATTTTACACCGTGATCTCCCTAACATGGGTGGGGGTTTCAAAAATTGGAGAGTAAATTGAGCGGTTATTGTTAGAAATTGTTATATAAGATGGAAAATTTGGATGTTTTGTAGACAATATGGATGTCGTAATAGATATCTATTTTAAATTTTTTAGTGTGTCTAGCCACCATGCATCTAATATGATCCATTTCAAATGAGAAATTCAATATCTATTTTGATTTTTCTTGTGTCTCTGGCCACCATGCATCTAATAGGATCCATTTCAGCTAAGAACTTCAATAAATCACTGTTTGAATGGTAACTCGTGACATCCGTAGCCATTTTCTTTGACTGTGGATTAGGTTACAAACTAATAACTTGTAAAATCCCTAGTCATTTTCTTTGATTGTGGATCAGGTTATAAACTAGAATACACCCTCTCTTCAGAATACTCTATAATATATATTGGATGGAGGGAAATGTTATGATAAAACATGTACAAAAAACCCTTTAGGGTTGTCTCAACTTACTGTATTGTTAATCACATAGTGTCAATTTGGTTAATCTACAGTAAGGACTGAGTGGGTTTTTTATTTTGTAAGTTTTGTTTGGAATTGAAAAAAAATAAAAAAAATTATAAAAGATAAAATTATGCAGTGAAAAACTTTGTTTAAAGTTTTAGAATAAAAAGTTGAGTAAGTTTGACATCATATAATGTGGGAAATTTGGATGGTTTGTAGACAATATGGATGTCATAACAAATATTTATTTTAAATATTTTAGTGTCTCTGACCACCATGCATCTAATAGGATCCATTTCAGCTAAGAACTTCAATAAATCACTATGTTAATGATACTTGTGACATCCCTAGCCATTTCCTTTGATTGTGGATCATGTTACAAACTAATAACTTGTGAAATCCCTAGCCATTTTCTTTGAATATATATTGGATGGAGGGAAATGTTATGATAAAACATGTACAAAAAGCCCTTTAGGGTTGTCTCAACTTAATCTAGTGTTAATCACATAGTGTCAATTTTTAAAAACTATAATCTACAGTAAGGACTGGCTTGGTTTTTTCTTTTGTAAGTTTTGTTTGGAATTGAAAAACAAAAAATTTATAAAAGCTAAAATTATGTAGTGAAAAACTTTGTTTAAAATTTCAAAATAAAAATTTGAGTAAGTTTGACATCATATCATGTGAAATTAGTTTATGATTATAAAGTAAAAAACATGTAAGTTTTTTAGCTACAATTATTTGAAAGAGTATGTATGTAGTCACAAACTATTACAATTAATTAATTAAAGGTAAATTTAGTGTTAATTAAGAAATGATAATTATGAACATTCATCTTTATTAATTTCATTTTTTATATATTAAGAAATACTACCCATGAATAATAAAGCAGGTGTAACATAAATAACATATAACAAAAAAACATAAATAACATATAACAAAAAAACCATGTATTTTTGGAATAATAAAATAGTTGTAACAAAAATAATATAGAACAAGAAAAACTACGTATATTTAGATGTATGAAAATTTAGATACATTTTATTAATTAAAATTTTAAATGAATAATGGTTATAAACAATTTTAAATTTTTTTTATTAAATAGTTAGTTTAGATATTTTCACTCTAAAAGAGGTTTGCATATTAAGACATTTTATCCCTCTTGGCTCTTGGTAATTCTAGAGTTAAGATTGATCTAGGCCATATTAATTTGCCCCTTTAAATAAATTGTATTCCACATGAATACCATGGGTCAATACCATGGGCTATTTTTATAGTTTATTGTTATTTTATTTTATTACCTAAATTCAATTTAACTTATTAAAAAGAAAAAACAAATGCGCCAGAGTTAAGATTGATCTAGGCCATCTTAATTTCCCCTTTTAAATAAACTATATTCCACATGAATACCATGGGTCAATACCATGGGCTGTTTTTATAGTTTATTGTTTCTTTCTTCTTCTTTTTTTTTGTTTGCCTAAATGAGACTAATTCTATTTATATAACATAAAAATACATGTCAACCACAGCTTCAGCTAGGTGAGCCTGAGAGCTGGGTTTGTTTGTCGAAAAATACATGATTTTGAACTGCCCCAGGAGGGGAAACCGGTCCCTTAATTAATTGTCTTGCCGCCCTCACAGGGGAAACCGACATTAAGTTCGGAAAATAGACCCATGAAAACAAAAATTGACTTATGAAAATAACATTCTTCACTCTCAGCAAAGGAGAGCTTAACAGAAACACAAAAGACGACCCATTAAACCTGGGCTTTAGGGCCATGTTCCAGCAGAGGTTAACGCGTTTACTTTTCATTAGCAGGAGAGGGAGGTTCCTCTATAATGCAACATCTGTATTCTTCGCTGCTGCCATCTTCGTCTTCATTGGTTGCACTGGTGGCTTTACCAGCTGCCTCATTCATCGGTTCCTGTTCCTTATCAGCACTTTCCATCCCCAGCGGCACACTCTTGTCTTTGGCATCATCTTTGTCCTAAGTGAACTGAGGAGCAGGAGCGTCGAAGGGGTTGAAGCTTGTTGCTTCCTCCCGAAGGGTGACAGTAATGAAAGTGGTAATTACGGGCTTGTCCATGGTGCAAGAAAATTGGAGCTCGGCTCTATGGGAGGTTTGGCGAAGAGAAATTTGAGTGGGCGGAGTGGAGACAGGGGTAGCAAAGATCTGAGTGACTGGTTGTGAAGGAGACACAACATGGTGAGGCTGGGAGCCATGGGTGGAATACGCCTGCCCAGCAAGGCTGGCTCTTCCCCTTTTGCTCTGGGTTTCATGGTAGAGGCCACGAGAGGAATCCTCAAAGGAGGAATCAGAGCTTGAGGTGGGCCAGGAGCGAATTTCTTTGCCCCGACTGCTGCCTCGATGACTTCTCATCCTTTGTCTGAGCCGAGGCATTATGGCAGTGGAGCTCGGGCGATGAGGGCTGTGATGAGAACGGGAATGACGGGAATGACACTGCTCGGACAAGAATGGTGAGGCACGCTTAGTAGGGGGCCGAGAATTCTTGCAGCAGAGCGCACTCTAAGTGTAATGAAAATCCGGCAAGATTTCAATGTAGCAGAGCAACAAGCAGCATCTCCCTGTGTGCGTTCGAGCACTTGGCTCGGTACAAGTAGGAGGATAGAAGCAGTTCTACGGAGCAGGAAACCAGCAATCAGGGAGAGCATGAACGAAATTGCAATGCTTCAGAGCCATTAAAAACCAGAGGGGCGACAAATTCTAGCGGTGGAACGAATTGATATCCCAAGTGTTGTGTGGGTTGGCAACATTAAATGAAGGTTTAATGCGCCTGTGGGTGGCCATATGGCCACACCACACGCACGACGTCGAGATCCTCACAAGGACGAACGTCTCATCCATGTCAAATGACATCCGCATCCGGAATGTTATTTTATTTTATTACCTAAATTCAATTTAACTTATTAAAACGAAAAAAACAAATACTATAAAAAAACATATATAAAACTATTTACATGTACATATAAAAATATAACAAATTTTTAATAACAACATTTTAACTTAAAAGTCACCAAAACCTAAATTCAATCTAACTTTCCTTTGATTGTGGATAAGGCTACAAACTAATAACTTGTGAAATCCCTAGCCATTTTCTTTGATTGTGGATCTGGTTATAAACTAGAATAGACTCCCTCTTTAGAAGACTCTCCAATATATATTGGATGGAGGGAAATGTTATGATAAAACATGTACAAAAACCCCTTTAGGGTTGTTTCAACTTACTCCATTGTTAATCACACAGTGCTTGACTGGGTTTTTTCTTTTGTAAGTTTTGTTTGGAATTGAAAAATAAAAAAATTATAAAAGCTAAAATTATGTAGTGAAAAACTTTGTTTAAAATTTCATAATAAAAAGTTGAGTAAGTTTGACATCATATAATGTGAAATTAGTTTATGATTATAAAGTAAAAAACATGTAAGCTTTTTAGCCACAATTAGGTAATTAAAGATATGTATATAGTTTTTTTTTTAACACAAAAAATTTGATATTCATTAACAAAAAAATTTGAAAGGGTATGTATGTAGTTACAAACTATTACAATTAATTAATTAATGGTAAATTTAGTGTTAATTAAGAAATGAGAATTATGAACATTCATCTTTATTAATTTCATTTTTTATATCTTAAGAAATATTACGCATGAATAATAAAGCAGTTGTAACATAAATAATATATAACAAAAAAAAGTCATGTATTTTTGGAATAATAAAATAGTTGTAACAAAAATAATATAGAACAAGAAAAACTATGTATATTTAGATGTATGAAAATTTAGATACATTTTATTAAGTAAAATTTTAAAAGAATAATGGTTATAAACAATTAAAAATAATTTTATTAAATAGTTAGTTTAGATATTTTCACTTTAAAAGAGGTTTGCATATCAAGACATTTGATACCTCTTGGCTTTTGGTAAGTCCAGAGTTAATATTGATCTAGGCCATCTTAATTTCCCCCTTTAAATAAACTATATTCCACATGAATACCATGGGTCAATACCATGGGCTGTTTTTATAATTTATTGTTATTTTATTTTATTACTTAAATTCAATTTAACTTATTAAAAAGAAAAAACAAATACTCCAGAGTTAAGATTGATCTAGGCCATCTTAATTTCCCCCTTTAAATAAATTATATTCCACATGAATACCATGGGTCAATACCATGGGCTGTTTTTATAGTTTATTGTTATGTTATTTTATTACCTAAATTCAATTAGACTTATTAAAAAAAACATATATAAAAACTATTTACATTTCCATATAGAAATATAACATATTTTTAATAACAACATTTTAACTTATCAGTCACCAAAACCTAAATTAAATCTAACTTATTTAAAAATAAAAATAAAAACTAACATTATAAAAAATATATATAAAACTATTTACTTGTGGATCTAATGGCCTAAAACATTTCAATCGTCTAACATTTGATCCAATGGCTCAGACATGGACACAGTGGCAGATAGGGGAGTTGTTTTCAAATAAGAATGCCTTACGACATAAATATATAAAACTATTTACTTGTGGATCTAATGGCCTAAAACATTTCAATCGTCTAACATTTGATCCAATGGCTCGGACATGGACACAGTGGCAGATAGGGGAGTTGTTTTCAAATAAGAATGCCTTACCGCATAATTATCATCCTCTTGAAATGATGTGTAAGCAACAAATTATACCTTAGTTTCTAATGTCCTAGAAAAACAAGTAAAGTGTGTAGAGGAAAACTAAGAAATTGTATAAATTAGATAATCAATCATTCGGTTTAGAAATATGATAAAATCATTTTCTTGAAATGAATTTTAAGAATATCCAATGATACAATTAATGGATAGTTTTAATCTAAGAAAGTAAATAACAGAACATTAAAGGAAACTAGATAACTGTGAGTTATATTGCTTCAAACTTAATCCAATTTGAAAATAGATAGATCTATCCTCACGAAATATTTTTAGAAGAACAATGATTACACAGTTATTTTATTATTGCTAGGAAGACATTCATGATTTAATTCTATGCTACTAATCAAAACTGTAATGTAATATTAATCTACTCAGAAAATAAAATTGACAAAACAGAGTAAGAAATTTAAACTAAAACAATGAACGAAAAACCTCCTCCTGTGCAGGGGCCCTCTGCAATAGATTTGGTTGAGATCCTAGCTGGTTATATTTGCACTAAGAAATTACCGGTACCATGAACACGATCCTTGTATTATAATATAACAGAGTTTTAAAACAATACACAACGTTTCAACAAAAAATATTACTTAATCTCGGTTCTGTACAACCGGTATTTAAATAAAACAAACATAGCTATTATGAGCTAATTTTTCCTACAGGTGGCTAATATCAACTAAATTATAGAATTGGAGTTTGATTTTTTAACTCTTGATTTGCTACGATACAGAAAATCAAGAGTCCTTCTGTTCTCGGCTTACATCCTTTGACCGGACTTTGACCACAATCTTAAACATCCTTTTCTATCGATCTCGATCAAGTAGATAGGACGAAATCCATGTGTAGATTATTTTGGAAATGACCATGTGGCTCATTTCTCCATTTGATCCTTGGAACCTGTCAGACCATGAAAGTAGCTATGGAATGAACTATTAGCTACATAATAGGCTGCGTTCTGTAGCCAAATTACAAAAATCCATTCAAACAGCAAGAACATCAGAATATAACATGTAAATCATTTAAATGCATTCCTTGAGACAAAACATGGCATTTATCATTGATTGGAGTATATGAAATTATGAGAAAGTAAGAGGAAAAGGTGAGAAATGATGTCTGAGAGAGGATAATTCTGAGGTTCAACAAGTAGTCAACACTTTCCCTCTTTGATGTTGTTGTCCTCCTGTCAAGAATTGTATATTCTTCGAGATCATCCAGAAATTCTGGCGATAAATCTTCAATAGAAGGTAGTTGAACATCACTTCCTTGATCATCGATCAAAGGAGGCTCATACAAGCATAAGGTTTCAACATTAACAACTGAATACATTTTCATGTAAGAAGGAAAATCAAGTTGGAATGCATTATTACCAAAAAATTTATGATCTTGGAAGGACCATAGCAAATGGGTTTGAGTTTTATACCTTCCCCTTGCATTATTTCTTTGATAATGTGTAATCATACCTTATCTCCCTCTTGAAACTTGTGATAAACCCGGTGTTTGTCATGCCTCTCTTTATATTTTCTTTGAATTTCCTCAAGCTGTTCTTGAACTTGTTGATGTATCATCTGAATTTTCTCAATGAAATTTCGAGCCTTATCAATATCACTATGGAAATCAATTGCAACATCCTTCCAAATATAAATTCTAATGGAAATTTTGGAAAATACCCAAAGCATGCTTCAAAAGGTGAGGTTTGTGTTGAAGAGTTCTTTTCCCGGTTGTAAGCATGTTGAATGTAATGCAATTGTTCATCACAACTTAGGATGTTTATTGCAATATCCTCTCAATAGATGCACAACTGTTCTATTCATCACTTCTGTTTTTCCATCTGTTTGTGGATGAAAGGCGATGCTCTTTTTCAATTTTGTGTCCATCATTCTCCATAGATTTGACCAAAAATTCCCAATGAACCTAGAATCCCTGTCACTAACAATAGAAGTGGGCAATCCAAAATGAACCCAAAAATTTTGAAAATAAAGGTCAGTAGTATGTTCAATAGTAATGGTATTCTTACATGGAATAAGTATACACATTTTATTGAATCTATCCAAAACTACAAAAAGATAATCATGTTGCTTTCTTGACATAGGTAGAGCTCCAACAAAGTCCATGGAGACGCTCTCCCATGGCCTTGATGGTACCGGTAGTGGCATGTACAATCCAAGCTTCCTATTACTAGGCTTACTTGTTGCACACATATAACAACCTCTTATAAAACATGACACACTATCTATCATGCGAGGCCAATAACAATACCTCTGTAGATGCGCCACTTTTTTGCTTACCGTAAAGTGTCCAACAATAAGAGAAGAATGAGCTTCTCTCATGACACTTAGCCTCTCTCCTTATGGAATACATAGCTTTCCCAAATGAAACAACAAATTTTTATGCATGTGATCATCTCTTTCTTCAACTTGATTCCCTTCACTCAAACTAGCATACACAAGTTTGAAATCAACGTCACGTGCATATTGTTTTATGTAACTCTCATGTACAACATAATCATTTTTTAGTAAATTAGAAGCACTAATGTTTGGTCTCGAAAGCATATCTGCAACTTTATTGAATATACATTTTTTAGTACCTTATAAACAAGTGAAATTGTTTAAGAAATCCCATCCACCTGAAATGTCTTGATTGCTGCAATTTTGTTTGCAACTGCAAGTACTGTAATGGTTGGTGATCGGTGTGTATAATAGTCTCTTTACCCATCAAGTATTGTTTCCACTTCTAGACACTTTGTAACAACGCATATAGTTCTTTTTCATATGTAGGATAATTAGTCACAACACCATTAAAAGTTTCTGAATGAAAGGCGATAGGCTTACCATGCTGCAAAAGGACTGCGCCCATGGCATAGTCACTAGCATCGGTTTGTATCTCGAATGGTTGTCTCAAATTTGGTAGTGCAAGGACTGGAGCTGAATTGATCTTGTATTTTAAATTTTCGAAAACTTGCTGCTATTTTCCTCCCCATTGGAAGCCTTTCTTCACACTTGTCACTGCATGCATAAGGGTTGCGATGGAAGAAAAGTTAGCAATAAATTTCCTCCAATATTGAGTTGCACCTAAAAAAATTCTTACATCAGTAACTATTTTGGGTGTGGGCCAATTCATAATGGCCTCCACTTTAGAAGGATCAACCCTCAATTCTCCTCCTCCTACAATATGTCCCAAATAGACCAAATAAGTCTTTCCAAACTCACATTTTGACATCTTAAGAAATAATTTCTCTTTCTTCAAAATATCAAGCACTCTATTTACATGAAATAAATGATCTTCTATTGTTTTGCTGAAAATAAAAATGTCTTCTAAGTACACATTTATCACAAAATTGTACTTGATTGGCTGCTTATCAAACAACTCAGTGTAACTATTTCAAACCACTTCTAACTGAAGCTTAGCCTCTTCAATTTGAGAGGGCTCTCTCAAGGGGGTTTTATGATATTGAATAATGATAGTATTAGATGGCTAACTCTATGGGAAATGTAACTTGTTTTTTATGTTTTCAGGTTGAAAATAATGCAAGCTTGCTACCATTGGGCTTATGGAGTCAACAATCAGTATTTTCAATGGCAAAGTTTCTTGACATGTAATTTGAGACAGATAGAGGTCTTTAACAAAGGTAATTCACACATAAAACATAGGAGAACACATTCATTTCATCACTAAAGGAAGTCAGAGCATAAAATTATGAATTATGAGTAATAGAGATGAAATCTACCGCAAGTGGTAAAACATAGAGATATATATCAATAAGACATTAAAAACCTCATGAGAATCTCAGGTTTGTCAAGAAGAAAGTCACTTTGCATTACTGATATAAGTCAAATACATAAAATCAACAGTTTAGTGAAAAAAATCTCCAACCCTTTACTATTTCGATGCTTTGTATTTAAATAGACCTTCTTTACAAAAGTGATGATCTGCCTCGTGGCTAAATCATCGAATTCTCCTATGACACCTTTCCTAACTGAAAAACATAACTTCTAACAGAAAACTGACACCTACACCTTACAAAAACCATCTCCTAATATGAATCAAACTCATATTTATTACATAGTTCTACCTTATCTGTGAAACAATTACATGATGGTTACAAAATAAGTATCACATGCTCAAAAGACACATGATAGAGTTCATTACCACTACATATTTAAAACCCTCCTAGACTTGTGGAGCATAACCCTAATTTTTAGGAATGCATGGCCCTTATCTTCAAAGCTGCTTTGGCTGATGACCTATCTTCATAGCACTTTTTTCAAGTCATAAGTATTTGATGATGATCTCCCTTGACATGTTGGAGGACTCCAACTATCCAAAACTGCCATTTAGATGCTCCAAAACCTTTAACAATTACTCGCTACGAAAAAATGTTATCACCAAATTGAGTCTTGTTGGGTTACTGCAATGGTCAACTTGGAGTAACTATTTCAAACTAGCTTTTGACTGAAGATTAGCCTCTTCAGCTTGAGAGGGCTCTCTCAATTTATCAAAGGATTTGCAATGAAAACTCTACTAGATGGCTAACTCTATTACTGAAACTTGATTGTGATTTGATTGCAGGTTGAAAATGTAAAATACTTTCTACCATTGGGCTCATAGAGTCAATGTAAACCTCAATTACAAAACAACAAATGTCATGGAAGCCAAGGCACTTATATTCTTATCAAATCACACATAAAGGACAAAACAACAACTACATGTGTACAAGAAATTGGAGCATATTAATGAAGTCCAAGTGATTACACATGAGCCACTGCATAAAGTTCAAAAGGGATAAGATAAAAAAACATAGATAAGAACATACAATGAATCTTGGGTATGAAACAAGTTGCTGCAAAAGTATATTACTGATAGTGAAAGATTATAATAGTAGTGCATACCTAACATCTCCCAACAACTTCTAACTCTAAAAATATCTCCTTCATAGAGTAAGGACTCATACAAATGATATGTCACCTTACTCACCTGGAATTCCCACCTCAGAGACCTATTTGAAACATGATTCTATCACTTGGATACTTCCTAGGGATATTTCTGTTTTGGAGAGTTTGAATACAAAAAGGACTCTTCTTTCATTAATAGTTCAACAAATCAATTTAATAACCCTTATCAATTCCAACCAAATATTTTTATGAGTGTACTAGAGTGCTGATGTGTCATTATGCCACGTGGATTCTTTGTTGGATCTCCTTCAAGTCGAATTTTTACAATTTTTTCACAAATATGGTTAGTGAAAACTATAAAAAATAGGCTTCAAATATGAGTTTATAATTTCCAAACCCTTATGGCTTTGCAGAAACTGAGAGATATTTTTTTTAAATGGACCTGTGCTGAAGACAAACCTCTTTCATATTTTAAAAATATTTTTTCATTTGGTCTAAAATAAAACTTCAAGTTGACTGCTAAAATAGTCATGCACAAAACTTTTTGTAGCGTAGTTTTAGTAGCAACTTTTCGTAGCGCCTCTGTTTTAAAAAAATTTGCTGATCAGTTTGAATTTATACTACCATGAGCCTTTAAAACATGTTAGGAGGGCTTCATGAAACATGTATTCCTACTTTTAAGGAGATGTTGCCATCATACATGATGAAATACCTCCATGATGAATTGATAATTTGAAGATGAGCCGAAACAACTTCGTGGACCAAAAATACATAAAAATCATTCCTCTGACTGTCTTTGACCTTTACATGTGACTAGATAACCTTCAAAACACTTTTAAGATAACTAAATATAACCCAAAGCTCCTTGCTGCAAAAACAGAGTGTCATTAGGCATTTTTGTAGCGAGTTTTGGTAGCGTGGGAAAAATGGCTTTTCCATCAATCTTCTTGACTTCTTTGATATTCCAACACCTTCATCATGTCATGACACCTTGCAACCATAGATATCCCTCCTTAAAACATGCCAAATATGATTTTAAATGCAAAAAAGCACCTACAAGAATTTTCGTAGCATTTTTCTGGCTTTAAGCCTGAAGCACGCTACGGAAACTCCTTAAAAAGGCAGAATTTGTAGTTTATAAATGAGATCATATTTCTGAATTATTATTATATTTTTCAAAACTACAGGTGGTTTTTGTATATAATTTTTTTTTTAAGAAAAACCTCTCTTGGTTTTTTAAATACAATCTTCAGCTGTCAAGATTCTGCATTTGCAAAAAATGTATATAACAGGAAAATTTTGTTTTCTAAAAATAGGGCTGAAAGACCTCCCTATATATCCAAATTTTTAGCACCTTTGAGAAACGTGAAATAATTTATTTTTATTTGATATGTGCTTGAAAATTACCTCTCTCAGTTTCTTAAAATACTTGTTTGTTTGCCTAGAAACTGCCCTTGAAGTTTACTGCTCAAAAGTAAAAGAATAAATAAATCGTCATATTCGCTATGAAATTATCAAGTGTTTTCTTAGCGTTTTCTGTTGTTTTCCTGTGTAAAACACTATGAAAAGTTGAAAAATTGGCATATTCATCCTTTTTAGTCTGAATTATTGGGTACTGACAAGTGACATGGTATGGGGCTGATTTGTCATGAAATGGAATAAATGAAAGTGATCTCAAAACCTAGGATAGGCTTAAAAATGCAAAATTTTTCCTATACCACCTTGAAATGGCTAAGGAGAACTTATCCTTTTGATGAGTGACCTATATGACCATGTTAATAAATTTTTCACAATTTTATGAGTGATAATAGTGGCTCCACTTGGGATGGTGTGCCCCTGCGGTACACCAAAGAAGTTGTAGTTCCAGTGCCATCCATATTTTTGGAAATAAAAACTCTGAAATTTTCCAAGCCTTATTCAAACTCTTATAGCCTTCACCTTGTGCTCAAGCTTGATGATTACTACTGAAAAATAAAATTTGGACCTACTAAAAAGATGCTTAGTCTACTTTGAGCTTATTCACACACACTCCTACCTAACCTAACAACTGCAATATACATGTTTGATTCAAGCAACATTAAACCTCCAATAAAGCCAGTCAATGAGTTGATCTGATACTTGAACCCTTTGACTGCACTTGAACCAAAATAAAATTGTATTCTGAAATGATAAAGGTAAGAGAAGATGGGTCTGTTTTTCATAGTGAAAAAATAATTGAAAAGTTGGACTATAGAACTCTTCCATGTAATCAGCTATGGGATCATAGAAGACACAATTTATTGATATCCCTTTTAAGCTCTCAATGAAAAATTGATTCTAGATATCCTTTTCATTTTCTTCACCAAGGCTAAAACTTGATTCCAAATCTACAATATCAAGCTCATAACCATATTATTCCTCTATCTGCAAGTCAAATGATATAACAATTTCCTCTTTTTTTGGAGGAGGAAGACCTTCCAAGAACTGTTTAGGATCTTGGAAATCATATGATCCAATTTTAACTTCCAATAGTTAAATTTCATTCTCTAATCTTTTAGTAGCTAAACCAAGAAAACAAATTTTATTTTTAGGTGTGAGTTGACTGGATTTAAAACAACGAAATACTATTGTAGAGAAATGTTCATCTATCTGAAATTCTACTAATGGCATCCCTTACACTTTGTAACATTTCATCATATAAAGAGTTTTCCGCATTCCGTTTCATCTTGGATCACCATGAATGTTCTGAAATTTGGATTCTTCCTAGTGAAGTCGCTTTGAACTTTGAAGATCGAAATCTTGAACAATGGAGTCGCCAGGTGAATGGTACAACCTTCCTGTATTTGGCTTTTGTTCACCATCAGAATTCAAATCTGAACCTTGTCGTTCTACCCAGAAAAATTTACACCTTCGTCCCTGGAAACAACACCAAAATTTTATCACCAAATTGAGTCTTGTTGGGCTACTTCAACGGTCAACTTGGAGTAACTATTTCAAACCAGCTTTTGATTGAAGATTAGCCTTTTCATCCTGAGAGGGCTCTCTCAATTTATCAAAATATTTGCAATGAAAAATATACTAGATGGCTAACTCTATGACTGTAACTTGATTGTGATTTGATTGCAAGTTGAAAATGTAAAGGACTTGCTACCATTGGGCTCATGGAGTCAGTGTAAACCTCAATTACAAAACAACAAATGTCCTAGAAGCCAAGGCACTAATATTTTTATCAAATCACACATAAAGGACAAAACAACAACTACATGTGTACAAGAAATTGGAGCATATTACTGAATTTCAAGTGATTACACATGAGCCACTGCATAAATATCAAAAGGAATAAGATAAACAAGCATAGATAAGAACATACAATGAATCTTGGGTCTGAAACAAGTTGCTGTAAAAGTATATTACTAATAGTGAAAGATTACAATAGTAGTTCATACCTAACATCTCCCAACAACTTCTAACTCTAAAACTATCTCCTTTATAGAGTGACGACTCATAAAAATGATATGCCACCTTACTCACCTGGAATTCCCACCTCAGAGACCTATTTCAAACATGATTCTATCACTTGGAGACTTCCTAGGGATATTTCTGTTTTGCAGAGTTTGAATACAAAAAGGACACTTATTTCATTAATATTTCAAAAGATAAATTTAATAACCCTTATCAACTGCAACCAACTGATTTTTTGAGTGTACTAGAGTGCTAATGTGTCATTATGCCACGTGGATGCTGAGCTGGACCTCCTCCAAGTCGAATTTTTACAATTTTTCACAAATCTAGTTAGTGAAAATTATGACAAATAGGCTTCAAAAATGAGTGTATAATTTCCAAACCCTGATGGATTTGCAGAAATGGAGAGAGGTTTTTGTAGATGGACCTGTGCTAAAAAAAAACCTCTTTCATATTTCCAAAATATTTTTTCATTTGGTCTGAAATCATACTTGAAGTTGACTGCTAAAACAATCATGTACATAAATTTTTGTAGCGTAGTTTTAGTAGAAACTTTTCATAGCCATATGATTTAAGACGTAATTGAGAAAAACATTAGATAAATTGAGAGGGCCCTCTCAGACTGGAGAGGCTAATTTCGAGTTGCAAGTGGTCTGAAAGAGTTACTCCAAGTTGACCATTGAAGCAGCCCAAAAGGACTCAATTTGGTGATAACATACACAATAACAAAGTCATCAAGGAATGGTCACAAAACATTATCCATAACCTGCATAAAAGTTTCCGGTGCATTACATAAACCAAAAGGAATAAATTATGCCACTAAAAGAGTCCTTGTTTGGTTTTGAATGCAGTTTTCCATATATCACTTTCTGCAATTCTTACTTGGTGATATCCACTTCGTAAATCTAACTTAGTGAAAAAAATTTCTTCTTTCAGCTGATCAAGAAAATCATCTATTCTTGGGAGTGGGTAACAATTTTTTACCATAATTTGGTGATCAAGCTTGAAAATCTACACACATGCGCCAAGTCCCATCTTTCTTTGGTATTAATAATGTGGGTGAACCACATGGCGAGATGCTTGGCCTTTTGATACCTTTATCCAACATCTCTTTGATTTGCCTCTTTATTTCAACATTCTCCATTATCGACATGTGATACATACTAATGTTTGGAAGAGGAAAATCCTGCTGCAACTAAATCTCATGTTTAATTTCCATTTTTGGAGGCAATAATGTTGGCTCCTGAAACATCTCATGATGCTCATTAACCACATCATATAATTTTGATTTCAACTTAGGATCACATCCCTCAAAAGATTCATGATTAATATCAGCTTTGGGCTTAATCATAAGAAGAAAAAAATTATTACTTGAATTTACCAGCCTCTTTACTTGTCCAGCATTTACCAAAGAAATTTTTGTCTTCTTTTGGTGTGCTCTAACATTGAACTCCTTGCCATATTTGAATAAATGATACTTGTTCTCATGGAGATTGAAGATCGCTTTCCTGTCATACAAGTAAGGACTCCCTAATACAATACTAATTATGTCAAGTGGAACCACATCTAATTCAACTGTGTCAACAAAGCTTGCAGTGATTGCAAACCTCAATATACATTTCCTTGTAACTTGTAGATTTTCATCCTTACAAATCCAACCCAATGGATATGGTTTTGGATGTGTTATGGTCTCAAGGTTAAGTTTTTTGACCAAATCTTTAGAGATTAAGTTTGCTTGTGACCCACTGTCAAATAGGGTGTCAATATTGGTATGCTTGGATATGACCCTCACATGAAACAATTCTATTCTTTCTTCTTCATTTGGAGTGTTTATGTGACAGTTTGATGTATTGGTACTGGGTTTAGTTTCAATTTCTTTTCCCATCATGTTCTTCAATCCCATGGCTGTAATTTTAGTCTCATCACCTGAATCAGACCCTAATTCATGTTGAGTTGTAGCAGCAGTTTTTTGTTTCACTTTGTTATTGGTTTTCTTTGGCCTCAATTCTGGATGTAATTTCCAACAATGAGTTTCATCATGGCCTTCTTTTGAACAATGTTTACAAGACACTTTTTCTCCCTCTTTCTTAACAGATGCATTATTTTTTTTTTTACCTTTTGGGGTCTTTTCTTTGGCCTTACCCTTAAAATGTTTCTTCCTACCCTCTTCAGGAATGCTCTTCCCTCTAGCTTCTAGATGTGTGGCCTGAACACAAACTTCATCTAGACTGTTGTGGTTAAACATGAGAATAGTATGTTTTAGGTAGCTATGTAAGCCTCATCTGTACTTTAGCAAAGTGTATTGGCTCTGCAAATCCACCCCTAATAAAAGAGCTCTTCTCCTAAATTCCTGGGTGTATTCTTGCACATTTTGTCCCTTTAACTGCCTAAAGTTCTGCCAGTTCCTAATGGATTTTTTCATATGAGCTAATGGATAAAACTGTCATTTAATAGCAGCAATAAAATATGACCATGATAGAATAATCTTACCATGTTTCTTGATTTCCTTCTATGTCTTGGCTTCCCACCAAACAAGTGTTGCATCTTCCATTCTCAAAGAAGTTAATTGAATTTTTGTATCATAATCTTGAAGGTTTCTTCTTCTTAAATAGACCTCCAATTTTCGAATCCAATTATCTAGCTTGTTTGCATTTACTTCACCATTAAACACTGGAAATTAGAACTTAACATAAATTTTTAATAAAGGAGATTTACCAGTACTCTTGGACTTGTGTGGCTGATAAACTGAAGAAGAGGTAGAAGATGATGATGATGATGATGATGAGGGTGAATATGGTGGCTCTCCATTGCCTCCATTTCCTCCATTTCCATTCTTTGACTTGTCTTCATCAGGTTGACCTCTTGAATATCCTTGTCCTTCCTTTTGGAGTTTAGATCATTCTCCTTCTAGTATCTCATTCCTTTCTTGATAAAGAATTCTAACCATCTCCGTCATGTCAAGAAATGCTTTCCTAAACACTCTTTATTCTTCCTTAGGGTCAAATTTGTCATGAATTTCTCCTACCTCATGAGGAATGCTTATTGGAACTTCTGCTTCTTTAGGAGGTGAACTAGGTGGTGCAGATTGTGGCAATCTTGCTCTCCTTTGCTTTGGATCCTTTTGAGACCCTCCTGCTTCCACCAATTTGTCTTCTCCCCTTTTGAGCTTGAGCCTTGTAGGAATCTAAAAATTGTAAACAATTAAACAATTATTTGCACTAAAAAACACCAGAGAAAAACTCTAGCTCTGATACCATCTAATCTTAAATGACTTTATTAGTTTTTTTGTGCTAAGGGTCTTTCAGTTTTAAGAAAAATGTGCATAATTGGTTCATTAGTTTGCATAAGGATTAAGAAGTTTTTCCAGGAATTATAGATGAACTTTAGTGAATTAGAAGCATAAAATAAGCATAAATAACATTGAACAACAGTGTAAAACAAAGAAATAAGTCACCATATGAAGTTTACACAACAGGCATGATGAAGCAGTTCACCCCTCCTGGGCTACATCTGCTGGTCCAACTCCCAATGGCTTGTCCGTATTTCATTATGCTAAAATTTTTTCTATTACATGTATCTATAGTGCTCTAATGGTTGTTTTCTCTGCACCAATGGCTTCATAATGCTCCAATTAGTCAAGAATGACTCTTCATTCACTCAGAGTGGTTGAAAATTTAGCCTCCTACACTTTTGCCCAATATCTCCTAGGAAAAATCCACTAAATGTGGAGAACTCTAGTTAATTGGAATTAAATTAGGGCTGACCACCAAATTTGGCGTGCCCTTATCTGCTCATCCAATAAAGTCGTGCATTAAAATTTATGGTTAGGGCAGTGGACACATGCGCACCCCCAACCGTTAAGAGGCTTGACAGTTAGCGGAAACAACGGAATACAATATTGGAGTTTCATTACATACATACGCGAAGCAACCAACATATGATCCCTTTTACAGGTATTCACAATATCAAACAAATTCGCAACCATAATACAAGGTACATCGCAGATCAGAAAAAATACAATTTCGCAAATCACAACACTTATGATATTGCATGTCGGAAAATATAACAATTACCGCTGATTTGCACAATACATATAACGTAAAATATGGGATTTGGCGATTTCGCAAATTGCTGGAATTAACTTATCAAAAATCGGTTGTCGCAACGTTTAACATATAACCTAAACCATAAACTTATATCAACCGCGATGTGCGATATGCGCTTAAGCGCTATATCGACACGTGGCTCCTCTCACATCATCTTATCGCCGCTTATATTATTTAACTTGCGATGTCTTCCATGTAAATAAAACCATTGCTGATTGTGATACTTGCAATCCCTCCTGTTGCGATTTAAATATCTACCGCTGATCTCCCACTGCTGCTTCTGCGATCTAATCACCACCGTTTGGCCCTTTTTGTTGACTGGATCACGGTCGTCTATTCCACCTGCAACATATCCGCAGTTGTGAAATCCTCGATTCTATATGCAGAGTTCAAGAATCCATGACAACCACCAATTCAGATCCCACTCTGCTGGTCGATCCGGTTCTGAACTTGTTTGTCATTTTGAACCCAATCCTGTAACTTGAATTTTGAGCAAAATTTATGAACTCATGATAGTCGGTTCCGCGAACGGTGCCTCCCACAGTACCCGAAACCTATCCTCCGTGGCTTGGGTGATGTATGATCCTAACGGTGAGTTGGTAAACCTTCAAGGTATTCTTTAGGACAAAAAACCAACAATGTCATTGAATACAATGCAGTCATCAAACTCTTAACTGAAGCTATTGCTCTCGACATTCGTGAATTAATTGTAAACCTAGATTCTCAACTTGTTGTTCTCCAGCTCAATGGGAATTATTATGTTAGAAACCCTCATATTTTAAGCATGTATTTGCATGTTCGTTTGTTAGAAAGGAATTTTGATTACATCACATATCATCATATTCCTAGAAGAATGAATAGGTTAACTGATGCAGTAGCCAATATTGTATTAGATAGACATTTGCGAAATTTCTAAAAATCAATCATCATTACATAGTAAGATTTAGACAAGAAAATAAGCGCACACACACACACACACACACACAGATATATATATATATATATATATATATATATATATATATATATATATATATATATATATATATATATATTTCCATTATTTGAATTCACGTGCATCATAGTTCAAAAAATATATGTGTTTTGGTTACATCCCGAGACATCATGTCTCTAAAAAATATGCAGAAATGAAACCTAGGCCTCTAATCAGCATGGTGCTCATGATAGCACGCTACTACACGTATGACCCACCTCAGTAATCGGTGGATGTAGTTAGACACCCTTGTAGTGTGCCTCTGATAAGCACGTGGAACATATTCGAATCTCACATAATCTGGGATCCCACTTGTGAGTCCCTCCAAGTTGTGTGCGATCTATTCTTCCTCGCTTCCCTCACCATGAGGGCTGCTTCGAAATTGTGTGAGACCCTCCGTGCTATGGGGGACATCCTTGTAGGTCTCTCTGGGCCAACATCTGCAATGCATGGATAAAAATTAGAACATATATAAACAAAAAAATCATAATACTCATAAAATTAAAAAATGAGTTTTTACCCAAATCCTCAACCCAGTCATCTCCTTCCTGGAGTGGAAGGTCCGGATCACCCATGAAATCGGTACTGGTGTATGGAAATTCCTCTACCATGATGAGCTGTCGGCATAGCCAATCGAATAATTTTTCCTTCCATTACATGTATTTACCACCTCCTGAACAAGACATCAACTCCGTTGAATGGACCATCAGTGGCTCTCGTGTTGGTGCCGTAGGTACTATCACCTCCTGGTGCTAGAATATCGACAACCATTCCAGGATGAATGGTATCAATATGGACTCGTATCCAAATTGTTTCAGCTTGCCATTCTTGCATTTGGTTAACTAACGTTTTAAGTTGATTATTACTGCTTCTACCCAATTGTAGATGGTTAGAGCCATGAAATCCATGACAAGTTGAATATGTGTCTTTGTAGCTTCGTGGGGAGCCTGAGATCCAGCAACCCGAGTTATAGTATGTAGCACTACCCTTAGTGCCAATTCAGGTACTGTCTAAATATCTACTTTGTCGCTTTTCAACCCTTTCTTTGCTCTTGGACTGACTCTATCTATCAGCATTCCCATGCTCTCACCAAGGGGTTGGGTACCTGTCAATATCGCTTTCCCTCCCCTTTGTGACAATCCAGTAATGAAATAAATGTCGGAGACTTTTATCTCCAACTCTTAGTCATGAATCAAAAATATTTCTCGATCAGTGTCCCACACACTAACCAGGTACTACAATAATTCCAGCTGAGCTCTTAAACATGGTGTTAGGAATAATTTCAAGAGCCCACGGTTTCTCAGGGCATTCATACATACATTATTTCTCATAGCTTGTTCATCCTCTTCCTCGTGCTCTCGTTCTTGCCACTCTATGACCATTTTAGCCATTGATTTCTCTGCAAAAATCACAATTGGGGCTCCCATTAGCCACAAGATTGAAAATTGGACTGTTTAAATCAAACATTTTGGAGACATTTTTCACATTTTTTGGCCACAGCGATTGGCGTTGTTGTTTTACAAACAACGACACCGATTGGCACCTCCCTGTTCAAATTTTGTGGGGTTGGGCGCGACTCCAGGCCCGGAATCCGTGCCGATCGCCACAACCAAGCCATTACAAAATCTCCCCTAAAATACATCAAATCATGAAAACAGAGAATGAAAAATGGCTTAAAATGCAGGAGAAGATCAGAGCTCATACCTAGAGAAAACGGATTCGCAAAATGACCTCCTGGATTGCCTACTGCCAGCTCCACAAGTTCACAGTAAAAAATGGTAAAATTCTCACAAGAAGGTGAAAAGGTGAAAAGTAAATCGTTTTTACTATTTTCATCATTTTATAACTTTTTCTAAGCCCTAATTAGGTTTTTAGACATGTTTTCTATTATTTTATTATTTATCTTGAAAAATGGGTTTTATGTTCGTTTCTTGTGCAGCAATAGGTCCTAAATGATGATGAAGATGAAACAATGAGTTGTATTTTATTACTTTTTTAGACTCGGTAAAAACACGAAAAAGTCATCCCCTGGACTCATCTTTCAACTCTTTTCTGACTCTCAAAAATTCAAAAGATTGTCGAGACTCTTGTCGTTTTGAACTCATTAAAGGTTATGAAACGTCATCTACCCAGTATATGTTTACCCCATTTTCGGGCTGGGTGAGATTATTTACGAAAAAGGACTACCTTAGTCGAACATGGCTAAGAGTTTCTCTTAGATATTGTTTCTATATTTTCAGATATGTCAGACTACTTACGAAAAGGGACTTGCTGAATTTTTCTTTTCCGCTTCTTTTCAAACTTTCTAAACATGAAAAGACGTCGAGTTCTTCCTTTTTCAGACTCATTAAAACTAAATGACATCGAAAATCGTCACCATGAATTTACCGAGTTCCTCCTTCCTAGGGCTCGTAAAATGTACTAGGATGGATTTGTCCGAAGGAAAAACTTACATGGAAAGCATATGCTATCCCTTTCAAGCTTGCTTCCAAAAATAATTGGGGTACTCGCTAGAAATGGCGGAGGAAAATGGAACTAGTTTTTAGTTGTGTCAGCAGTATGTCGCTCTTGAACATGACACTTGTCTACAATTCATGTCGGTTTGGGGACATCCCACATTCATCATTTTTCCTCCATGGGTTTGGGTTATCTGTTTTCGACATCTCATCTGCTCTTTTCCTTGTCATCATGACCTAAGATCCCTTGACTTCAAATACTACCAAATTTCGGAGTCGTGTCGCCAATATGTTCAAGATAAGTTCCTTCTGCAATTTTCAACCCCTGATCCTCCTATTCAGTCCTAATTCACTATCATCTTATTCCTCTGTCTCGTGTCGATGATGTGGGAAAAATTATGGCCCTCCTTCAACCGATCACTTTCTGTAGACTTCAACTCATTATCCAGGAAGTTGGTCTAGAGACTCCCTTCTGGTACCTTAGATCTTGCATGCCTCAATGGCAAGTTCTTCGCAGTTGACAACAGGTTCTCACCATTGTCCTTAGATCGAGTGATTTCACGGATGTTCGACTCTATCTCATTGTTCGCATCCCATGGATTGTACTAGTTGTACCTTAAGAACCATTGTCATTATTGGTGGTCTCTCTCGCGCCTGTTAACAAATTTCATCATTGGCTGGTAATTAGGTGATTTTCTTGCATGTTCAACTTCAGCTCATTTATTCATATGCCTGTATTTGTACTTATTCAGATTGAGATGAAGCATAAGGCCCTGGGTTTCTTCTGATAAAATCAAGCCGTGGGGAAATTTGGTTTATCATGACTATATGCATGACTCTTTTTATTGGATAGTTGCAACCATACCTGAGTCTATTTGACGATCCTTCTCACTGGATGGCTACGTCCATACCTTGTATCTTGTTATATGTTCTCTATTATGGATGGTTGCGCCCATGCCACATATTAATATATCAAAGATATCATTTGTACTTTCTCTTGCAGGTCTTTTAACGACAGCGTTTTGGTTTGGGCATGTTCTCGTAAAGAGTTTCACCCCTCCCTCTCTCTCGGACTTCATGCTTTAGGGGGCATCTATTACACAGTATTTTGTCACCATCCTTGCAATCCCCATCCCGCACATTGGAGGACTGTTTCAATGACCCCTGTGTACTGTCATACATTTCCATAAATATCATTGCATCCCTTGGCATGTCAAGAATATAATCTCTGTTGATCATTCCTCAAGAAGACCTTCACAAACCTATGATTTTGGGTTGACACTGGTAGGCAGTTATGACCTCGCGCCCATGAAGAAATTAACACTGAGCCTCATGCCCTTTGGCGCTCTGTCTCAGAAGGGCACCTGCACCGAGATGCTTTTGGAAAGTTTTTAAAATATAAATTAAGCTTCTATGCTTTAACAACTTCGTGAGCGAAGTCATGATGGTTTGTTCGACTGGATCAAGTCGAGTTTCTCCCTTTGGCTTATTATTTCCTACAAATGTGTAACTCCCAAAAGGGATAGACCTCTCCTCCACCTTACATGGATCTCAAACCTCCTCTTCCTCCTCTCCTATAAATCCTTCTTCCTCACATTGATTCAGCTAGTTGAACAGTCATTAGTTATAGTTGGTGTGTTGAAGAGAGCAGAGAAGAATCAATTGTTGGGAGAAGCTTTAAGCCCATTTCCTCATTAAATCGAATGACGAATGAATTCTTGAGACATGCTCGACTGAATCCATCGAAGGAGATTTGCAACATCAAGGCATAAGGTTGTAAACTTATTTTTCATATATCAATAATACATGACTGGTTTCTGGTTCCAACTTTGTTTCTATTTATATTCAAAGTGTTTAGCTCTCCTTGACTAGTTGAATAGCTGTAGATGAATGTATATGCTTGTATGCTGTTATCATTTCTTTTATCTTTGTGTAGGTGCATGGACATCATCACCAACAGAGCACAAGGCATGAAGACAAATATCGAAGGATCGTTGTTGCATGCCACGACAAAAGCATTGGACTGAGGTAGGATATCTATTTTGGTCCCTATTTCATTTATAAGCTAGGAATTTAGGAATTCAACGTGTTCCCTTATTGCTAGACCCACCCTAGGGCTACAGGGATTTCCTCTATCCACAAAGGGGATTTTCCTGCTCAACAATATATATATATATATATATATATATATATAATGATATAATGGTAAAGAACATATTTATATATTAACATGAGCATGTTCTCGGCCTGTAACTGGGTGATTTACATTTACAATAAATTTCCACTAAAGGCTCCATTTTTTGGTCTATTACTACAGGTCCTTTCCATTTTTCAAAAATTATATTATAGGTCTAGACTAATATCCTACAACTATATAGTCAGCAAAATTGCTTCATTAGAAGCATACATTTACAACATAGCATAAAAAAAACAAAAACCCATATATAGAAAAGCTACTAGGTAGCAATTCATTCTTCCATATCAACTGGGATGTTTAGATCAAATCTAGGGCCTTTCGAGAGAAAATGTGAAGTTGGGAAACACTTTTTGCCCTTTTTTGACATTGAAAATAGTAATTTTCTATGTTTTTTCCACTTAAACTCCACTAAACTCATATTTTAAATGGAAATTACACTTTAACATAAAACAAGATTTGTAGAGATTTGTCTTACCTCCATACTCATATTTTTTTTTAAAACAAATATTGACATATAGAGGGGTAAATTTGTTTTTTACTAACTGCATATACTTGAAATTTTCAAGCAAACATAAATAGTCACTTTTTGAACCCTAACGTTTTTTAGGGAAGGTTATTAATTTTTTGGAAATAAACCATATCATCATAATCTACATATATTTCACTAGTGCACTGACTATTTTTCGGTAATTTTCAGATTAAATCACTATTTTTTATTATTTTTTGAAATTTACGAAGACAAAAAAACAGTGATGTTTCAGTACATTTTATGAGCCCTAGATTTTATTTTCAATGTGATCGTCAATAAGAAAAATGAGAATACCCTTTTGATGAAGACAAAGAGAGAAATTGCAATCTGATTTTTTTTATTTTTTTGGTGTTGCCATTTTAAAGTTATTAAATTTTCATTCAATGCAATTTTGAGAACAATGAAATTCCACAGTGACACAATTCAGTATACAATTAATAACAAATTGAAATTTTTATTGAAACTCCACAAATCTTACATCATCAGAAACCATATTCAGAGATGAATCTAATGGTACCAGGTCCAAAATATAAAATTTTGTTTTTGTAGGTGTTCTTCCCCTCCAAAGTTGCAGGTTCCTGAAAACTACATAATTTTCTAGGTTTTTCGTTGACCAAAAACTCTAGGCCGAAATAATTTCTCGGACGAGATATTTATTAAACTCTCGACCGAGAGTTTAAACCACCACAGTTACATTTAACCGCGCGGTGAAACTCTCAACCGAAAGTTTTAAAAACTCTCGGCTGAGAGTTTGCACTCGAGAGTTTACCCAAGCCAACTCTCGGCAGAGAGTTTAGCCACGTCCAACTCTCGTCCAATATTTCATTAATCTCTCCAACAATAGTTTATTAAATTTAATCGAAATCCAATGCAATCTTTTGGGCAAGATTTTTATATAAATACTCTCGTTCGAAAGATTAATTCCACACACCATTCTGAACCAGCGAAAATTGTGAAGGTGCGAGGATCCGAAAATTGTGAAGGTGTGAGGGTCCGAATTATTTTTCTGCCAAGGTACGAATATTTTCTAGGTGCAAAATTCTTTTTGGAAAAAACAAAAAAATTTAATTTTTTTTGGGTGCGAAATTTTTTTTGAAAGTTTTTCTCGGTGCAAAATGTTTTTTGGCAAAAATTGTTTTTGAAGTTTTTTTGGATGCATGGATGCATGAAGTATTTTTGCAAAATGTCTCTATGAAGACATGAAGTATTTTTTCAAAATGTCTCTATGAAGGCATGAAGTATTTTTGCAAAATCTCTTTATGAATTTCATTATTTATTTTTAATTTTCTCTCTTATTGAAAGCATGAAGTACTTATTCTAAAGTATTTATGTTTTTTTGGGTATTTGGTCCAAATAGAATTGGATTTTAGGTTTCCAATTTTGTGAACATGGGAAACCAAAGGAATTTCTTATCAAGGCACGATCGAAAAATAACTGATTCAGTGGATAAAAATGAGAGATTACAAAACAAAAGGCGAGAGGAAAGGGAAAGATTAAGCCATGAAATAAATGTGGAGGTAGAGCATCGTGAAAGAGATGTAGAGGTGCATGACAATGATGAGAAAATGAGAAATTTTGAGGAACTTGTCAACAAGAATATGGAAAACACAAATGTCCAAGAGAGTATTGATATCGATCTCACTGGTGAGTCAATAGTTTCTTCAATTTGATTTTTTTTTTTTTTTTTAAACATTGTAGTTCAATATAGTTTTAAAATTAAAAATACGTATATGTCAATTTCAAATTTGAAGTTAATATTGTTTTTTATGCAGGGACAAAATCAAAACCACAAGAATATACTACCACACCTCGAATTTCAGTGTAATTAATTGGAAGTTCCGAGAACGTTGTATACAACTACAAGTTTCTAGAAAATATGGATCCAACTAAAATTGAAGAATTGGGACCATAAATGGCTAAAAGGACAGTTCGAGATAAAGTAAATTTGGGGTTGAAACATATTTTTGAAGGTAAATCTATCATAGCACAAGCTCAGATGTTACGTGGATTTTTAAAGCACAAATCTCTCAAAAATGTTGTGGAATTATTGGGCATTAAAAGTGAGAAAGAGGTTTTAACAAATGAAATGGTATCAAAAAATGTGACGTCGACGCTTGCCACACTAGCTAAAAAGCGATCTCAGGTTGAAAAGAATGATCGTAGAGAACTTTTAAAAGGTGTAGTCGCGAAACAACCTTTATCAAGTCGGTTGATGTCAACAACTTCAAAATTGTTTAAAACATCAAGAAAAAGTTTATGGAGGCATACAAAATTTAGAATTCAATTAGATGAGAATGATGAACTTGCATTTTGATTTAAAATCTGCAGGCGTCCATATCATGATATACTTCCTGATGGTGTGAAGGATAGGGTAAAAGAGTTTTGGGATTTGAATTCTCGTGTGTCGCCAAATGAAAAGGATTTTGTGCGACGCCATATATCTAAAGGAAATTATGAATCTCATGCTAAACATATAACACGGGTCAGTCAAGTAGAATTATTCCAGAACTTTATGGAGAGTAATACTAATGTGAAGGTTTCCCTTAGCACATTTGTGAAGATTAAACCATGGTATGTTAGGCCTATCACTATTCGAGACACATGTTTTTGTCGATACCATGTCGAATTCCAATTATTTTATGAGACATTTGTAAATTTTGGCATAAAATTTTGGTAAAATGACCCCCCTCCTTCAAGTGTTCGTGAATTTTTATCGAAGATATTATGTGCACAAGAAAATAATGAATTATTTTATAAAAAAGAATGTGTTGGTGGAAGAAAATGCCTAGAATGTTCTCATTTGGCACTCTACGATGCAAAGTATCCCATTGATCCTAATGATCCCATACTGTCAAATATCAGTCTGAATTGGAAGCGATATGGAAATGTTACTTACACTCATGTTGCAGATTCAAGCACAACATCAAAAAAGATCACTTTACTTGATGACGACATTCCAGTGACATCTTTTATGGAGAAGTTCAGGGTGCAAATATAAAAATGTATTCAGCATTGTCATATAGCACAATGGCAGGATTTACAGTTCAAGCAATCACGTGATGTGTTCCCAAAAGGAACAATATTATCAGTGGTTAATTTCGTTGAGAATTAAATGTTTAGTCAACAAAAGGAGATACAAAGTGAGTATTATCATTCAGACCAAGTATCTATATTTGTGCATATTTTGTATAAACATGTAGAGCTTGCTATCGATGGTTTTGATAGCAATGAAAATAATCGTGAGGTGATTAAGGAGTACCATTTCTACATCAGTGATGATCGAACACAAGATACATGTTTTGTTCAACATTTTTTTAATGTTATTTATAATTAATTGTTGAAACAAAGGGTCACTTTTAAAGAGCATTGGGTATGGTCATATGGTTGTGCTGGTCAATTTAAATCAGCAAGATCGTTCTTTTGGTTGTCTTGTCTTCATAATAGAACCAACATTCGACATAAATGGAATTTCTTTGAGACAGGGCATGGAAAAGGAGAGCAAGATGGTGTTAGGGCTTGTGTAAAACGTGCACTTAGGAGGCATCAATTGAATCACTCAGCGTCCCGACTTGAAAATTCTTTAGATGTTGTTAATTGGTGCAAAGACAATTTAAGTCATGTATAGAACCCAAGGATGGTTGATGTGCATAGGTAAACGTACACATTAACTAACAATATATTATACATTTCTAGAGATATATATGTGTATACATATATGTGTGTATTTTGATATCAAAAAAATATTAAATATTGTTCAAAATTTAACTCATACATGTTTGTGTTTTTCTCAAGTAGATACTTTTTGAATATTGCAATGGGTGATGTTGATATATCCACTAGTACATTTGGTAAAAATTCCAACACTTTAGTTCCGACACTTTTGACGTATTGTCAGAAATTTCCCCATTTTTTATCAATTTTTCAAATCCCGCCCACAATTGTCGCTATACCGACATTTGGAGACAAGTGTCGGTATTGCGACACTTATAGATAAGTTTTGGTATTGCGACGTTTGGAGAAAAGTGTCGGTATTGAGACAGTTTATAGAAATCCCTCCCACAAATGTCGTTATACTAACGTTTGAAGATAAGTGTCGGTATTGTGACACCTATAGATAAGTGTCGGTATTGTGACACCTATAGATAAGTGTCGGTATTGCGACATTTGGAGAAAAGTGTTAGTATTGCGACGGTTTGGAGAAGAGTGTTGGTCTTGCGACGTTACAGAGTTGCTATATCCATCCGAAGAGAGTTTATATATCCGTCAGAAGAGCGACACTTTAAACGTCGAAAGAGCGACACTTTAAACGTCGAAAGAGCGACGCTTACAACGTCGGAAAAGCGATGATCCAAAAATTTATATCTGTCGAAAGAGCGATGCTTGGGTTTCAAAGGGATATCATGTTATATGGCATTGTATTCTATGGGTGATTTATAGATTAGGTTCTTCCTTACACATCGGAGTTATTCATAGCACCATTATAATCAATAAATAATTCCCTCTATTGTTGGTATTATTTTCCTATGTGCAAGATAGTACCAAGGGATATGGTGTGCATATTATGTGTTGTTGTTAGGGTCTTCCTATTTTTTTCTATTTTTCAATCTTCGAACCTCCCGACCACAGCCACTTGGTTGCTTTGAAATCTTTGATCTTGTAACATCTGATCCTGCGGTGCAGAGAGGCCGACGGATAATAAGGGTTTCTTCCCGGACATCTCTTTCGGCATTTCACGCTATTCCACTTAGTTGGATGTCGAGGGTTCTGGAGGTACTGGAGGGTTGCTTCTGCATTTGGTTTCAACATCTCAGTGATGGCCTTCCCTGTTTCTGAAACTCATTACTGCGAAGCCCATGTCACATTTTGCCTAAATTTTGCTATCTTTCGATGAGGGTTTACAAGAGAGGGTCCCCTTCAGTTTTCTGGTATCTCAATTCCTCCTTCCACTGGAGTACTTATACAACGACTTCAATAACCTATAGTAACTAAGCATGGTAGGATCAGGTAATCCACTAAGATGTCTCTTATTACCGATCATTCTTTTCTAGCCACTATGTTTTCTTTTTATTCTGATTAAATGGGTAACTCCAGGTGGTTACATACTCTTTGCAGGGTTTGGGGAATTTCCAGACTCGGGCAGCCACAAGCAAGTTGAAAGGATGTAGATGAAGTCAGCTTTCCTAGGATGCATGATGGCATTCCCTAGCAACAGGTACTCATAAAATTACTATGGTTGGGCTGGAAAATTTAATCCTATTGTTTGTTTCCCCAGGGATCGTTCATTTAGGCTCTTAAATAAAGAAGGTGAGACCATCTGCCTGTGCAATAAATATTGACTCCAAGAATGATGATTGGAGGGCTTTCACCTTTTTCTTGGCATGATCCCTTCCAAGTGATCTTCAGTGACTCGAAGATTCAGGTGATGATAATGCTACGACATATTTGATGCCTCCTTTCTAGGATGACGACTCTGTAAATGTAAGGTAGCAGTCTGTCCATTTATATTAGTTGGATCTGTATCACAGATGGATAATGGATAATGATTAAACACATTTTCTTGTTCCTTCAGTGGTGGAGCAGAGGGATCTGTAGTTGGGCATTCTGTAAATGAGGAGCCATGATATGGCTTCGCACACAAAGGTAGATGCTATGGAGATTGGCACGATTATAAAGTTGTCTATGGAATTAGAAACTCAACAATATGGCTTTCAGATACAAGAAAAAAATTATTCATAAAAGTTAAATAAACAAATTACATTGAAATATTGATTTTTACCCTACCAGAGAATGTTGAAATATTGATTCTTACCCTGCCAGAGAATGTTGAATAGAGCTCCAGCTATGCCAACGCCTACTACAGAACCTTCGTGCTCAAGTTCGAATTAAAAAGCTGGTATGACATCACCCTTACGACACGAACTTCATGATACCGTAAGGCACGGATGGAGGGACTTTACTGTATTACATAAAGAAGAAAGGAAATGATTCTCAAGTAAGTAAGGCAACCAGAAATCTCTCACTGGAAGCAACCAGAAAGCTCTCACGAGAAGCAACCAGAAAGCTCTCACGGGAAGCGAATGGTTATTATCCACTATACATGAATTCAACTTGTTTATAAACATAATATCCTTGATGAGCGAGCCAGGAAGAACTAATTATCCCAGCAAGACCAAAGAAAAGGCAGGACTCTGATGAGAGAAAGAAAGGTAGTGGAAGAAGAAAGGTTGTTCATGAATGATAATAGTCCTGTATTCAATAAAACATTATCTAACGAAGCAATAAGACATTTAATAGAATTCATAGCGGAAGACAACGAGTAGTTTGAATTACAAATCGGTTGAACCTTTCCAACTACTTTCACTGATCGAACTTAATCGAACGGCTGCAAATTCTCCAATCGTCTAACATATAATCTAATGGCAAATAATGTTGACAAGTGGACTAGAGAAAAGTTTTTTTCATATAAGGACGCCTTACGGCGTAACTAAATATAGTAAATATAGCATTGGTCAAAGAAATAATTAAAGTCCTAAGTTAAAGTTCTAACCGACGCGCAAAATTCATAGCACAAATGTTATGTAACTATGGTGTTAAACCTATGTTAGAACCCATATGGTGCACACAATCTAAGTTCGTGCTATGTTATAAACTTTGCAATAAAAACTATGTAATAAAACCCATAGCCTAACCACGCGGGGAGTCTAACCATAGTGGAAGACCGTCGGGGGAGGAAATACATATCATCGGGGTTTTAAACAGTTGTTAACGCAGTTCGGAAGACCGCGAGGGATATTTTTAATATAAAGTTTATTTTTTGGTTACCGTCGATAATGCGAAGTTTTGAGATAGATGTCGGTATTGCGACGATTGTAAAAATTTTGGTATTACGACGTTAAGAGATATGTTTCATTAGTGCGATGGTTTGTAAATCTCCACCGTTGGTACTTTGGAAATCGACAGTTGAGATGTTGGGCGGGACTTCACTTGGTAAATACCACCAAGTCTAGGTTAGACTGCCGCTCAGAGGGTTTATTCTTGCTGCGAGTAGCTCCCAGGACTCGGCTCCACCTGAACTATTTATGGATATACAATAACCCTTTTTACTTATACATTTTCTTGGGAAATATTCTTCTATTGGGTTATTTTATTGATTTGTTTTTACTGTGCTTAAAGGATTTCCATCCACTGGACCAGCTCGTCGCGGTGAATCTCTTCTTCACATGTATGAATACGTCTATTCATATTTTACAAATTTAGCTTGGCTACTTCCGCATATTTTAACACTTGGCTAAATCCTAGCTCTCCATTATAGGTACACAAAAAAATTTCGCATTCAGCTCCAATGACTATCTGTCTTGAGCAGAATCTGCTAGTATTTTTGAGGGGTTTTGAAACCCTTTTCTTAGCTCGGCCCTATGGGAAATATGTCGGCCTTAACGAGCAGTGTTTTACAGTTTATATGCCTTACCAAAGAACAACACTTTCAACCACGATATTTAAGAGAATATCTGGGAACAACATGTGGCAAGTATTATCGTGTGTCATGTCTTAGCATTGTGGATCCAGGTAATTGTTTCTCACATGAAAATATGATATATTTCCTTCTAAATTAAAACTGAGTTTTCCCTATACTGGGTCAATACAACTTCATCTAGCCTAGGCCTTTTTTTTTTTCTTCCTGTTTTTATGGTCAATATGACTTACGTTCGTGTCTTTTATTAGAATATGTAGATGATGAAATGGTAGTTTTTTTCATACCTCTAGATCGAAAGAAGGCCATCCTTATTCAAAACGAGATCCACTCATACGGCCCAAGAAGTGGTTCAATTCTTGAGAGGTTTAGGATGCACAGAACACTAGATAAAGAAGGTCATTACCAGAAACCCATATTTTCTTGCTATCAATGCTGAGAAGCAGTTGAAACCCAAGCTTGAGTTCATGAAAACATTAGGCCTCACTACGGAAGACACTGGAAATGCCTTATTCCTTGCTCATAGACATTTTAACTCCAGACTAGAGAAAACCTTGTTCCCTAATATTCTGTATCTTCAAAACCGATTAGGATCAGAGACTGATATCTTCAGGTTTTTCAAAGCGGCACCTCGGATTTTACATATGAGGAATGGCCCTGATATTTTGGAAAGGAGATTGAAGCATTGGGCAAGTTTTGGCCTCCCAGAAGATAAGATCAAGGAGCTTGTTAGGAGGTTTCCACGTGCAATAAGTGTTTCCATTGATAAGGTGCAGAAGACCATAAATTGTTTCATTCATACTGCAGGGCTTCCTGCAAAGTTTGTTTTGGCATATCCTCTGGTCCTGAGTTATAGTTTGGAGCGTAAGATCAAGCCTCGTCACAAGCTATTGAAATATCTAAGTGCTATGCAACCTTCCAAGTCTCTTCCTTCCCTTTGTTATGTGGTTTGTTTAACTGTGCAAAGGTTCCTGGAACAATTTGTGAAATAAAGTCCTCATGCCACGAAGTTGCTTGAAATTTACAGTGGCAAGCCTGTTTATCTTGACACTATCCATTGACAATGCCCTTTTTGAAGAGACTAGAGATTCGAGGATTTTATTTATGATTTGGTCAGTGTTGGATTTCATTGTGTAGCTCTTATTTATCGAAGGTGATTCAAGTAAGTTAGCTCATGGATCATTAGTCTATTGTGGTTCTTTGTCATACTTTCAGCTCAAATGAGCAATGATTGATAATTAATATAAACATATGATCATTATGCTGTGTGTGACACAGTCAACCCAGAGCAAGGGTTTTTTTTTGGCCAATTTACTTTTACATCACAATAATAATTAATAAGCATTATTGAAGGACATTCCATTGAAATACAGTCACTGAGAAGTGATCTCTTTGGAATTCATGAGGTAACACAATTTGGAGAGATGCAAAAATACTCTTATCACTAGAAAATTTGTTATTTGCTATTAAATTTGCAATGACAATGCATTGCTTCTTGCTTTTGGTTCGGACAAAAGGGAGGGATCCCTCTTTTTCAATTATATCAAGGTTCTCTACTATGTTCTCCTTATTTTCCTGGATATTAATTTGATCATCTATTCCTTCACCATACCCATATATAAATATGGGGGTTTTCCTCACTCGTGAAGTAACATTATCTTTAAAAAATAAGCCCACTCCTTTATGATCAAATTTTAAACATAATTTCCAGAGAGCACCAATTTTGGGGAGAGAGATGAGGAGTTTAACCTGATTGAAGGAATACTTAGCTCCAACAACACTTTCTGGGTTCCATCCTGAGCATATGTTGCTAAGTCTAAGATCAATTCTGGGTGTTTGGGTTCTCTGTTATGAGTCATCTAGGACTCCAATTGGTAATCTCTTTATCTGGAATGATATCTCTGATTTCATGGACCCCATATTTAGGACACTAATGCAGAACCTTACCTACTAAATTATGACTAAATCCTTCCTCCATATTTGTAGTGAATTTGAGCTAATTATAATCTCTGATATGTCCATAAGAATGGAATCATACACATATACATGGAATCCTTACATAGTTAATGGCCTAACACCAATTTTGTTTCTTTAACTTCTACAGTGGCTAGCCTTTCATGCAAGTATACCTTTATAATATTAAAGAAATTATGATTTGACATGGATTTGTGTAAACCTCTTTCTTTCTTAAGGTAGGATCCTTTAAAGTACCATATCACTTTAAATTCATCATTTGAAAAAATTCTAATGGTAAACTGGGAAGTTTGATCAATATTAGCTGTATAGGTGATATATCCAGCCTTGGGTTAAAAAATAGGCTTTTTCTTTTGAGAATATGAGAGTTTTGTTCCACCACCATCTTTGACCCACAATTCCATTCTAAGTTCATGTTTACTTTACCTGCCAACCAGAAAAGTAATTATTAAACATTTCTTATGCAATAGAGTGATGAAATATTTCTTGTACAATTGGAGAGAAAAAATTATCTTCCTTTTATTGTTTCTAGTTGTGCTTTAAGGAAAAACATTACTTGAAGATATTGCAAATTTTGTTTTTTACCATAAAGATGATAAGACAAACTTATCATGTTAAATAATCATTACACACCGAGGTTTAATATATATCATTTAATAACCATCATTATCCAGGAGTCTATTAAAATTTGACATAAAAGTTCCACACTTTCCATGTTTCTTATTAAGCTGTAAATCTGATGTTTTGAATAATTCTCAAGGAAGCCAATTCAATTCCAAGGGGGTCATGTTGTAATTTGGTGTTGTGGATTTTGAGGTAACACGATTAGTCTTGTTTTAACTAATTTTGGCTATTGATGGGTTTAGTATTAATCCATTAACATCACTGTACTATGTTTACTTGTCTTGATTGGGGTCGAAGCTTCAAGACATCAACAAGTGCTATAAATGGAGAAACTTTAGAGCAGTTTTGATATATTCATATAGAGAGCTACCACCTAAAATTTAAAGTTTGGAATACAATCCCACTTTTATTCAGGTATGTCATTTATTACACATATTCTTTTCCATGATCTCTACCTGCAAAATATTATGCTTCACTATTTTTCATAATTTTTCTATATGCTACCACATTACAAACTTTTCAAGGCTTGAAACCAATTCACTCTTATTTTCTATTAGTTTCATCGATCACCGTGATAAGTATTCTATGTAAAATAAAATGTTCAAAGTTTATTTTAAAGGTTATCAAGTGGAGATAAAAATATTATTGGGGTGTGATTTAGGGTTTTTTAGTGATAGGGTTTGACTAGGTTTGTTATGACTAGTTAAGTCTTCTTAACTAGACAATTTCTTAAAGGGATTCCTTGAGATTTGGATGTGTATCAGCTAGACCATTTCTTAGGGAGGCCTTGATATTTTGAGTCTTTCTAGAGTATGTTATTGACTTTAGCTATGTACTCATGTTTCCAATGACAGCCAATGGTGAAGAAAATGGATGCTTGCACTTCATCCATGCTCCAGAATTGGAAAGAGATGATGTCTCAGTCAGACTCTAATGGCAAAGTGATTGATGTTCAGAATGAGTTTAGAGCATTAAAAACAGACATCATATCCCATACTGCATTTGGTAGCGGTTACAATGACGGAAAATAAGTATTTGAGTTGCAGAAATAATTGCAAGAAATGGTTGCTAAAGCTGAACAATCTGTCTTCATCTCAGGAACCCAGTAACTACATTGTACTTATCTTTCAATTATGGAGTTTTACATGTCACTGCAAATTCATTAGTACTTGTAATTTTTTTTTATGCTTTTTCCATAACGTTCATTAAGACCTGCTATTTTAGAGGCTAGTGCCATAAGCCATAGATCCATTCATAAGGTTCTACTGAGTGCTATATATAGTCCATATAGATTCTATACTAACATAATGCTTCACAGTACTTATAATTAAAGACTAGGGACTTATATTCCTTATCTTTTTGACAGATACATTCCTACAAGAAAGAATAGGTATGCCTGGAAGATTGATAGAAGAGTTAAAAACATCCTGAGTTCTATAATTCAAAGTAGGCTGGAGCCCAAAACAACAAGTGCTCATGGTGGCTATGGAAGTGATCTGCTTGGAATTATGATGACAACCAACCAGAATGAATTGGGAGGGACTCAAAAAGATCTAAGCATGACTATTGATGAAATCATGGATGAATGCAAGACATTTTTCTTTGCTGGTCATGAGACAACTTCCAATCTGTTAACCTGGGCAGTCCTATTGCTTTCTATATACCCGGAATGACAGGCAATATTAAGGAAAGAAGTTATCAGTATTTGTGGCATAAACATACCAGATGCAAACATGCTTAGCAAGATGAAGTCGGTATGTATTCCATTCAATATATTTTTATATTATTTTTGAGATTCCTTAATCAGATAAACTCCAGCTATCATTTTTGTCTTCAAATTTCATCATATATTTCATTCAGACTAATATAAAACTCCAGCTATCTTTTTTGTCTTGAAACTACATCATATATTTCATTAAGACTAATATAAATACACGTTAGGATTGATATACCATAAAACCATAAGGTGGTCACACAATATCCTCTACTTCACATATGTTTGTTTATTGTTTGAGATCAAGATTTTCTACATCTTTCCTTAAAAAATTTTGCCCGGTTTAGACCCAAATAACTTGCTGGTTTGATATAAGAATTTCTAATCCAAAAGCTAAAACTTAGCCAAGTTGAATGGATTATTTGCTAGACACGATAGTTTGTATAAAAATTATATGCTTGGAATTTGTATCATATACCAAATACTACCAAATTTCTATCTACTTGTCAAATCATCCATTTGTCATCAAAACTAACCATATTCTAAGGGGGAATTAGAAAAATCAAGAAAACTACAAATTAAAAACCATTAAGATCAATGATATTATTATTATTATTATTATTATTATAAGGGGGAATAGGAGATATACAATGGATAACTATTATAATGCTTATGTGAGATTTTTAACACTGTAAAAGAAACCAAACTCACTCTTTAGAAGAAAAGAGTGTTGGAACACAAACTTTTCTATAGTTAATTCTATCACTCATGCTTAATAGAGAAATGAATTCTCTACAATACCTAACTTGTATCTACATATTCCAATTTTAGTTTTTCCTCAAGGCTTGGTAAATATCTGGTGACATTATCATTTGTATTACAATATATGAAGTCAATTTCATTTAACTGTGTCTTTTCTCTTAGAGAATGATGATAAGTTTCAATATGCTTTTTCATGGAAAGATAAACTGGATTGTTTGGTTATCACATTTGATGGTTGTTAGTAATTTTTTCTTTCTCCTATGTCTTTAAGGATTTCCCTTAGCCAAATTACCTCATAGGTGGCACTACACAATGGTTTATACTCATCTTGTGGTTGTTTCTTACTACTCCAAGACTTAATTTTGGATCCTATATCAAATGCATATCTAGTCGTGGACTTTTTGTCATCTAATCTCATGCCCTATCTTTAAGAATTGGTAATATGATTTTATTTATTTATTTATTAAATATTTTCTTTCTGTCGGAATATCGACGCTTATATCCGCCGTTATTACGATGTTCAATTTTAAAAACAAAAAATTGTTTTCTTTGGTCGTCCTATCCACTTCAGAAGAGCGATAGTATATCCATCAGAAGAGAGTTGCTATATCCGTCGGAAGAGTGATGATACGAACATCAGAAGAGTGACACAATAAATGTCGGAAGAGACTTTCTATATTCGTCAGAAGAGCAACACTTTAAACATCGGAAGAGCAACACTATAAATGTTGGAAGAGCGAAGATCCAAAAATTTATGTCTGTCGCTATTCCGACGTTCTGTTTTAAAAACAAAAAAATTCATTTCTTCGTAATAGCGACGTGTTTGCTAACGTCGGAATAGCGACGATTTGACTATCATCGATCTTGCGATGATCTTGATAACGTTAGAAGAGCGACGATCTCGATAACTTCGGAATAGCGACACTCAGTACGTAACGTCGGAAGAGCGACGACCGTTTGGAAATGTCGGAAAATGTGTCGCTCTTCCGACACTTTATCAAAGTATCGAAATTGCGACGTAATGGCTAACCACGTTTTGCCCCGCCTCAAAGTGTCGCTCTTGGGATGCCTATGTGTCGGAAAAGAGACACTTTGTCCGTCAGAAATTGGGCCAAATGTGCTAGTGATAATTTCCATTTAATTTCCTTGGAATCCCTCAAACAAGAATTTTACACTCAATTAGGAGTAATAACATGACAAATATACATTACATTCAGAACCGAAAGTGCTCTTACTTTTGTTCTGCATGTATTGATCAGACAAAGTCCATCGATGACTGTGAAAACCAAATTAAGAAATTTGTTAAACCATGGAAACACGAAGAATTGACACCATTGCCCCCATTTGGAAACGTGACTGGTAAGGAAATGGACCATGAAGTGGTTGTGATTGACAATGATTATGATCGTGTTTCTGATATGGTTATAGAAGGTGATGTCTTCGCTGTCATTGCACCAGAAAATAATCAAGAAAAAATGCATTATTATTTATTACGATGCACTATGTCTAAATCCACGTTGCTGTAAGAGTATAATGATCCATAAAATTATACATACCTAATTGGTTCAATGGTGTTAATGGGACATTTATTTGAAAAAGTAAAGAAATGTAAAGATCATATTATTTTTCAATATTACCAGCCAGAGGTTATTTATGCCCAATATAGTCACTTGGTCATAGCAACTTGGTTGCAGTTGAAGCAAGTGAAGAGTAGAAAAAAAATAGCGACAATGGAGGTTATCGATAGATGATCATGATGCCATTCTAGAAAAATTTCCACTAGCACATTTCATATGGAACACATTGTTCAAGATGAACAATGAACTTTGATTCTAGGGTTATAACATATAATTGCTACAATGCATTGGACTTTATATAGTTTAAGACTATATTGTGGATTGCTTTCAAATAAATGGACATGTGGATGGTTAGATGTGTGTTGGTATGAACAATATATTATGATCTACTGGATAAGGGTGCTTTGCTAGATAATTAAGTTATGGTGATTTAATGTGTCCATGATGTTTACTCCTAGATGATCTTAACTCGCCCCTTTTTTTGCATGGATATGATGGTGATGAATGAATATTTAATTACATATATATATTATTGTATCGTTAGTTTAGTTTTGATATCAAATGTCATCATATTTGCATCTCTTCATTAGTTTAGATTAGTTTATATTTGATGTGGCTAATCTCTTCATTATTGTCTCTTCTCATGATGGAGGTCTCCTACTTTTATTTTATATTGACATGTTTCTATTTTCCATGTGCTTGGAAAATATTGTTCACAACATGGAATAGATCCTACAAAGGAACATTCAAGAATACAAAACTATTCATAAAGGTGTGTTTAAAGCTATGAATTAATTCTTATGTTAGAAAGTTTCACTAGTAATGGATTTCACACTTTTATATTAAGAGATAGGTATCCCACCCCTTGTAGCAATAAATCCAAAAGTGTTTAGATGTTCAATTATTATTTCCAAAGGAAAACAACTCAACTCTCATCAATGTTTCAATATATATGAAGAGAAATGGTTTGGTAAATTTCAAATTTAAGGAGAAAATTTATTCAAACTAGTTTATAGCTCTCATATTGATAGCTTCAACAAAGTATCCTACAAATGTCAAATGTCAATTGTTTCTATGTTCATTTGACATGTTTCTATTTTACATGTGCTTGGAAAATATTGTTCACAACATGGAATAGATCCTACAAAGGAACATTCAAGATCTTGTAATTGAGATTTAGTTATTTCTCCAAAATTCTATCTTTAATCGTTTACATATTGTACACATCCCCTTGTAATCTATATTTTGTTTTCTCAATATTTTGAAAGTTTCAACATGTGGTATGGAAAACATTCTTATACCCTATTTTTTAAGCCATTTCCCTTTACTTGGAAGTTGCTATTTTAATTTCTTTTGGAAACATTTTTATGACTCTTTTCAAGTATCATGAATTTTCTTATTCATAATTGTATTTCTAAATAGTATAATATATAAATATAACACATGAATAATGTATGTTATTACTTGTAATAATGGTTTCCTCATCAATCATCATGGAAGTATCAAATATAGTTTAAATATTTTTTCTCTATTATTATTATAATCCAACCTCATGGGCATGGGTGCATTAAACTAGAAAGTGTTCTCTTCCATGTGTTGTACAACTTGTCATTGTCATCCTTAAAACTCTTTTTTATTGAGATATAACCACACCATATAACCAAATTTGCATTAGTGGGTTGTTTTATGTTGATCATGGTCCTCCATATAACAATTTTAAGTTATGTGTAGGTTCTTGCACTTCCAATGGATTTCTCAAATATTGATTGTGACCTTAACAATTTTTGCCTTCATAATTACCATTTGTAAATGGGTTTTTAGCAAATATAAACAACAACCAATTAAAAAGAATTTTTTTTATGATCCTTTTCAAGTGTCATGAATTTTTCTATGCAATATTGTATTTTAAAATAGCGTAACCTATGGATCTAACACCAAGCATGCTACTACTCATAATAATGGATTTTCAAGATAATCATCAATCATCATGTAAATCTCAAAAAGTTTTACCCTTCTTTCTTTCCGTTAATAATGTCAAAACTATTCATAAAGGTGTGTTTAGCTATGAATTAATTCTTATGTTAGAAAGTTTCGCTAGTAATGGATTTCACACTTTTATATTAAGAGATAGATATCCCACCCCTTGTAGCAATAAATCCAAAAAAATTTAGATGAAATTATTATTTCCAAAGGAAAACAACTCAACTCTCATCAATGTTTCAATATAGATGAAGAGAAATGGTTTGGTAAATTTCAAATTTAAGGAGAAAATTTACTCAAACTAGTTTATAGAGCATATATTGATAGCTTCAACAAAATACTCCTAGTTTTTAAAATTGGAAGAAGGATTAGCTTTATTATTTTATATTTTATTGATGGAGCATAAAATTGGAATGCTAGGAGCATAAAATTGGAATCATAACAAATAGAGGCATATGCACTTTGAAAATGGTTTAAAATCACTAAAGGAATAAGAATGAATTCAATCATTATGATTAATGACTCTAGGATAATTATCATTCATATGATTAAAAAACTATTGCCGATTGGAAACTTTCTAGCATCAATTCCAAATTGATGTAGACAACAATAAGGCATATTCACCAAAATTCAATACTACCATGTCTTGCAAGAAAATAATCAAGAGGAAAATTGGTGAGAAAATTCAGATTTAGAATAAAATTAGGGGGAGATTAAGGTTAATGGTGTATTATTCCACCAATTTATCCCTAATTGTTGTATATTTGAAACATATTTTGTTGGTACTGTAACATATGGTTTAAAATCACTAAGGGAATAAAAATAAATTTAATGTGAAATGTGAAATGTTTCTATGTTTAAATCGAAGAAACATGTCAAATGTGTTGAAAGGATTTAGCCTCAACCATTAGATAGAATTCCATTCCTTTGCAACATTTTTTAGGGACTGTGCTAAAATATGATTCAAAAAGGTATTATAAACCATAAAAAATGCATTTTATGATGTGGTGGGGGCCTTCTCCCATTCTATAGTGATATTTTTCTTGATACTAAGATGTGTTTGGGTGAGCCAACTTCCCCAGGAATAGTAGCGTAAAACCAATTGACTAAAGCATGGGACCATTTGCGAGGTGACTGTATGTCAAAGGCCAACATGTTGATTAAATTGATGATAAAGAGAGTAATGGTAGGAACACATAAATACATGTTGATAGAATAAAGGGCCAATACTCTGCAACATGTTATAATTGTTACTAAATACTTGGTAAAATTTAATAACTGTTTCAAAACATAAATTAATGTTCAAGAAGAATTAAATATATAGTCATATGCTATGGACCTAAACTTTCAAAAAGTTTAGTAGCAAGATCTGTGAACAAGAATTTGCAAATACCATATAATCAAACCGAGCATTACCTATCATGCAACTTGCAAGTGAATTAAATAATCAAACAAGAATTAGTCCAAAGAAAGGTATTTGGAAGCACCAGAAAATTATGAAAAAACTGACGAAAATCAGAAATATTCCTTATAATGAGACCCCAACATTATAGGTTTGGCACATGAGAAACCCTTTCCAGGAATTCACTCACCCTAACCCCTTCGGCTTTGACATAATGACAGAGTTTTGGAATCAAATGGCATGCACACTTGATTATGGGAAGTAACAAAACATATTTGGCATAAATACTCCACATATCCTTAGAGAAGCACAGGATTCTACCCTTAGGGTAGCTTTAAAATATGATACATGAACAACAGGAATCCTTCCTCTGATAATGATATTAAGAAAATTACATTAAGACACAGTAAATGATGGACATGATCTTTGGAGAACCTTGTTTGCTACTAGTGTTTGATTCATCATTTCTATATTCCTAATGAGAAAGGTTAATTAAAATTTAAAATTAAATTTAAGGAAAATTATCAACAACCAAGGATATTGATAAGCAACAAAACATTTAAACCAACATTTTCCAGAACAGATCACTTTCCTCTTATGAAATATTAGATCATTGATTGGAATCTATATAGCTTGGTGGAGAAATATTACAAAATTAAATTTCATTAGTGCTAGAATAACACTTGAAATTATTCTCTTGATGACAAACATAAGACTCATATTTTTAAATTTATTTCAACTCGGGAAACTAGACTCCATCCGAGCTTCCACAAAAATAGTAAATAATTTTATGTTTGATTGTAAGGTCAAATAAAGTACTCATTTTGAACATAAAAGATAATTGATAGCATGTGGACATAGAGTATACACAACGCATGCAAGAATACTTGACTATGTAAATCTCTCTGACTGTAGGAAAATGAACCAGCGGCATATCATAGGTCGCTTAAAATGTTAAATATGAGAGGTAAAAATTGACTATTTGGTCATCTTCATCATCTTCCAGCCAATAAGTTTCAAGAATATTTACTGCCTTCTCATAAATTTCATTATTTTCATGACTTTTCAGGTTCTCAATCTTCTCAAGTCCTTCAGCATCATCGATATACTGTGCATAGATATTTACACCTCCAGTGTTGCCCAGAACCTTCTATGCTTCCCCAAATTTCAAAATATTCTCTAGCCCTTCAAGGCAAACAGTTACAATTCTTGGGTCTGGAAAGACTAGAAGATCACATAGAGGCTTAATGCATCCTTGATTCACAAGATATCTGCAACCTAAAGCAAGAATCAGTAGTTTTTCTAGGATGAGATTACCTAATGTTATCCATGTAACTATTATGATAAATGAATATTTATATTCACCATTTATTGACATAATACTCTGTTGATACTATTGGCCAAATGAGGAAATATTAAATGTGAATAGACAATGACTTATAAGAGAATTGACAAACCTCTCGCATCTATTCAATTTGTTATTTGCAACCTCCAACATCATTTTAAGTAGCATTTAGATTTTCTTCAATAGTCATCATTGTCACACTGGGATCAATCTTAGGAGGCAAATGGATATGAATCTGATACTTATTACGATCAACCCTACATAAAGAAAGAAGACCATCAATCATTACATTCCTGACAAAACCCACAACGTGTGACATGAAGCAATCTCTAAAAAATTTTATGAAATTTTTTATGGCCTAAATCTACCTCGGGCTGAGAAAGGCAGAATCTAGGGTAACATCAAACCACGCTTAACCTGGTAGCTAGCCCTACCAGATCAGGAGAGGGCTCTCTCCTTGTCAATCTCAGAAAAAAATGATCAGTGAGGCTTGAGATGACTTGAATGAAAACTGATTTTAGGCTAGGTATGTATGAAAAAGAGTCTTGACTGAATTTAATGATATTTGTTGGATCAAGAGGAAAGGAAAATTTGGGTCTGGGGAATGAGGCTCAGTTTTGCAGAGATCTGAATGGGGCAAGGTAGGCAATTGTTTTGACACTTAAATTTGAAAGAAAGGGAGAGTTGAGACAGGTGAGGAGTTGAAGAGGGCAAGAAACCTTCAAGGATCCTCTTCAAACAGCTGAAAACATAGAAAATTAAACAAACCCTAGGTAGAGCACTGCAAATTTTAATGAATTCTACCTTTATCCTTGTTTGTTTAAGTTAAGAAGAAATAAGAGAGAAAATGGTATAAATAAAACACCAGTAGACTTAAATTTATAGAGAGAAACACACTATCAAAGCAAAATGCCACATGAATCCCATATAGTGTTGCAAACCCTGGTCTATTCCTTTGCCAAACTGCAGAGATGATGTACAATAATGCTCAAAGCATTCCCAAAAGTCCAACCATGCTAATGACTAAAAAACCACAAGATATAAACAAAAAATAACTCATCCCAGCCTCTAGGGGTCGAGCTCATAAGTTTAGGAGCTGTTCCAACAAAATCTAAACTGACAACTAGAAAATAGGTAGTGGAACAACTTGCCTCTAAAAACTAGGAAATTGATTCATTCAGTTGCAAATTACCTTTTGATGGATGAATCTACCTCTATGAGTGAAAATTTAGAAAAATTACATCAAAATCCATCATGTTATATTTAATTACATCATGAGTTTGACAAATAGAAGGAAAAATTCAAACTGTAAAAAAAACTAGGCGAAAAATAGAGTTTTTGACCAAAAATGAGTAAAATCCTCCAATGTGTCGTGCCTGATTTCCCTATGCATCGCGCCTGTTTGCAGCTGATTTTGGAGGCCTTCCCAGTGTCCCAATTTTCTCCAAGTGGGCTTGTTGGAAAGGTATTCATGTCTACTTTCCAACAAAATTTGAATTTTTGAATTTGGTTTCCATTTGCCCTTCCAAAACTGAGTTCTCCCAAGACTGCTTCCTGTGTGTCAAAAAAGGGCAGAAAAGTCATTTTTGGGGTGTTTTTGACCTTTTTGGAAGCCCAACATCTGTCAAAATTTCTTGGCCATTGGTACGCATGCATATGTTTCCATAAAAAATCCAAAAATTCTGAGTTTTCATCAAAAGGAGTCTCCCATCAAAAGCGAGCGCCAAGTGGTGCGGTGCATAGAGCAGAAAAGTCTGTTTTTAAGGTCAAAAATTCAAAATTTACAAAAAGTGTCCCAATTTTTTTGAAATTTGGTTTGAGTGTCCTCTATTAAGTGCTATGTTGGGCCAAGGAAGCCTCGGCCAAGATCTGAATTTTATCTTTCTCTTTTCGCCTCCTCGATGCCTTCTTCAACTTGGCTTTCAAAATCTTGATTCTTGCTTTGCACACCATATTTATTGACAAGTAGTGGTATGCCATGTTATTTAACATGTTTTTCTTGTTTTTGGCCTTCTCTAGCATCCTTTCCCAAGTGAAAGTTTTCTCTCTCAAGCCAAGATTCCCGGTCATGTTCAATCTCTTGCTCATACCCATGATCATTGTCTCTTTCCATTGTTTTCCTTTGGTTTTGAAAAATGTGGTTGTATATGGATGGTTTTGTGGATAATAGTGAAAATATGGTAGAGGAATGAAATGGGTAGAATGTATGGAAGAGATTATAAAAATGTATGTGTGAACAGAGTTTAGGGATGTGAGTAGGGTTTAGGGAGTGTAAGGTTAGGGAAATTATATGTGGAGAAGGGGATTAAGGGGAAAATGTATGAGGGGAGTGGGATTAAGGGGATATTAAAATGGGTTAATGAAACTAGAAAATAATTGAGGGAGAAAAAAGGTGAGGGAATGATGTCCACAAAATCAAATTTACAAACCCTAAGCAATCATGTCTTGAGAAACAATTGCAAGGAAGTAGGGTTTGAAATTTTTTACTAAATCATCATAAACATCTTAAGACACACTTTCATTGGAATTTGAAGATTTTTTGACTTACTTTGGACCGAAGGAAACCAAGCAAATTGAGAATTTGAATGAATTTGTGGTGAAAATGGCTTGCAGCTCTATGCACCGCGCCACAAACCCAATGCGATGCGCCTCTTACCCAATGCGTCACGCCTTTTTACAGGAGACTTTTGGAGACCTTCCCCAACTCCAAATTGAGCTCATAATAGCTCATTATAAATATATTTTTGTCTAGTTATCATTTGGCTCATCAAGCAAGTCATTTGGCCAACCAAGCTAGGAGAAAGCTTGATTTTCCCAAGGTCACTTCAGAGGTGCATCAATTCTCCTGAGGCAACTGTATTTTTGACATTTCTCTAAAACCATGACACCTGTGTAAGAAGTGAAGGAGGTTTTTCTTCCTTGGACTATTCTGGACAAACACCTCTCTCCGTTTTCCAAAATTCATCTTTTATTGCTCAGAAACAACATTGGAGTAAAACCTATCCTGATGTGTGGAACAAGGGATTTGTCGAAATGAAGTGAAATGAAGGGGATAAGGAGCTTCTAAATTCTTGAGAAAATTTTGGAAAGTAGGGAGGGATGTTAGGAAGTAGGGGAAAGTGTAATTTCAAATATTGAGTGAGGGGAAGGGGTCCAAAAGGGAAAAACACAGGCCTAGCCTAGAAAATTGTCAAGTTATAGCAAGAAACTAGGGTTTGTGCGAAAATGAGGAATTTGGGGGATCTCAGTGATGGGAAATGTTTAATAAGGTACATTAAGGATAGGGAAAGGTGTATGAACATTAGGATACAATTTTTGCTGATGATTTGACCATCTAAGAGAAAATATCTTCAAAACCCTAGGAGAGGGAAATGAACCTTACCTAGGCACGATTGAAGCATGAAAAAGGTGTAAAATGACCCAGTGGAACTTGAAATAATGATGAAAACCCTCTGAATGATGGTACACTCAGCTGAATGGTGACATGGACCGACATTTGGACAACTTTGAAAGGAGTGAAAACAAACCCTAGACCTAATACCTAATGACCAAATTTTACTTGAAGACTCACTGAAATGACAAAATTTGACCTTGACACCTTAAAATCACTTTGTAAGAACATGTTTGATCACTGGAGGAAGGCTGAAAAGACTAAAACTAACAACATTAATGAAAACAACATAAAACATTAGAGTTGAAAACATAGTAATGCTTCACTAAGAAGTAATGTGATATCTCACGTGTCAGTGACACTTAGAATTGATGGATAATATCACACTCAACTCTAAAGGAAACAAACTCCCTAGAAGACAAAGTGAACATAAAAAGATGGTTTTGCAAGGGGGATTTTTTAATAACTGACCCGACACACATGCCTTCTTCAATATCAGTAGGGAAGACTTTATCACCCAGTCCAACCACAAACTGCATTCCCAAGAGACAACTTTGTAAATACTACATGCAAGTAAATTTGGCTTTTGGGAAACATTGGGTTTTGAATTCATAATTTTTGTTGCGAGAAAAGACTAATCATTACAGTTATAGTTTTAGTGTAAGAGTAAAATAGTAGTTTTGATTCTTGTTGCACCTATAAGAGAATAATGACTTTACTATATGATCACAACACAACTTGGAGAAATAGGTATACCTTGGAAATTTGTTTAACATTTATGACATACTTGGAATCATCAGTTTTTGGATTAATGACCTTCGTGCACCTCGCTACCTAGATGAAGAAGAAAAAACATATTCAGATCAATTAGATGTGACAGAGGCTGATATGCTTGACCATTTTTACAAAAAAAACATTCTGATTAATCAAACATAACGAAAACTGATTTGTTTAACATTGTTTTGGGTAAATAAATATCAATTAACACAACATGATATGCATCAAAGATTGCCACATATATTTCTTGGGAAAATCCAATCCTAGGTCTAATGTTCAACAGTTGAACCCCAGACTAAGCTACTCTGAAGTAGGTCTGATATTTCAATGTTCGACACCTTAGCTGAATCTAAAGAAAAATGTAAACTATAGTAAAAATACAGGCTTGAGCCATAAAATATGTTACATTAAGAATCCATCTTGACCATTTTATTGTTTTCAAGGATGGGTAGCTTGCTTCTCATTTCTGGACCAAAGGATCGTGCAGTCCATTCCACTGCTTTCCTTTCCCTTTCTCCTTTTAATTCATACCATCCATTCTTAGAGGATCCCAGAATAGGTTGCATTGAAACTAAAGTGGCCCTATTTGATCAACACTCAGTGACTCTATTATAACTTTGTATCACTCAATTACCATTTATGGACATAATGCTCTGTTGATACTATTGGCCAAATGAGGAAATATGAAATGTGAATAGACGATGAATTATAAGAGAATTGACAAACCTCTCACATCTTTTCTATTAGTTCTTTGCAACCTCCAACATCATTGTAAGTAACATATGGCTTTTCTTCAACAATCATCATTGTCACACTGGGATCAATCTTAGGAGGCAAAGAGATATGAATCTGATACTTATTGCGATCAACCATACATAAATAAAGAAGACCATCAATCATTACATTCTTGACAAAACCCACAAGGTGTGCCCTGAAGAAATCTCTAAATTTTTTTATGACATCAATGCAAACCACATAAAACATTAGAGTTGAAAACATAGTAATGCTTCACTAAGAAGTAATGTGATATCTCACGTGTCAGCGACACTTAGAATTGATGGATAATATCACACTCAACTCTAAAGGAAACAAACTCCCTAGAAGACAAAGTGAACATAAAAGGATGGTTTTGCAAGGGGGGTTTTTTAATAACTGACCCGACATGCATGCCTTCTTTAATATCAGTAGGGGAGATTTTATCACCCAATCCAACCACAAACTGAAAATTCCCAAGAGAAAGATATTTAATAACCATCTTTAACCATCCAATAATAATAATAGGGGAGCCATGGGATTAGAAAACACTTAAAAAAATCTTTAATAAACTGATATGAAATAGAAAGAATAAAAGTAGAACAGAAACAATGAAATAAAACATGATATTAAGTAACCTGTTGGAGAGCACCTTTAAATCCAGGGAATGTTACACAGCCATCATGGCATTTATCAGACTTGAAGAAGCATAATGCATCTCTATCTTTCAAACCAGCTTCATTTAATTTAGACTGCAATCATAAATGATAATACTAAGATGCTATAAATATTGTACAGATTGATATCAAAAGGTAGAGTTTTTTTTATTCGGATGCATTAAACAAGAAACAAAAGTGCTCAATGGCATGTAATCTGTATTGTTTCGAAGGAAATAACTACTCTTTGATAACTACCATTTTGATCATGCACATAAAATTATAAGTTATAACCACCAATTAGAGGCTAACTTCTACTCTTTGATAACAACTACCAGTTTTGTCATGCACATAGAATTAAATTTTGTAACCACCAATCAGGGATTGTTAACAACCTTTATAAATCCAAATAAAGATTCATTCCAGCTAGCCTTCAAAAGCTTACTCAGATTGTTGGGATTAAGAAGCCAAATAAAGTCCACTCCACAGATATTACCACGGTGATTGCGATGGATAACTCACTAGAAAACCAACAGCTCATTAGTTAGAAATTTGCAGTTCACCACAAGTTAAATTCGTTTTTGTTCCATTTTCAAGAATCAATACCAAAAGGAAAAATATTGTAATACCTACAAACCAGTGACCATTATACAGGTAAATGGTACAAACCTTATGAGCATCGACATCATTGTCTGTGTAGCGATGAGCAGTATCATAGGAAGAAACAAAACCTTGAGACCGCAGGAATTTGTAAACATGCCCCCATTTTCTTCTGTTCCAATCCCTGCATGGTACTACTACTTTGGAAACTGTAACCAAAACAAATATTGTTAAAAGGAATAAAGCATAGACCTTACCCACAGAGAATAATAGGGACAGAAGGAAGCTTATAGTCTTTCTTGTAGGTTTCTAAATACTCTAGGATTTTGTATACCTGGTACATACATTGAGCCTGGATTCTTGAATAAAACCAATGGAGATTGAAAATAACTCATTTAGGCTTTAAAGGAAAGAAATCACAACAGCTGATTATAAAATGAGGAAATAAAAAATGCAAGTGGAGAAAATTATAGACAACATATAATCCCAAGGTCCATAACCATCCTAGGTTCCTTAATTTTACATGCTCATTCTGGGGGTAGACTTTCCCTGTGGTGAAGGCATGCAATTTGCGAGGAAAAAATGCATGAAGAAGTAGGGGTTCACAGGTGGTGGCACCAAAGGTCTCAATCAGTATTGCATCTACAAAATTTCCTTAATGCATGGTTGGTTTATTCCACTGTTATAGTCTATTGTAAATAAATCAAATTTGCAATTGTCAAAGTAGGGAAATTAAGTTGTGAACTCAGGCTTTTTCTTACACAATCATAAAATACTTGGGTCCCCCTTGCACTTTGGGAAGCCTCTATGAGCCATAGTATTATTCCTACCTCCTTTGGTGGTGCCCACAACCCTACACCTTCTCCTCTCCAACATTAAATTCATTTGTGCTCAGCCTTACCTGGTGTTTACACCATTGAAGCTCCTTCCTATTGGACATGGCTATATCCATTTGAAGTCTTCACCTTTGTGCATACCCATACTCGATTACTCCCCTGCTTGACAACTCCAATGCCACGACAAAGAGCCAAATCCTGTTGAGGGTCCTCTTCTCAAGTAGAAGGGAGTTCTCAAGGCACACTTCAAGCTCATAAGGAAGCACAGAGATATCATTCCCAAACCCTTGCTCCTATACAATAGGAAATCAACTATGTTGATATTGAATTTCGTGTTCAACAAGATGAGCAAGTTGACGAGGAGGTCTTGGCCTCTATGGTTGAGTGGGTGATTGATTCAGGCCATACTTTAAGGCACCAAAAATAATATCTATGTATAATTGAGCTATACTAGAACATGAAATTTCTCTCCAACAATGTCTTACTAGAGCATAATGAAGCTCGTAGGGAGATATTATTACAGATTGATGAACTACAAATGGAGCATAAGGATCCCAGTTTGCAACACTGTGACATCTCTACCAATTTGGCCCTTCAAATTTAATAGTTGGGACGGAGAACAAAGTTGAGAACTAAATATCAATATTCCTGAGGGTTGCATGGTAATAGAATGGGCTGCCACTGTTCATGCCATGGACAATGAAACTAAGAACTCATTGTGAAAACTTGTGCCCAGATTGAGCATACAGTGTTTAAGTATTGACATGAAGGATTAAGTCCTTAATGAGATCGTAGCTTTGTTATTATGAATAAACCTTCAAAGCACAACACAAGACATTAAAGCCTATGAATCTAAGAATTGAAGACTGCTACTCAAAATAGCTTATTCTACTCTAAACTACTGCTCAGTAGAGCTTATTCATTTCCTATCCTGTTGTAGCATGTGCTTCTACAAAATTTCCTTAATGCATGTTTGGCTTATTCCACTATTATAGTCTATTGTAAATAAATCAAATTTGCAATTTTCAAAGTAGGGAAATTAAGTTGTGAACTTAGGCTTTTTCTTACACAGTCAGATACTTGGGTCCCCCTTGCACTTTGGGAAGCCTCTATGAGCCATAGTATTATTCCTACCTCCTTCGGTGGTGCCCACAACCCTACACCTTATCCTCTCCAACTTTAAATTGATTTACGCTCAACCTTACCTGGTGTTTACACCATTGAAGCTCCTTCCTGTTGGACATGGCTATATCCATTTGAAGTCTTCACCTTTGCGCATACCCATACTCGATTACTCCCTTGATTGACAACTCCAATGCTACGACAAAGAGCCAAATCCCATTGAGGGTCCTCTTCTCAAGTAGAAGGGAGTGCTCAAGGCACACTTCAAGCTCATAAGGAAGCACAGAGATATAATTCCCAAACCCCTACTCCTATACAACAAGAAATCAAATATGTTGATATTGAATTTTTTGTTCAACATGATGAGCAAGTTGATGAGGAGGTCTTAGCCTCTATGGTTGAGTGGGTGATTTATTTAGGCCATACTTTAGGGTGCCAAAACTAATATCTATGTATAATAGAGCTATACTATAACATGAAATCACTCCCCAAAAATGTCTTGCTAGAGCATAATGAAGCTCGCAGGGAGATATTATTACAGATTGATGAACTACAAATGGAGCACACGGATCCCAATTTGCAACACTGTGACATCTCTACCAAGTTGGCCCTTCAAATTTAATATATGGGACGGAGAACCAAGACAAGAACTAAATATCAATCTTCCTGGAGGTTGCATGGTAATATAATGGGTTTCCATTGTTCATGCCATAGACAATGAAACTAAGAACTTGTTGTGAAAACTTGTCCCCAGATTGAGAATACAGTGTTTAAGTATTGGAATGAAGGATTAAGTCCTTAATGAGATCACAACTTTGTCATTATGAATAAACCTTCAAAGCACATCACAGGACATTAAAGTCTATGAATCTAAGAATTGAAGACTGCTGCTCAAAAGAGCTTATTATACCCTAAACTACTGCTTAGTAGAGCTTATTCATTTCCTATCCTTATGTAGCATGTGCCAAAATAAGGCTGCCAATTGAAATTAGTGAATTGATGCAACCACTTGATGGATACAATGGTCCTTTCCTATGTGCTTAGTCATCATGCAAACTAAGGAAACCTTGAAACCAAAATGTTTGTAGGATGGAATATTGTCATTGCTGGGCTACAATAGAACCTGGGTACTTGCAAATGAAAAATGTCATCAATTTTGATGCAACAGTGGACACGATCTACCACGAGATATGTGTAGTTGTCCTGAAGAGGATTGTTGTGAACTCTGTCAAACCACATACTACCCCCTTTTCTTGAAACTTCCATTTTTTCATCACATGAGAGCACATACTATTGTCCAAATGATTGTTGTTAAAGGTCTGTATTGGATAGATGAAAACTTGTCACAAGGGAAGCATGATCTGCAATTATGTCTTTTAAGGAATATTGATTCCATAGTCTTCCATAAACATTATTAGGCCACCACAAGTGCTAGTAATGCAACCCATCAGGCAGTTCTGCACCTAAGGCTCTAGGTGATAGGCCTATAAATAGTTGGGGAATGCAGTCCACTGTCATAGCTATAGAGTTTCCCCTGAGAGATCACATCCACATTATTATAGGAAAACAATTCTAAAGCAGTAATATGTAGTGTAGAGCACTCCTTTCTGGTTATTATGGAGTAGCAAGGCCATCAGACCAAATTCTTCCAACCCTAGGTCACTGACTCTACTAGTTCTTATGTTTCTGGAGGGGTAGTGTCTTCCTGGTGTTCTAGGATTTCTTCTGCCCTTACTTGTTTTTTTTGGAGTAGCAGGGGTTTGGGTGGTGGTAGGATTGTATCATGTTCTCTTCTTTCATGGAACACAAGGGGGCCTATTTTTATGCCCTCTCATTCTCTCGGTGGTTGGCTTGCTACTAATTATCTCAATGTCAATATCACTATACTTCTATGGTGTAATAGAATTTGTCTCTTCTACCTTAATATGAATTAGTAGGTACTTTGTAGCCAAGGGATTCATGACAATATATTCTTTCTCCTTCGCAATTGCAATGGGTGGAGTCACACAACATTGGGCTCATTTAGTGAAGTTGCAACCATTAGAGTTGCAATGACTTCTTCACAGGATTTTCTTGCTTTTTTTAGAGCTTGTACCATGAGTAACCTGATAAGGCCATGGTGAGAGATGAAATATCTTGGTATGTTACTTTTTGTGCATGGGCTTCCTTATTTTGCAGGGACTTAAATAGGAAGTACGACATATTGACATTGTGACAGTGTCTGAGATGGTCAAGGAAACAAATGTGCATATTCCTCTAAGCCAAATGAAGCACCTATAATTTCAATAACCTAGTGAATTGACTATGGCTCAAAGTTTTTACTAAAAATTAAATATTAGTTTTAGCATTCAGTAGATACATAAAGGAACCTCTCAACTGTCTATAAATTCACTAGATAGCCTGTTTATAATGTGGCAATGATACCAACAAAGAAATGGCAAGAGGTTACCTTGGTTTAATGTAGACTCTCTAACCCAGAGCCTACACGATCTCCTTGAGGCTCAGTTTGCAGCATCTCAATATTATCTGTAGCCTGAAAAGTAGAAACCAAGGTTAATAGAAAAGTTTGTGAAAATAAATATAATAAACATTATAAATATGATTAACGAAATGTATCAATACCTGTGTCACGACTGGAACCTGAGAAGGAATAACCTCTTCAGGCAACCCTTGATGTGTAGCGCTAACCTGAAAATTCCATAATGTTAAGACTCATACCATATAAAATTATGTGACATAAATTCAATTTCAATTTGACGTACAAAAATATAGATAGATAGTAATGAATGTGGCACCTATACATGATCATGTCATGATCTACAGAATGAGGATCAGGGGCAAGGCAATGTTGTTATAAGAATGTTGTAAACTGCATAAGTTAAATAAATATATTGACGTAATTTTTTGGAGACTAAATGTATATACACCAAAAACCATGTTACATGCACTCTATCTCATCTTATAAATGTGCTTTTTAAAATAGATCAAAACATGCTTGTACATACCTCGCCCATGGTGTCCATTTGTTGTGTAATGAATCGCTCATAGAGTTCTCAACATGAGGATGCATACTCCACAAGCTCATCTCGCTCCATATCCCTCAACACGTCATCTAGAATACTCACAAATGAACGATCTCCTGCACTAGATGAAGGTTGGATTGTCCCTAAGCTGACTTCCACCCCTCCTAAAGTAGCTGCAATATGTTCTTATATCTTCTTCCTAATTTTTGATGCAACACTGGAGATAAGGGCTAACTCCTCTCGAAGTGTAACTACCCTAAGTGGTTGAGGTGTTAAACGAGGTGCTGGAGGCCTAAACCCAACATCTCGCATAGCATTAGGTCGTTCATATGTACGACCTTTTCCATCTCCATAGAATTTGGACCCAGTATATGTATAGTTAGGGTCCATGCACTCTCAAAATTGAGAAAACAACATCCTGACAAAATATTGCGGCACCTCACATTATTTGGGAACTTCCTGTATGCATACAGGAACTTCTCATAAATATAAGGTGCAATATTGAGATCCTTGAATCTTGCAATATTCAAACGTTTTTTGTCTTCAGGCCGCAATTAAAATAGTGACAAGGCCATTTCTTTAGTGATCCTACTTTTAATTTCATTGTAGGAGTGGATACCAATCACTGACACTCTCCTCCTATGTATCATGTCAAAAACAACTTGGCTTGATGGTCCAACCCCACGATAAGTCTCTATCAAACTCTCCAAATTGTGCAAAACAATTTGGAGACAATTTCGACTAGGGGCAGAGAGATTTCAACTTTTCAATTCATTGCGCAATCTCATGGAATGCTCCCTCATCCCCTCAACAGTAAGTAAAGAGATGGTATCTTTCCAAGGCATCTGCTCAGGAATATCACCGGGATGGGTGTAAAGGGGATCATAGCTCGGATTTCGAGCAAACTCATGAAACCTACGACCTCTCCCCCTAGGAGGGCGACCACCACCACCTATAACATGTTAAATTATTGCACATATTAAAAATTAAATAATTTATAAGGAAAATTTGTATTTAAAAAAAAATTCTAGTCATTTCAAAATACCTCGTGGAAAAATTATCTCTTCCTCTTCGTTCATACTAGGATTGTTCCCTTCCGAGGAATGAACGTCTCTAACACCCACTATACAAAACATTAAATTGTTTTATAACACAAGTACATGATACACACAATAAGTTTCACATTAAACATACATCAAACAATAAATTTTCCTTTAGATTTTACTTGGAGGAGAAGTATCCAAGTGTGGGATGGATGCCACAGGCTGAGACATTTTTCTCCTTTGCCCTCACCAGCAACAGGGCCAACCCCAACTCCTATATTTGCACCTATGGAAAATATTGTTTTCACATTAAACACATGTCATTTGAAAAAAAAAAAATCACCTGTTCAACATTGAATATAATGTAAAATTGAACATTTTAACTAGCAATCGATCTAATGCGTACCTATATTGTGTATAATATAATCCTCAGAATGGGCTCTATGAAATTGGGGGTGAATGGGAATAGGTCTATGGGGCTCCTCTTGTTCGATTTCCTGTCTGGGCGCACGAGTCATATGAGTGCGTCCACCTGTGCAGGACAAAAAAATTTCACATTAATCAATTTTTCTCAACAAACAATAAATATAACCTACTTGAAAACATGACATAACTAAACAACCAATGTACCTGATAATCCTCCTCTCATGGAGGGGTGTCTGGAGGGATCACCTGATGCCATTTTTGCTATAGTATCAAATCGAATTTCAGCCCCTCATAAACAAATTAGAAAACAATTATCAATTGATAGTCATGTCATCAACCAATGGATAATAGGTACTATAGCTCCAACATTTTGAAGCCAACAACAATATTATTTAAATGGTATTAAAAGTATGGTAATAATTTTTCAATGTCTGGAATTTTGTTAGAAATATCATATAAAAATTTAATGTTAATACTTTTTTATATCTATTTCCTGTATCCTAAAATTTTAGTTATTAACCTCAAAATTTCCAAATCTGATTGACAATCCCAATTAAAACCTCTCCTATTTTCCTTTGCAATAAGTTAAATTTTCTCTATGAGGACATGGTTTGTGTCAAAGCGCAAGGTTACAAGGTTGAGGTTATAGGAACGCGAGGACATATAGGAACATGTGCTTAGGTTACGATGACAAGGGTCAAAGGTTACAATTATGCAGCGTTGAGGTGGAGCAAGCTATGGACATTAGCATACGAATGCCAACCAAGTTTACAAAAACATGCATGGACACAGGTCAAGGCTACAGTGACTCACCAAGTTATGGGACCGAGGTTACATGCCATACAAGGATGTAACCAATGTTCCTCTGCTCAACATGGCTTCTCTCTAACTATGGATGATTAAACTAGATTTTCATGTATGTTCATTGATAAAAAATCTTGCTCATATGTTTTTATTGATATTGATCTTATCATTTTATGTTTTCTATGTTATAATATGTATGTGTGAACGCAATGGCAAACCTCATACAAACTACATCATAAAATTTAAATTCAAATCAAACTTAATCATTTACGAACTCAAATTTGAACCCAAACCATGTGACATAGACGTACATGAATATATATTTGTTTAATTAATATTTTCACATTTTATATTATTTTGGTAAATTGATTACAAAAAACAAGACAATGCAAGCCAGTTTTTTATTCTAGTTTCGTTAGACCCTCACCTGGTTGATTCTAGTTCTAGTTTTCAAAACAGGGTATCAACATACCAAATGTCGAAAATACTCTTGAACCTACTAATAATGGATGAAATCATATATTTATTAATCTTAAACTTGCCATGGATGGTTTGGGCCTAACCCCAAAGGACTAGGATGACCCACCACCCAATGCTAGGATTTTTAGCCTGGAATAACACTTAGTTAGTATTCGAGGGAAAATTAAACCATGATGAGGTTTACTATGGAGTATCTAGAAATTATAAAGGAAATGAAAACCCTTATTGAGAAATATGAATCAGAAAAAGGTCAGCCAGAAAGAGATGCAAGCTAAGATAGAGAAAAGGAGAGAGATTGTATAGAAATGTAGCCATAATTTTCAAGGTTCCTCCTCTAACTCTATAATTGTTAGGGAACACTTTTGACGTGTTTCTCCCATTCATGAAAAGCGTCCCACGGTTTCAATTTCAATTCCACAAATGAGAGAGTATTGTTGGTTTTCTTCCACCTTCCTCCACCACTACTAGTTGCACTCAGCCCACCATTGAAACCATTGGAATAAGTACAAGGAATATGCTTATGAGTATATGGCCAAATTGTGGTATGATGAAGATATCCCCTTAAATAGTTCCAACTCATCTTATTATCAATCTAATCTAGAGTTCATAGTTGTTGTTAGTAAGAGCTTCAAAGGCCATTTTTATAGATTAAAAAAAAAGGAAATGTTTAATCGATAAATGACTAGTTTATAGAGATTGAAAAATCATTGGGAAAAAAGGCAATTTTTTCTCAAATGGATGGAATGATGGAAAGTCTCTTACCATGATTAATTTCCTTTTTTTATTTTCACACAAGGATCCTTGTTTTTGAGATCAATAAATGCATCTAACTGGGATTAATATGCAAACTTGTTATTTCAGGTATGAATGTGATTTTCCTCAAGATGGGTGTGGAGAATGTTGTTTAGGTTATCACTGATAATGCCTCTAACTATGTTGTTGTTGGTAAGAAGTTGGGTGGAAAAAAACCCAACCACACTACAAACTCCATGCATTGAAACTACCTAAACTTTGCATATTTGGTGTCTAATTATTTGGATTTACATTGAAGTCCATGAATATGTATTTTTTAATTATTTTTTCAATATTTTATGTTTTTTTTAGTAAATTTGTTCAAAAACTAGTCTATATGGACCACTTTCTTGTTTTGGTTTGGTAGAACCCTTAACTAGTTTATTTTTGTTGTGGTTTTCAAAAAATTGGTCTCACCATACCAAAAGCCAATAAGCCTGTTGGACCTACCAATCATGGATGGGAACCAATTATTGTTATCCCTAAAATTTTTGTGGATGATTGGGGCCTAACCCCCAAGGTCCATGGTGATCCACCACCCAATGTTGCTTTATATTTATCCCAAACCTTGAGCCATTATACTTTCACATACTATACGTTTTGAAGGATTTGGTAAATATTGTTATTGTTTAAGGGGTGTTGGATAGCCATTTGTGGGAAATTTTCTTTCAGCCCAATCAATTTTTATTTTTGACAATGCTAGTTGCAATGGCACACCACTTAACAAATGCATTAACACATCATAGGTTGAGCTCTGATATCCATGACCACAGAGTCAAGTCCACTAACAACATCAACCCTCATTACATTAGAGTTACACAACCTATAGACACTCTTGGAAATGTATTTCTGAAACATTGAGGATGTAATTCCCAACACATTGTAGTTTCTCATTCAATTTATGTAATTGTCAAAACATGTTTTTGTAGGAGGAGGGTTTGTCCCTGGGAGAAATATATTCTTCATGAAAGAAATTTCAACAATGATAAAGAATTTGTTCTCAGAGGGAAATATCTATGATAAGATCTTAGCACTTATTTCCAAATGCACTATTATTAGATGTATGTGAAGTTGGATTCCTCCATGATACTTAAGGAAGAAACGTACTTGGGGCTACCTTAGGGCTTTGAGGTGGATGAGTAGGAGACTCATGATTGCAGATTGAAGCAAGTCCTCTGGGCTTGGTATGTTGTGATTGATAATGCAAACACCAAATACTCTTCAAGGTTGAAGGTATGTCTTTGATATTTGGTTTTATATGCTAATAACTTATTTATGATAGGATGAGATCTTCTCATAAAAAAGAAGTGACCTCTAAGCCCAAGGTGATCCACTTCTCGAGACTAGAAGTGTAACAAAGAGATGATGATGACTTCCTTGCCAAAGGAAGTATGATGTCAGAAACTTGGCATGATGGATTACACTGAATCAGTTGAGAGATTCCTCTTCAGATTTAGATTTGGTGGTTCCCACGATGAGCATGCAACCAGATGGATATTTTATTTACAACATGTAATCTGAGCCAGATAAAGCTTAGACATGTATATTGGGATGCTGCAAAGTTGGTATTGAGATACCTTCACGATACAGTGAGTCATGGATTGAGACAAGTGCTGTGACTGGAGAGTTATGTCGATGCCAAGTGAACCAAAAGTGTTGTAAAAAGGAAGAGCACATTGAGGTGTTGCTTCAGTATGGGTCTTGCTTTGATTTCCTGGATGAGCTTGTAGCAGACTTCCATTGCACTCAGTCCAACAATCGTTGATCATATTGCGAGCAGAGTGACTTCAAAAGCTAACAACAAGATTGTCAGACGTGGTGCCATTTATGTAGCATTGAGGCTCCAAAATAGAGGTAGAAATGGGGCTCAGACAATGAATTATTGCAGAATTGAAGTAGTGAGGCTTCACTAGATGAGTAGATTGCATACATTCTCACCAAGCCTTTGTTGAGAGAAAAGTTCATATTCTTCAAAGAGCAACTTGGAGTGCAGGATAATGTATCTAGAACATTGAGCATATGTTATCCCCTGTCTTTATGAATATCTAGGGACTTGGTGTAGGGGGACATGCAACGAGGCTCACCTTCCCTAAGAGGGAACACTGCTGATTGAGAACATCGAGCACATGCCTTCCCTCGTCTTTATGACTAGCCATGGACTTGGAGGGAGTTGTGTAGCTAGACTCTTGGGTGAGAGTACTCCTTAATTCCATGGACTTGGTTTAGTACATACCCCAATATGCATCCTATCCACAAGTCATCCTTATAAAGGGGCGGCGGACTTGGTTAAGCTTGCTGGGATTGCCTCCCATCTTGGCCACATGGGAGAGGAGACGTAGGTGTCTCTTATATTTACCAAGGTTGGATGTGTCTAACATGGACTTGGTTGTGGTAAATTGATCTCCCCTAAGTATTAGAAGCAGGTGTTCTACCACTTGATCGATGAGGATCAAGTTGGGAGAGGGTCAGGCAGTGGACATAGGGTTTGGATGATCTCTACCAATGTCATTTATGACTGCCATGGACTTGGTTGTGGTAGATTGATCTCCCCTATTGTCAGTGTGGATCATTCTTCTTCTTCTATGGATCGAGTCATCATTATTCAATTGAGATGAGGGCATGGAGCTTGACCGAGAGACCAATAGGGTGTGTGTGATCTTTACTAAGTTCAAATGAGACTGTCATGGACTTGGGAGGTGAGATGAACCTTTCTTATGTTGAGATATGTACATCTGAGATGAGACACATGGTACAACTAAAAATTTCTCCCTTGCTGAGAGGGAGTGTTGAAATTTGGAGTAGCTTTGGGATGAACTCCCCCAAGAGAAGCCGAACTATCCCAAGGAGAAACCATCTTGACCCAAAGAGAATTTATTTGGATAAAGGAAAATTATTATTATTAATGTGTTCAAATCGACTTGGTATTCCTCCTATCATTTAATGTGGCATAAAATTTATTTGGGTGAGCAATCATCAAGGTGAATATATTTAAATATTCTCGAGGGAAAACTAAAAGAGGCTTTTCGTCAAAGTTAACCTCACAAATGAAGTGTCACATTGACACCAAAAGGCACCCCTTGATTCCTCCATCTATTTATATAAATAGAAGGCCTTGGAGCTCATTTAAACCATATTAATTGCATCAGACAAAAGGTAAAAAGGGCTTCTGAGGTATCCACAGGATTGAGAGCCCTAGCCGAAGTGGAAAAAGGAGAGTTTTGGTGTCTATGGTGTATGATATGATTGGACGAGTAAGGAAGGAGGCTAGCCAATCTTGCTTGGATTATTTCTGGGCATATTTGGCGACACAATCTCTATGAATAGGCTGCATACTTTCTGTGTCTTAGAGGTAAGGATGAGCCCCTATGGTAACCTATTTGGAGGGCTGTAAGGCATGTCTTGGAGCACCAAATCAAGATAGGAAACAAGCTGAGTTCGTGGATGATTCTGTGCATGCACGAGGGCTGATTTTTCTTGGGAATAGGGCTTCATATTTTGAGTTGGTTGCCAGAGGTTCGAGCCCTAAATTGGACCAGATCTGAGGTCATTCAATGCTGGAACAAACCTATGTCTAATGGCCAAATTTTCTAGTGAAACAACGTTGAAGATAAGGTATATTTGCAAGTGGTTTGTAAGCTAGAATTGGAGTTGTAGCATTAGCTACAAGAATCCCTAACCGAGGGTGAATCTTTAGAGATTAAAAGTGTGCACATGGACAAGCTTTCATGAGCAAAAGTTAACGTCCTCAAGGGTAAGTAATTGTATTCTATTTTGATTATTTGCTAGAAGATATGGTATTCCCTTGTATATGTTTGAACAATAATGTTAAGTGACCTAATTATAGTGAATTTGGAGGCTTGTTATAGGTTGCTTGATGTGCCCTAGTACTGTGAACTAGGGAAAACTTGATACAATTAAGTGGACAAAGTATTGCATCTAAAGACTTGTCAGTTTGGAGCACTTAAAGGGTAGAAGAAAACGACTAGTTGTCAATCCCTTATTCAATGAGTTGTAGAGATGTATGACAAAGTTCTAATGACAGTGATGTATGACACCGTCCTTATGACATTGTGATATATGGGAGTGATATCTTCATTAATGTTTGGTAGTGTCTTTATAACAATAGTTTATGGCTTGACTTTTATGTTTTTTTAGGAGGAGGGTTAGACTTAGGCGGTTGTTTCTTCTTCTTAGAAGTCGGAATATGACTAGTGAAGGGATTATTTTGCAGTATGTTGTCATAGTGAAGAACCTTGCTCATGTGTTTCTCTATCTTCCTTTTAATTGAATAATCTTTGTGCAATTTGACCTCGACAAATCAAGCAAGTGCAACAAGTGAAGAGGCTTACCTGGCTAGATGAATAACGATGGCTCGAATGCTCAGTGGCGACAACTACAGTCTGTGAAAACGTGAAAAAGACAATGCCAAAATGAAAATGACAGTGCAGAATGCCGGGCGAGTTAAGAATTTTGGGGTTTTATTATAAGAATAAAACTCTCAGACAAGAGTTAAAAAAACTCTCGGACAAGAGTTAAAAAAACTCTCGGACAAGAGTTAAAAAAAACTCTTGTCGAGAGTTTTCTCGAGAGCTTATGTCAATACAAATCTCAGACGAGAAAATACTTAACTCTCTTCTGAGAGAATTTTAACTCCGGTCAAGCCCAATCAAACTCTCAGGCGAAAAATTAAAAATCTCTCGGAAAAGAGTTTTAAAAACTCTCGGTCGATAAATGGAGTTGACTATTTTCTTGGATGAGAAATTAAAAATTTCACCGAAATTCTAGCCATCCACCAAAAAGTGTTTCCTAACTTCGGGATTTCACCCTTTCATGTCCTCCTCCCTGATCTTGTTGTTCTACATGAATTTGAGCTCATCCAGCTAATGTCGGAGCGCGTCAATTTCATCATCCATTTGTTTATTTTTTCGCTTTTGGCCATGTTATGTTCTTGAATGTTGAGCATGTCCTACTGCTACTGATGTAATATAAGTTGAATTATCTTCATCCCCGTACAGATGTCCTCAAACTCAGGGGCAAATTTCTCACAGTCAACCAACCCCAACCTGCATCCTCTGCCACCTCTACATTTCCCACAGAAAAACCTGGGCCTTTGGTGTCCCCAAGGCCCCATAAATCGAGCTTCCCACCTCTAAATTACTATGGGAATCCATCCAGGTTTCTGCCCCAATCTTCCTAGACAGTTCTGCAAGAATCTTGTGTTGGGTATGTGTTATATTCTTTCCACGACTAAGCACGCGCCATGTTATATTAATTTGGTCCTTAATTTCCGGTGGGTAGTCCGCGTCCATGGTTTTGTGCATGGTTTTGCACATGGTTTTGGGGTACGATGGTTTTCAGCCCCTGGTATTTTTTGTAGATCCGGTCAAGGGAACTACGGTTATGTCTAATCCAAGGTTTATGGATTGGGATTTATGTATGCTTCGGCATGTATATATATGTGTTGTAACACTAAAAGGAATATAATGAAAAATCAAGCTGGTTGTCCCGATTTGGGATCCAGGGGAAAATCTCTGTGTTTATATGTTTTATGTTTTATGATCTCGCTATTGTTTATTTTCTGTTATAAGATTCGTGTGTAGATAATTTCTGTTCAGGGTTAAAACCTACATTTGGTATCAGAGTTGTTTTGGCTTCAAAGGGACGCCTTTGCTGCTGAGGGTTTTTAGTTCGGGCCTGAGGTAGACCCTGTTTAGTGGGAGATCTGCGGGATCGATTCTTGCGGTGAGAGAAGATGGCGAGCGGCGGAAAGATAGAGATCAAGAAATTTAATGGTCAGAGTTTTGAGTTGTGGAAGCTCAAGATGGAGGATCTGCTGGTGGATAAAGATCAGTGGATCGCGGTAGATCCAGGTACTAAGCCAACAGGAATGTCAGATGAAGACTGGAAGAAACTGGATCGGAAGGCTAAAAGCACAATACGGTTGTGTGTCTCGGATTCGGTATTGTTGAATGTATCTGGGGAAGCTTCAACAAAGAATTTTTGGGACAAACTTTGGACTTTGTACCAATCTAAGTCTCTCGTGAATAAATTATTCCCACGGAAAAATATGTATAACCCGAGGATGAAGGATGGAGACTCAGTGATAGAGCATCTAAATGCCTTCAATACTGTGGTAAGTCAGCTGTCATCTGCTGATATTAAAATCTCAGATGAAGATAAGTGCATCAATTTGTTATGTTCTCTACCAGACTCGTGGGACAGTCTGGTTATTGCAATAGGTAGCAATACAACTACCTTGAATTTTTATGACATTGTCTCAGCCTTGTTGTCGGAGGAAATGAGACGGAGAAATATGGAGGGCCAGAATGGAGATGCCTTATCTGTACGAGGAAGGTCCCAAAACAGAAACAAGAATAAGGTTTCAAGTGGGAGATCTAAATCTATAGGGAGATCTAAATCTCCTGAAAAGTTTGTAAAGGTGTGCTGGAAATGCGGAAAGGAAGGACACTACAAAAAAAGGACTCATAGATTCAAAGCCCCCAAGAAAGGAAAGGGATATGATGATGCTCCTTCTGCAGAGGCAAAAACCACCTCAGATGAAGGTGGCGATGTGTATTTTTCTTCTTCTTCAAATACACATGTATATCATGCGTCATGGTTGATTGACTTAGGTGCATCCTTTTCACTTCACTCCTCATAGGGAGTGGTTTTGCAAGTATGAGAAATATGATGGCGGTGATGTCTTCTTAGGTGATGATGGGAAGGCCAGAGTCGTTGGATGTGGAAAAGTCAAGTTGAAGCTGCAAGGTGGAAGGATTAGAACACTTCCCCGGTGTTCTCGCGTAATCTAAGGTCACAGGGGGCGGTGAGCTCCCCCGTTGGGGCAGTCGGGCAGCGCCCCGGCGAAAATTTTTTGGTCCTTAATTTCCGGTGGGTAGTCCGCGTCCATGGTTTTGTGCATGGTTTTGGGGTACGATGGTTTTCGGCCCCTGGTATTTTTTGTAGATCCGGTCAAGGGAACTACGATTATGTCTAATCGAGGGTTTATGGATTGGGGTTTATGTATGCTTCGGCATGTATATATATGTGTTGTAACACTAAAAGGAATATAATGAAAAATCAAGCTGGTTGTCCCGATTTGGGATCCAGGGGAAAATCTCTGTGTTTATCTGTTTTAGGTTTTATGATCTCGCTATTGTTTATTTTCTGTTATAAGATTTGTGTGTAGATAATTTCTGTTCAGGGTTAAAACCTACATCTTGCAACACTTACTTCCACTAACTATCTCCCAAATGTGCCCTGTATCCTACACTTTCGACGGCTTAACACTAGAGATAATTCTCCCATAGTGAGTAGGCCACTGTGGTTCGTTAAATCCCCTAAATTTCCTCCTGTCATTCAACTTCGCCCACACCCCCACTTCTTGCGCATGTTAAATATCAACACTACTCACCTTTGAATCCAACTTCTTTCCCCAAGACTCATGGCTACCATATTCCTCTGCCACTTGCCAACTAGCAAGGGAGGATTCAATTTTCCCACTACTCCCATCCAACATCTCAAACTCAATCTTAATATAGAACCAAAATATGTAGGTAACCCCCAATATCTTCGCCCTTAAGCACTCATAGACGGGACACCTAAGAACAACATTGTGTCCAACTCAAATCCATAGACTTACATTCTCACAGGCACCAAAACTGGAGTCACCATTGGGCACTCTCAACAATCTCACCCCCCCTAATTCATTGAAAATTCCAAAACCCCAAGCTCTGCCACCCACAATCCACTCCTCAACAATCACCTAGAGAATTGAGCTCAACACACTCCTTGCGTTGTCACTGCTCACGACAGTGGTAAGGTTTTTCCTTAACGACAAACTCCAACCAATCTCGCTGACTATATTGACCTTATTTTCATCTAATTCCCTAGATAAACTAAATATATAGGGGTCAGACCTGCCATGGCTAGTGACCTCATGTTGTTTTCGTTCCATGTCACAATCTTCCTCTTTAACTTCCATTTCCATTCTGTACCTTGAATTCTCTTTGGCCTTGCTATTACAAATATAGTCCCATTTGTAGAAATTTGAATAACTGTTAAATTATTCACCGAGATCATCCTGATCACACACTATTTGAGCTTCATGCATAATACATAACCTCTTCTACTATTGATCATTAATTGCGGAAATATAAACAATCGCATGTGCACATTAAAACCATAAACAATCACACATATAAACACAGTATTTATGGGAAAGCTTAAAGCTGAAAACCCCCAACTATCTGTATATTATAATGATAGAGATCATGTGACAATCATTGTACAAACTCCTCACAAGCTCTCAGTATAATCTCCAATTGTTACACACTACACAAGCTCAGATCTAGCAAAACACATGCTCCAATCTGCTCCACCTGTTAGCCTGCCTCTACTGCGCAATCCAAGATGAATAATGGCCCAATCTAAGTTCGAATCCCTCTGGTATGCACTACGCAATCCTCATTGGCATCTCCATCAATGTGTGGTGCAAACTCATGCACCAGTATATTCACAACTGATAGTCACACTGCTCTTTCACCTACCTCTTCACTGGTCTCCACTGAAACTATCCATGCACTGAAGTTAACTGATGTATTCTTTAGTTGATTAATGATTTTATAATTAGTGAATTAATTAATAATTAATTCACACCACTCTCACTAGTGTATCAATCAGCTAGACTAGATACAACTAGCTCAACTATGTTTAGATTAGTTAAACTGAACATAACTCCATTAACTTCCTCAATCAACTCCACCAAACTCTCTCACATGAGTTCTAACTGAAGTCTCCATGCAATAGCTCCACTTAACCCTCAGGAATAGCGTAATTCCTTCTGTCAGCTCCTGTGCCACATCTGTGCACTTAACTGAAGTGCTCCAAGAGAATAAGATAATGTTTATAGTCCAAATATTATTAAGAGCTAATAATATTCGACATATCTATTTTTAGACTGGCAATCTAAAATAGATTCCGCCCAATATGTCTAAAAATAGAAGTCCATATATTTTTTTCGACTTGACCAACCATCCACAAATAGCATCCTGCAACTCATAGAACATGATCCATATGTCTAAAAATAGACATAGTCTAAAAATAGACTTTGCGCCAAAAATAGCCTGCGGGCCCACTTAGTGAAGGCGACTCCTTTCCACTAAGCTCATCATCTTTTTGCAATCTCAACACCATTCCAACTAACCTTCCATGCAATTGGGATTTAACTGCCTCCCTCGTAACTCGATCGTTCGCATTCTCCTACCATGAATGCACCAACAATCATTCTCACTCCAGGCCCAATATCCCTTGGCACCTCTGCTCCTGGGTGAGGTGTAGAAAATTGAAATTCATGTAAGCACTATTAGAAAATGATGAAATTAGTGACTAGGTGACTAAAAACGTTAGTCACCACAGCTATTTCAAGTGAATTACTACTAAATTTGAACAGTTTTAAGTGACCCAACTAAAAATGACTAACTTAAACGACTAATTTGGTCTAGGGATAAAATAAACAACTAGATAGTAAGTGACCCATCTAAAAATGACTAATTTAGTCCAGGGATAAAATAAACGACTAGATAATAAGTGACCAAACTAAAAACGACTAAATTGAATGACTAATTTAGTCCATGACTAAAATTTATGACTAGATAATAAGTGACAAAATTAAAAATGATTAATGTAAATGTACACTATAGTTTAAGAATAAAAATATGACCAACTAGAAAGTAAAAGAAGTATATGATTTAGTCATTTATGCTAGTCATTTTTAATTGTGTCACTTCGAAAATGGAACATTGCAATTTTAATATTAAATTGTTACATTTCACTAAAATTTGACGTTGTAGATGGATTCAGAGACAAAGGGAATCTATGAATCCATCTCCAGTGTTAAAATTTAGAGACAAAGGGGTTGCTTCCCCACATTCATGGATGACATCCACAATAAAAAAATTTAGTGTGGACTGACGCACTTTACTCAAGAGATTTGATCTAGGCATTTGATAGTGTAAAAATAGCCAAATACCCATCAACACTAATAACAAATTTTTTAGCTAACCCTTATTTTCCATGCGAAAATACTCAAGAGATACTTTTCCACATTTGTGAATACATGTTAAAAAGAATTATAACCCATGTAATTACAAATTTATTATAAATATATTGCTATATGTTCTTATGCTTTGATATAAAAGTGAATGTTTAAAAATCTCTTCAATGAAACGAATGTTTAAAAATGTAATCATAATATTATTCATTTAAAAGAAAGGTGAAAAACTTCTAGAAAACTTATACAAACATTATAAATCTTAAAATAGTTTAAAAGATGAATTAACCGATTTTTCCATTTTCTTATTTTACAAAAAAAAAAAAAAAAAAAAAAAAAAAAAAAAAAAAAATCCATTAAAAAAAAAAAAAATTCTCTTCAAATTTATAACTCATAAATATTTAAAAAATAAAAAACTATTCAATAACTAGAACCAAATCAAAACTGAGATCAAAATGGAAAGAAAAAATAACTAAACCCAAATCAAAACGAAAATCAAATGGTGGAAAGAAAAACCAAAATAATGGAGGGAAAAATAAAATAAAAAAACTAAAAAAGATGAAATATCAATGATATATTGCCATACAACATTTCCAAATTCCTTTGGCTGTCATGACCACACAATTCTATTATTGTAAACCAACACAGAGAGAAAGCAACACATTTTACATGTCAGTGTAAATTTATGGAATCAAAATTCCACGCAATTCTGTGGGCTTTGGAGCAATTTTCTCTCTGTCTTTGGTTTTTAAACTAAAATGAGATTGAATTTGCTGAGTTTTTGGGGATTTTTGTCCAGTGATTAATGATATTGAACTTGTTGAGGTTTTGGGGGCATTGTTCTGCAGCAGAACGATGAATTGGCGGATCTATCCCTACGGCTTCATGAAGCTCTGGTGCAGGAGGGTTTGAAGGATTTGGCCCGGCTTCTAGTGGAGGGCATAAAAAACGACTGTTTTGATGAAATGAGAAAAGAATATGTTGTGCCTGATTGGTTTACAACGGTGAGTGTCATCCATGCTTGCACCGATTTAAGAGCTTTGCAAAAAGGCATGTGGATCGATAATTACATAACTAGAAGTGGGTTTGAATTAGATTTTTTTTTGTTGCAACTTCACTCATCGATATATATGAAAAGTGTAGGAGTAGAGATATTGTGTGTGTTGTGTTTGATAAAATTCTTGAAAGGGATGTGGTCTATTGGAATGCCATGATTTTATTATTGGAAATGTGGTCCTGAAACTTGCAACAAAATGAATATTTTCTAGAATTGATTATCAATCACCTATATTTTTGGGGAGTGAAAGGGTGCACAGAACTAGTGGAAAACGAAGTTCCTCAACCCTTCTGACTTTAGCATGCATAAGGTAAGGGAGTCGTCCAGGTGCGATTCTTTCATCCCAATCCTGTTATGTTCAATACTTGTTGCTTATTACATGACTTTAAAATGCATGCTTTGGATTGTAGATGGTAAATGATGGATAGATGATGCTAGTGAATTAGCTAGTGTTTGCATGTGCTAATGATCTCTCAATTAGCTGGTAACCGTTGTTTTATGGAAGGATAGATGCCTTTTTCTGTATGTCTTTTTTCATGGAACAATAGCTCTAATGACATGTGTTTTATTGAAGAATGCTTTCTCCTCCTTTCCTAGGGTTAAGATGGGATAAAGGCCAACCATATGAGCTTTAATTCCTAGCTTCTTATGAGCTTTCATGATCGATGGTTTAACCTGTGATCTGCCTTTATGAGCCTTCTGAATGTGGATTGAATTTAACCAATTAATTTATTGAATGTTCGGTCCTAGTGTTGTCTTTGTGCTTCCTTTTATTTTACATGAAGAGATTGTTCCTACTCGCTCATTGTCCTCTTTATAGACCTGTAAATGAATGAATGTCTGTCTTTGTGTTCGTAATGAAGAAAAGATAGGTGTAAGATTAATCTCCAAGTAGTGGGCGAGGAAATAACTAGTTCAAAGAGCCCAAAGACTAGCTAGTTACATCCCACTTGTTCCATTACAGGTGTTGTTGGTGCTTGTGACTAAGTGCCTATTGGTAATGGTAATTGGTATTATTATGATGTTGTCTCAATGGGAGTTGCTATGTCAGCCAAAGCCATAAGGACTAGCTATTTTGGCAGGGTGTTTGGCCTTCTTAAGTGCCTTGACCCATGTGGAGTAATTCCTAAAGGTTTTATAGGTTACCAAGAGCATCTGAGCCAATTTTAAAGCCATCTGTTGGAAGATGGGGTTTACAAAGTAGGAATTCTATCTCAGTAACCAAAGTAAGAGCAAGGTAGTAGATAGGAGCACCAATAGCAGGAGTACGAGTCTCAAAGGCAGACTCAGGAGTATAGGTAGGTACGATAGGAGCTCTATTATATGCCGCATAACCAGTATAACAACCCCTAATCAACCCAAGATCTTACCAGTTGTCTAAGCCCCAGAAGTGGTTGTTTTGAAGGCTTTTTGTTCATGATAGGTACCTCAACCCATATTGAGTATTTTTTTGTGTCTTGTAGAGGGAAAAAAGGGCCCGTTGAAGAGTTCATAGTGTTGGTTCCCTTCTGTCTTGCTACTAGATAATTCTGGGTATCATGAAGATAGAAAGCCAGGGTTCAAAGAAGGTATCGAAGTTGTCCGTTCATATCCATACTTAGAGAGATATAAATCTTCTTTTGTTAATTATAATCTATATATGAATTAATGATGGTTTCGTAAGATTCATAACGCTGGTTTCCTGGGTTGAGAATGATATATCGTCTCTATAGAGAAATGGTATTCTCTGGCCACACTAGGTTGGTTTGTTGATCAGTTTGCTTGTGTTTCTAATAATTCAATAAATCTGGTTATGTAAAGGAATTAAAATTGGCTTTGTTAAGGGTCCTGTGCACCCGCTTGGGAAAAAATCAAATATGCAAAATCATTCAACTATACAAGTGTTAGAGATAAAGTTGGCTATCAATATTTTGTATAAAATGTTGGAGATGAAGTTGCATGTTAATATTTGTACATGCCATTGAACACCATTGCAAGATTTCTAAAGAAAACTAAGGTTACCAACCTCAGTTTAGTTGATGGTTTCATAAACTGCAAGAGAATATGGATGTTTTCTTAGGTAAAAGTCAAAACATTGTATTCATCATTGTTTTCCCTTCTCCATCATGTTCCCCATTCTATTCCATAACTGAACTTTGTAGTCAGAATCTTACAAGACAAAATCCAATCAGAAAACTGCTTTTACATCATACAGACACACAAAGAAAAATTATTCTCTACACAAATAGCTTTGAAATAACAGCCAAATAATAGTGATGCTCTTTTAGCATTAGTCTTTGGGAAACTATACAGAAATTTTTTCTTGAGTTTCAGATGAAATCATGTTACAAATAGAATTCCAGAAGCCACGACAATTCATTTAGATGAGAAGGCCTACACAGAGAATAAAACAGAGTAAAATTACTATTAGCTTTCACAGGAAAGCTGCAATGCTCAAAGGACATTCTACAACTAGAATTTCAGAGATGAGTGTTCATTAATACCGCAAATACAACGGCATGTCCAGGGTCTGCAAGGTGAGCCAATAAGTTGTCAATGGGACCAGTTCCAGTGTACTCTGCTTGGAACCAAGCTCCCATGACAACCAGGATGGCCATTCATCTATTCTTGATTTTCTCAGGAGAGCCAAAGCCCTAGCCAAGAGGCTCAAACCACAGCCCACCAGGGTACCCAACATCAGTTCCAATCAGCTTGTTGTTGGGGAAGATTGGATCGATGTTGAATGAGCCACACTTAAGTATATCTTCCCATCTGCGGCCCTCGACCCATCCAAGGAATATCATCTCCACCACAAAGAGAGTTTTTTTATCTCTGAAATACTCCAGCTCTCCTTCAGTGCACCAGGAAGGGGTGTTGAGAATCCCCAACTTAGTTAACAGCTATGGAATGAAGATTCCAGTTGTCCCCAGCATTTCCCATCTGCAATGAACAAGCTCGGATTGTACCATCTAAACCCCTAGTACATAGAAAACATAGTTGTAGCGAAGTCAACATCTTTCATGTCTACTACCCCACAAAGATAGTGGTAAGCAAAAACCTCTTAGTATTTACACCTCCTTCAGAGAGTATAAAATCAAGTATACAAACATTAAAAATATAAACCAATAAGAATAGAACCAATAAATCTAATACAGAGATTTTGCTTTGCATAAACCAAGTTACAAATCTAGATTAACAATCACAGTATCCTTGTGGCATTCCTCATGAATAAGTGGTGTCAAAGCTTCCTTCTCTGAAACTACGATGCCTATAAGTCCACCCTTCATCGCAATCCTCCAAGTATTCACTCAACCACCATCAGTAATTCCAACACACATGCCAACCCCAATGGATACCTAGCTCAACTTATCACCATGTGGAATGAAAGGACCATGTCCATACAATGGGGTAGCTGGTACAATACATAGAGAAGCAATATGAATTGCAACAGAGCCTCGAATCTCTAAAAGGATGTCAACCAATCCATTCAAAATAAACCTACTCTATATTGTAGACAAACCAACATTGAACAAACAATTCCAAGAGGCATAGGATTCTAATAGATGATTGTCTGTCAATATTCTGACCATATTTCAACAATGCTATACGAGATCTAAATGGATCCATCCTGCATTTGAAGTTACAATATTTTATTTAAATTCTGGAGCATAGAAGTGTGTCTTACCCACTGCAATTCATCATTACAATTTCAATAACATCCTCGTTTTGGAAATTAGCATAGTGAGTTATTAGTTAAACTGGGTACATGCTCCAAATTCTATATATAGCTAATGTCAAAATCAGAAATTCCTTCAAAATTCAACCAAGAAATGTGCAAAAGGCAGTATAAAACGATCCACGCACCCTTTAGAGACTGTAAGCATAATTGAAATTCTACATGTAGCTAATGTCAAAATCAGAAATGCCTTCAAAATTCAACCAAGAATGTGAAAAAGTTAGTATAAAATGATTCTTACACCCTTTAGAGACTATAAGCAGAACTTTTCTTTGCAAGTATCTCGCAACAGTTAAAAGGACCTACATGTTGCCTACAAATGCTTGCAAGGAAGCCTGTTATCATTGCTTCATAACAGGAGTGGATCAGTTCAAAATTCATCGATACAATATACTGAAGAATATCATTTACAAAGTTGTACATTAGCCATAAATTGATAAGGGTGGTTTACAAAAATGAGAATCCACATATAGAAGTCTTAATAGAGTTGTAACCAAATGAAACTGTAGTTTAATATTCAAGAATGCCTTCTATTCCTAATTCACTGCTAGATTTCACTAGTTTCTTCCTTGGTCTCATTCGACCTCTGGTTTTCTTCTTGAAAACTACTATGAAGGATCTTTATAAAGCTTTAAGCCAGTGCTAGTGCCAGTGCCACTCACTTGACTTCACTGGAGGGCGGTGCTAGTCTTTCTGCATGGGTCCAGATTTTAGTGTCGGTTGAAGGAATAAAGATGGAATCAAAGAATCGCATTCAGCCCGAAGTTCATGTCCAGTGATAGAGACTTCATAGCAAGCAACAAGTTAATGGGTGAGTAGTCTAAGGAGGTGACTTTTTCGCTGGGAAAATAATGGATTTTTTTTTGAAGATCTTGATAAAAAATAGTTTGAAATTTAAATCAAAGTTACAGCTATCAAATCTCAAATTTTTTATTGCTAATATATTTTTGATGATGTAGAATCCATTTTTATCCAAAAATAAATTAAAACAATCCAAATTTAAAAATAAAAAATAAAAAAATCCTGCAAGTTAATGTCTCATATGGCCTTTGAATTTGTGACGAGAAGACAAACTAGCTAATGCAGAATGGTCAATTTCAGCCGAGTACCGTGCCAGATTGTAAGAGCAACTAAATCACAAGAGTGATATTCCGTCTGAGGACATTAGCAAACTTCTGAAACTGACTGCTACCCACAATCCCGTACAAGTTTGTAAAAGCAACCAAATCATAATAGCGATAGTCGAGGATGGTAGCAAGCTTCTTTGTAGACACTGATTGCTACCGTAATCCCGTACTAGTTTTTCAAAAGAAACCAAACAAAATAACCTAAAAACTAAGAATTAAAAGATGGTTAGTTCGAAGAAGTTGAATTTGATATCTTAAAAGATGGTTAGTTGGAAGAAGTTGAATTTGATTTGATTATAGATTTTAGAAATATTTTGAAATTATTGTAAAACAATTATTTAAACAGATTCTTACCCATCAAATTCTGATATAGAATATTTTCAAAATTACACTCCAAATAAAGATCTCAATCTGTTACACACCATTCACATCCATATACCAAAATTAATATTTTCTGGATATTGTGAGAAGATAGTGATATTTGTTGGTCTTTGTCCACCGATTCCAATCTCCACGTGTGATTCTATGAATGGCTAGGGTACGCATAATGTGTCCATCAAAAATTTTTAAAGTCTCCCAAATCAGCCATCTTCAAGTCTCCCAAATCTGCCATCTTCATACGAACCCTTCATCTCTGTGTTTGTACCAGTCATTCTAGTTTTGAAAAAGAGGATTACCTTAAACTGTGTAGTGACGAACACCCATTTGCTGTAAAAAACATGGTCTCTGTGCTACGCTAATATTCTGATATAGAATATTTTCTGATATTCTATATCAGAAAATTCTGATATAGACCTGCAACAGAATGAATATTTTTTAGAATTGATTATCAATCACCTATATTTTTGGGGAGTGACTATCAAAAAAATCACACGCTTGGGAAAAAATCAAATATGCACAATTATTCAACTATACAAGTGTAAGAGATAAATTTGGTTGTTAATATTTTGTATAAAATTGTTGGAGATGAAGTTGCCTGTTAATATTTGTACATGCCAGTGAACACCATTGCAAGATTTCTGAAGAAAACTGAGGTTTCCAACTTCATAAACTGCAAGAGAATATGGATGCTTTCTTAGATAAAAGTCCAAACATTGTATTCATAATGGTTTTCCCTTCTCCATCATGTTCCCAATTCTATTCCATAACTTCTCTATCATGTTCCCAATTCTATTCCATAACTGAACTTTGTAGTCAGAATCTTACAAGACAAAATCCAATTAGAAAATTACTTTTACATTATACAAACACACAGAGAAAAATTATTCTCCACCCAAATAGCTTTAAAATAACAGCCAAATAAAAGTGATGCTCTTTTAGCATTAGTCTTTGGGAAACTATACAGAAAGTTTTTCTTAAGGAGTTTAAGATGAAATCATGTTACAGATGGAATTCCAGAAGCCATGTCAGTTCATTTATGTGAGAAGGCCTACACAGAGAATACAATAGAGGAAAATTACTGTTAGCTTTCACAGGCAAGCTGCAATGCTCAAAGGACATTCTACAACTAGAATTTCAGAGATGAGTGTTCATTAATACCACAAATACAATGGCATGTCCAGGGTCTGCAAGGTGAGCCAATAAAATTGTCAATGCGACCAGTGCCAGTGTACTTTGCTTGGAACCAAGCTCCCATGACAGTTAGGCCTAGTTTTATCGAACAATATCTCTAATGACAGGTGTTTTATTGAACAATGATTTCTCCTCCTTTCCTAGGGTTAAGATGGGATAAAGGCCAACCATATGAGGTTTACTTCCTAGTTGCTTATGAGATTTCATTGATGGTTTAACCTGTGATATGCCCTTATGAGCCTTCTGAATGTGGATTGAATGTAACCAATGAATTTATTGAATGTCTGGTCCTAGTGTTGTCTTTGTGTTTTCTTTTATTTTACATGAATATATTGTTCCTACTAGTTGATTGTCCTATTTATAGACCTGTAAATGAATGAATGTCTATCTTTGTGTTCGTAATGAAGAAAATATAGGTGTAAGAGTAATCTCCAAGTAGTGGACGAGGAATTAAATAGTTCAAAGAGCCCAAAGAGTAGCTAGTTACATCCCACTTGTTCCATATCCAAGCGTTGTTGGTGCTCGTGACTAAGTGCCTATTGATAATGGTAATTGGTATTATTATGATGTTGTCTCAATGGGAGTTGATATGCCAGCCAAAGCCATAAGGACTAGCTAGTTTGGTAGGGTGTTTGGTATTCTTAAGTGCCTTGACCCATGTGGAGTAATTCCTAAAGGTTTTATAGCTTATCAAGAGCACCTGAGCCAGTTTTAAAGCCATCCTTTGGAAGATGGGGTTTACTAAGTGGGAATTCTGTCTCAGTAACCAAAGTAAGAGCAAGGTAGTAGATAGGAGGACCAGTAGCACGAGTACGAGTCTCAAAGGCAGACCCAGGAGTATAGGTAGGTATGGTAGGAGCTCTATTATATGCAGCATAACCAGTATAAAAGTCCCTAATCAACACAAGAGCTTACTAGTTGTCTAAGCCCCAGAAGTGCTAGTTTCGAAGGCTTTTTGTTCGTGATAGGTACCTCAACCCATATTGAGTATTTTCTCGTGTCTTGTAGAGGGGAAAAATGGCCCGTTGAAGAATTCATAGTGTTGGTTCCCTCCTATCTTGCTACTAGATAATGCTGGGTATCATGAAGATAGAAAGCCAGGGTTCAAAGAAGGTATCAAAGTTGACCGTCTGTATCCATACTTAGAGAGATATAAATCTTCTTTTGTTAATTATAATCTATATATGAATCAATGATGGTTTCCTAAGATTGATAATGCTGGTTTCTCGGGTTGAGATTGATATAACGTCTCTATAGACAAATGGTATTCTCTGCTCGTAATAGGTTGGTTCGTTGATCCGTTTGGTTGTGTTTCTAATAATTCAATAGTTCTGGTTATGTAAAGTAATTAAAATTGGCTTTGTAAAGGGTCCTGTGCACCCGCTTGGGAAAAAAGAAAATATTCACAATTATTCAACTATACAAGTGTTAGAGATAAAGTTGGTTGTTAATATTTTGTATAAAATTGCAGGAGATGAAGTTGCCTGTTAATATTTGCACATGCCAGTGAACACCATTGCAGTATTTCTGAAGAAAACCAAGGTTTCCAACCTCAGTTCAATTGATGATTTCATAAACTGCAAGGGAATATGGATGCTTTCTTAGGTAAAAGTCCAAACATTGTATTCATCATTGTTTCCCCTTCTCCATCATGTTCCCCATTCTATTCCATAACTGAACTTTGTACTCAGAATCTTATAAGACAAATTCCAATCAGAAAACTACTTTTACATCATACTAACACACAAAGAAAAATTAATCCCCACACAAATAACTTTAAAATAATAGCCAAATAACAATGATGCTCTTTTATCATTAGTCTTTGGGAAACTATACATAAAATATTTCTTGATTTTCAGATGAAATCATGTTACATATGGAATTCCAGAAGCCACGTCAGTACATTTAGATGAGAAGGCCTGCACAGAGAATACGACAGAGGAAAATTACTGTTAGCTTCACAGGCAAGCTGCAATGCTCAAAGGACATTCTACAACTAGAATTTCAGATATGAGTGTTCATTAGTACCGCAAATACAGTGGCATGTCCAGGGTTTGCAAGGTGATCCAATAATTTGTCAATGGGACCATTTCCAGTGTATTATGCTTGGAACCAAGCTCCCATGATAGCTAGGATGGCCAATCGTCCATTCTTGATTTCCTTGGTCTTCAGCTCCTTAATTTTCTCAGGAGAGCCAGAGCTCCAACCAAGAGGGTCAAACCACAACCCACTAGGGTACCCAACATCAGTTCCAATCATCTTGTTGTTGGGGAAGATTGGATTGGTGTTTACTGAGTCGGGCTTAAGTATATCTTCCCATCTGTGGCCCTCGACCCATCCAAGGAATATCATCTCCACCACAAATAGAGTTTTTTTATCTGTGAAATACTCAAGCTCTCCTGTAGTGTACCAGGAAGGGGTGTTAAGGATCCCCAACTTAGTTAACAGCTCTGGAATGAAGATTCCAGCTGCCCCCAGCATTTCCCATCTGCAAAGAACAAGCTCAGACTGTACCATCTAGACCCCTAATACATAGAAAAAACAGTTGTAGAGAAGCCAACATATTTCTTGTCTACTACCCCACAAAGATAATGGTAAGCAAAAACATCTTAGTATTTACACTTCCTTCAGAGAGTATAAAATCAAGTATACAAACATTAAAAATATAAACCAATAAGAATAAAACCAATAAATCTAATACAAAGATTGTGCTTTGTAGAAACCAAGCTACAAACCTAGATTAACAATCGCAGTATCCTTGTGGCATTCCTCATGGACAAGTGGTGTCAAAGCTTCCTTCTCTAGAACTACAATGCCTATAAGCCCACCCTTCATCGCAATCCTCCAAGTATGCATTCGACCACCATCAGTAATTCCATCACACATACCAGCCCCAATGGATACGTAGTTTAACTTATCACCATGTGGAATGAAAGGACCATGTCCATACAATGGGGTAGTTGGCACATTATATAGAGAAGCAATATGAATTGCAAGAGAGCCTCGAATCTCTAAAAGGATGTCAACCAATCCATTCAAAGGAAACCTACTCTATATTGTAGACAAACCAACAAACAATTCCAAGAGGCATAGGAATCTAACATATGATTGTTTTTCAATATTCTAACCATATTTCAATGCTGCTATACGAGATCTAAATGGCTCCATCCCACATTTGAAGCTACAATATTTTCTTTAAATTATGGAGCATAGAAGTGTGTCTTACCCACTGCAATTCATCATTAAAATTTCAATAGCATTCTCGTTTTGGAAATTGGGGTAGTGAGTTATTAGTTAAACTATGTACATGCTCCAAATTCTACATGTAGCTAATGTGAAAATCAGAAATACCTTCAAAATTCAACCAAGAATGTGAAAAACGCAGTATAAAACGATCCTTGCACCATTTAGATACTATAAGCATACCTGACATTCTACATGTAGCTAATGTCAAAATCAGAAATGCCTTCAAAATTCAACCAAGAATGTGAAAAAGTTAGTGTAAAACAATTCTTACACCCTTTAGGGATTGTAAGAAGAACTTTTCTTTGCAAGTATCTCGCAACAAATAAAAGGACCTGCGTGTTGCCTACAAATGCTTGCAAAGAAGCCTGTTACCATTTCTTCATAACAGCAGTGGATTAGTTCAAAATTCATCGATACAATATACAGATGAATATCATTTACAAAGTTGTACATTAGCCATAAGTTGATAAGGGTGGTTTACAAAAAGGAGAATCCACATATAGAAGTCTTAATAGAGTTGTAACCAAATGGAACTGTAGTTGAATATTCAAGAATGCCCTTCAACAACTAGATTTCATTGGTTTCTTCCTTGGTCCCATTCGACCTCTGGTTTTCTTCTTGAAAACTACTACCAAGGGTCCTTTTACACATATTACTTTTGTGGCAGTCGTAAGACCTGCAACAGAATGAATATTTTCCAAAGTTGATTATCAATCACCTATATTTTTTGGGAGTGACTATCACAAAAATCACATGCTTGGGAAAAAATCAAATATGCACAATTATTCAACTATACAAGTGTTAGAGATAAATTTGGTTGTTAATGTTTTGTATAAAACTGCTGGAGATGAAGTTGCCTATTAATATTTTTACATGCCAGTGAACACCATTGCAGGATTTCTGAAGAAAATTGAGGTTGCAAACCTCAGTTCAATTGAGGGTTTCATAAACTGCAAGAGAATATGAGTGCTTTCTTAGGTAAAATTCCAAACATTGTATTCATCATTGTTTTCCCTTCTCCATCATGTTCGCCATTCTCTTCCATAACTGAACTTTGTACTCAGAATCTTAGAAGACAACATCCAATCAGAAAACTACTTTTACATCATACGAACACAGAAATAAAAATTATTCTCCACACAAATAGCTTTAAAATAACAGCCAAATAGCAGTGATTCTCTTTTAGCATTAGTCTTTGGGAAAGTATACAGACAATTTTTCCTAAGGGGTTTCAGATGAAATCATGTTACAGATGGAATTCCAGAAGCCACATCAGTTCATTTAGATGAGAAAGCCTGCACAGAGAATACAACAGAGGAAAATTACTGTCAGTTGTCACAGGAAAGCTGCAATGCTCAAAGAACATTCTACAACTAGAATTTTAGAGATGAGTGTTCATTAATACCGCAAATATAGTGGCATGTCCAGGGTCTGCGAGGTGAGCCAATAAGTTGTCAATGGGACCAGTGCCAGTGTACTCTGCTTGGAACCAAGCTCCCATGACAGCCGGGATGGCCATTCTAGGTGGTGAATAGTTAAAAATTTTATGACAACTATCAATGTTCTTCGTTATCCTCTGCTACATGTTGGCTTCTCTTTTGGTGGCTTAATCTCTTTGATTCAATGGCTCTACCATGAACAAAAGCTATACATTTTTACATCTCTCTTGGTAGCTACCCACTCACTCACGACATCTCTAACTTGATTCTTTGGTTATTCAGTAGATAATATCTACCCATGTGATGACAAGCTTTAGAAAAGGAAAACCTATAAAGTTCCTACACTTAGTGTCACTCCATGAGTCGAGAAATTGATTTGATATCATCAATTCTATGGTTCTTTGGCTTGCCTTTTGCAATATTTTTGTGGGTTTTTCCTTGTGCTATGATTTCCCATGGTTCTCACAGTTTGATTGCATACATATACACAATCCCTTTGACTTACTCCAGGATGGCTTGCCTTTGTTATCTTTTGTCCAATTAGACTAATTTCCAAATTAAATCTAAGGCAAAAAAATTGTGGTGCCAACTGGCATCAATAAAGGAACTCAGGTATCTGAAATTCAATAATTCCATCATGGAAATGGAAAGTTGCAAACATGATAGAATTTACCAAAAAATATTATAGAGTTGAATATCATGTACCAGTCGAGCTCTTCTAGTAGCTGGAGAATTTTTTTTGTTATTGTGTCATATACCTTCTCAGCCTTTGGTCTCCGTAGGGTTTTGGAGTATTAACTTCCCATCCATCATTTTCGATCGTTGTGGTTGTTTGGCATCTAATATTCCCATAGAAAGCACTGGAAAATTTCCATTTAGGGGCTGATTGGGTTGGTTGTGAGGTCAGTTGTGGTGGTGTTCATGGTGTTCCCTAAATTCCTGGTCTGCTTTGTGTTTGGGGTCATTCACCACTGGGATGAATTGCTATGATCTGGTTGAAGGAGGCAGAGAATCAGTTGGAGTCTCCTATTCATACAGAGTTTTCAAGGAAACACTTACAGCTTTTGCAAACTTCAGATTAGAATTGTATGCATTATCTATGACCGGGACAAACATGTAGATTGATATTTACTTTTCTTTTTACAAGTATTATAATAGCACAGTTATTAATGTAATCAATTTTCCAACATTCTAATATGGAATATACCACTGGAGGATTGGGTTATCATGTTGCATGCTATAGTATAGCACACATGAAAGTTGCAAACAAGTCCAAAGAAACTAGTTGTAATTTAAGGATATCTAGATCTATTTAGGCTCGTTAACTGATTTCATCTCTCTAGAAAGAGAAATGCCGCAACCGAGCAATTTTATAGGGTGAGGGTCTTTGCTTTGTTGATTATGCTAGATGTTTCAACTCTGTATTTTTGGTCAGAATGAAGTAACTTAACTCCAGAAACTTGCTTAAAACATGTTATGACCTTTTTTTAATGATTTGGCCAATTTCAGTTCCATTCTGGTTTGACTTCTATGAATTAAATTTAACAGAATTTCCTAAGAGATTGCAGTGAAAAATTAAAAGCTAATAGATTAGTTGTTAAGTTAACTTAGCATAATATATCTTCTAGAGGGAATATGCCCAAGTTTCGTGCAAGGAAATTAATATCCTTAAGGCTTAGATATAAATGAAATTGATAAAACCTAACTTCCTTGCAATCCACTGAACATTAACTAAGCCTTTTGCAACATTTATCAGATGCAACTAAACCTCTGCAAATGTTTACTGTGCACACATCTAAGCCTTGTTATGCTAACTAATTCAGACTTGTTCTGAGTTTATCACAGTTGAGGTTTCCAATAGCTATGACTCAGGAAAAAGTAGCCTGAAACCCCACTATTACCATTAATGAACTGAAAATTGTTGAATTGAAAGATAGAATCCCTATTGAAAAACACAGAATTAAGCTCCCCAAATTTGAGATGAGAAGCTAACCCAATACCTGCCACACCATGAGGAAGATAGGAAGAAGGTAATGGTGACAACTTACCTGTTTGAGGAGAGAAATTGAAACAATCAACCAGACTAGGTGGCTAAAAATCACCAAACTGAGCCTCACATTGAAGAACTATGGACGTTATTTGAGATAACCAAACCATAAATCCATAATCCCCTAGAGCTGAATGGAAATAAGTTTCCAGTGAATTATCCTATTGTTCGATATCTTTAGTAGAAGCACCGCTTTCTCTTGTAACAGTTATAGTTTCTTCTTCTTTTGACTGCACTGCTTTATGGGATGTGGGTTTAATGCCAACTTTTCTCCCTCTTCTCAAATATTTGGATCCACAACATATACACTTGGTAACAACTTTGTTCATGTTCTTGATTCTTTTATGGACTATACTAATCATGCTGCAACCTCCTTTAGGGGTTTAGGAGCCTTGCACAACACCATAGAACGCTTGTAGTCTGCCATTTTGAGGAGAAAGGATGTAGAATGGAGAATCACAATCAGGTTCCAAGGGAAAGTCTCCTCAAAAAAATGTTGCTAGGTCAGAGGAAATGCAAATTTATCTACCTAACACATTGGTTCCTTATCATAGAAGACTTATTATGAAGGATTTTCCTTAGGCTCTATCTCATGGCACATATGCTCCTGGAAATACTACACGACTATATGATTTGAAGAGAGTTCTTTGCCATTTTTCTTGTGCACTATATTCAAAAGATCAAAGGACTTTGGTGGTGGGGTCTTTGACTCTTTTCACTTGCAACTGCAATCATGAGTGATCTTATTCACAAAGATCCAACTTTCTATTTTGTTCTAGATGTTGCTGGTCTGCCTAATGATTTTTTGGATGGCATCATGGTTGGTTTTCTCCCTTCTCCAAATGCAGTAGCTTGTATACCACATTGCTTAGATGTTTTTTGACTTAATAACCTCACACTTCAAGCTATTAATGATTGTGGTTCTATAAGAACTTTTGTGAAATTTTTTACATCGAAAGCCTACTTATAGGCTTTGGCGAGTGACAGTCCGAGGTCCTTATCATCTGCGTTGGATGAGGTGATATGACATGTTGCTTCTTTGAGGGGGCATGGTGTGGATGTATTGATTGAAATATTAAATACTATTGCAAAACTTGGATTTGGCCTTGAAGTATCTTCCCTATTGCAAGAATTCTCCAACTCTTTTGTGCTTGTTCCCATGGATACTGATTTAGAATAGAAAACAATCATTTCAATTGATGGAGATGAATAATCGAGCGTGAAATCTAAGTTAGGGGTTGATACTTCTGCTGAAAATTTGCCTTCAAACATGGAATCCATTCTCCCAAATTGTATAAGCAATTCTACACGTCTCTTACAGAATATTTTGTATAATATAGGTACATGGGTGTTTGTTGAGAAAAAGGGTATAGAGGCTATGCTGGAACTGTTTGATTTACCCCTCTTACAATTGTCATTTCCAGGTGGCCAAAATATTGTTGTTGCATTTAATAATTTTTCACCGCAACACTCATCTCTTCTCACAAGGGTTGTTTGTACTACTTTGAGAGAACACATGAAACCTGCAAATGAATTCATGGTTTTGTTGGCTAGAACAAAGCTAGCAAATATTGAAGTAGCACAACACATGAGAATTTTGAGAAGAATTACATCAGGCTTAGAGAGGAGGATTCTTTTGTCTGGTCAAAGAATATTGCCATAGGGGTATATACTCTGAGGCTAGTCTATAAAGCTATATTTGTAGATAATTCATGAGGATCACCCTCGTAGTTGAAGAAGCTCTAGAAGTTCAAAAGTCTTCAAAACGTTAAGTGACTAGATGCATATATACCTATGAGGGATATCTCATTCAATTTTTAAAAAATTGTGTTTTGAATAAAGACGTAAAGGGTTGTAACGCACTGGGTCTTATGGTGTTTTGATGTATCTGGCTTGCCAAAAACTCTGATATCTTTCAAGGTAAATTTTAGCCATCGTGTCAATGTGTCTCCCAGTCATGACTGAGGTTTCAAAGTAAAAAATCCCCTAACACTGGTAAAGAAAGGACATTGATCCATCCTTCTATTGTTAAGAGTGGGAATGGTGTTATTTCAATTTTCAGCAATTCCAATCCATGTCAACAAGAAGAATATGTTGCAGGAGGTATCCTATACCTTAGTGATTCTATTATACTCATATCTTCAAAATATGAAGCATATATTGGTACAGGTTCTAACAACTATGATGAAATAAAGGCACTAAGATTTTTGTTAACAATAGTAATAGAGGAGAGGTGATTGAATTCTAGGTCTTTGGGGATTCCTTGGTTATCAATTGGTTCAATGGTAGCTTTAGGATGGAAGAATTGTTTTCACAAACCATTTTGGAGTAGCTGAAGAGAGTCAAGGCATAATTCTTGAAGATATCATTCCATCATATTTACAGAGAATTTAAGGTAGAGGCTAATGGACTCTCTGAAGAGGGGTGGATGATGATGCAAAACTATGGTTTAGCATGGGAAAGTACATATGGTGTAAGCCTTCAAGATAGGTCATTGCAAAAACCACCAGTATAACTACTGAATTTACACCATATGCAAAAAATAAACTCTATTGATGGAAAAATAATTGCCTCTTTTATTATTCAAAGCATCCATTGTATCTATATATTGTTCATAACATCAAAATTTGAATAATGGGAGTGAAAAAACATCTTGCACAAAGAAATAATTAGATCATACTAGCAAGACAATAACCTTAAAATTATTTATGACACCATTGTGAAAAGATGTAGATAATGGGCATTTAACACATGCCTCAATCTTGACTGAATATAAAAATTTGAATGATTGGTTTCTTGTAAATGTACTCCACAACATGTTATAATGTGATATGTTTATGCACATCTTTTCTCAAGCTCCACATAGGATAAGGTTTTAGAACTAAGGAAAAATATTTATGATGTTACTTGTTTACAGATTTGAGAAAGCCTCAAGGGTTGCAATCAAAATCTAGAAATTATGTTTCTTGGTGGAATGTGAAACATGCTTGGATTTGTATAGTGCTTCAATGCTTGTTTAGGAACTAGGTAAGTGTGAATGAATACAAGTTTTTTTTTTCATTTTTCTACATTGGATTCCCATTCTCTCTAAGTTATCAAAGGCAAGTTAAAACTTTATTAGACTAAGGGACAACATATTCCATTGCCAAACTTTGACCTTACAGGGAAGTGCACTACACTTTTTTGATACTTTTGAGGGGATGCCAATAGAAATGTCAATGTTGTTGGATACACCGGCGTTGGTTAATTTGAGAAAAGTTCTCTTTTTCAAATATGTTATTTTCAAGAAGAAATATTTCCAACTAAGAGGATAAAGACTTGGCATGCCTAGGACAAAATGGTGTTATTTCTTGCTCGTATTTTTGATTTATTAGTATTCCATCACTAATAACTTCATTATGTAGTTGTTCGTTTAGTAGTATATTACAACAATGAATCGTTAAAGGAATACAATTCTAGTTTGTTTGAACGTCATAAACTGGAAGGAAATTTAGCTTTGAATTAGAAAAATGGAATATATTCTGAAAAATATGTTTTATTATCAAATATAGGCACGTTGCTTGATCATTAAAAAAAAAAAATCATGGAAATAAGAAATGATTTTGGACACGATGGATTACAAAACTCTCCAGCTTAAAAACATGTTAGCATATTCAATTTTTTTTTTTGCATCAGAGAAAAATGAATGAGTAACATTAAGTTTTCTTTGAATATTTATAGAATTATTTCATAGATTCTAAATGGAAATTGTGTGTGCTAATCTCGCTCAATTAATTATAGGGAAAACAAGCGACACACATAATTTGTTGGCTTATGGGAATTGAAATCATTTCCCCCCTAGAATAGTACGTTGATAATTGAAGATTACTTTATTGAAGCTATATTCCCGGTTAGTATCACAATGTACAAAGTATTGTCTTATTCTTTTTTAGTTTCTTGTTGTAATCTTGTGTCAACAATACTTTGCTCCGCCCATTAGATTTCTATTGAAGTTTCATTGCTTCTTAAAGATAACTAGAGGAAACGATATAACTACAAAAGTGGAGCATGAGACATTCTTAGTAGAAATTGGTAGCTCTGTTGTGTTTATTTGTGACATTTTATTTTCTATGTTTATACAGGTCATCAGGCCACATAGCTGCCACTATTTCCCAACTAAAGAAAACTCGTTCAAGTTTATTACTTTTATAGGGAAAATGACATTAATAGTATTGTTGATGTTGAGGTATATATCGTATAAATATTTTATAGTCTAATTTAGTTTATATTCTAGTGTTCATCAAATTTCATGTCTTATAAATTTCATTGTATCCTCTCTCTTTTTTTTGTCACAAAATGAACTCAGTATTGATGGTAAGAAGAAATGAACGAAGAAAGAGGAGAACAAATAACACTAGAGCGACAAAATGAAAATTAAAGGGAGAGAAGAGAATTGGTATAGTGGTACCCGTAGAGCCAATATCTTGCATAAGACACACACTTAGAGACTGATGATCAAGTCTTCAGAGTTGGTGAATTCACGTGCAATGCCTTGGCAAAACAATCAGAGTCACTTGCAATGCCTTGGCAAGACAATGATAATGTTTGAAGTAATGAAACATTATTTCATGTGTAAATTGTACTCCAACTAATATTAAGTTTGAAACTCATATTGTAATACCTGACATTCTATATAATAGAATTTATGTGGTTGGAATTATTTATAGTTGCACTGGATATTACATAGTATTGTAATTAACATATGTAACTTTATGTTTTCATATTAGATGAACATGTACATTGTATGAAATTTTTATTAAATTTAGTTGTAAAATCGTACTAATTAATGTATGTTGATTAATAATGAACACATAAAATCCATCTAAAACTACTAAATTAGTAGCTTATGTTTATTAATGATGAACACAAATAAAATGAATATACTACTAAAATAGTTGCTTACAACAATTGTTAATGAAAGTAAATGAAATGAATATAAACTACCAAAGTAGTCATTTATATAATGAATACAAAAATACAAAAATAAATAAATGACTATTGTATAATGATTTTTTTTTTATTACAAATGATGACTAAATTGTGCATATATATGACTATTAGTAGCTAATTTATAGTAGTTTATAATACGACCAAAATTTATAGTTTATCCATGATTGTAGTTTCTCTTTTCTTATTCGTTATTGGTTATAGTTTATAGTTTATCCATGATTGTGAATTATCAGTTTCTCTTTTCTTATTCGTTATTGGTTTATAGTTTATCCATGATTGTGAATTATTTTATATATTTATAGTTTATCCATGATTGTAGTTTCTCTTTTCTTATTCGTTATTGGTTATTAACCACAATCCCTTCATAACAAATGCATTTAAATTTATATTGAAGTATCAATACTTTGTATAGTTCTTTATGTGTAATATTATTTTCTACTCTGGTGACATTTGTGGTTTCTATACTTTCAAATGGTTAAATATCATGAAGGTTTTCCTAGAAATGTTTTTAATCAATTTTCCATAAAATTTAAACGTAAATAATTATAATTATAATTATTTTTTCGACGAAAGAGAAATTGATAGAATTATAATTTAAAATTATTACAATATAAGCAATTAAAAAAACAAGAAAACGTCAACTTATTTTTTAAGATTTAAAATACAGTTCACACATTTAAAAACAATCAATTAAACATTACTATATTAAATTCCCGCACACCCAAATTATAATGTAGCAAAATTACGGCATGTGCGACAAAATGGTTTAGAAGTCGAAGTGTAGCATTTGCACTAATCTCATGCACCCATCCATAAATGGTTTTGAAGTCAACATTTCCATGTTTAAACGCTTGCATCCAAATGAACTTCCTTCCCTGCAATGTATTTTACTCAAATACATTGTCATGCGGGCGTGGTTCGATTCCCTCGAGCCATGGAATCTGAAACTTCCAGACTTCTTTTGCTTCTTCGGTGGCCTGGGAAGGGCTGCCCGGATCACAACTGGACACGGAAGACGATACTGCCTCAGTCGTGGAAGGTCCTGCATTCTTCTCGTCCCAAGTCCTGATGATGACTCCATCATCATTTGGTCCGGAGTTCAATTCCCTTTCCAGCGCCCTCGTTATGATTTCCATGTCTCGCTGGGCGGCCTTGAAGATCCACGCACCGTCAGTGTCTTGGATTTTAGCCGTATCGGAGGCTGGAAGCGCCAGGCAGCCAACGCTTTTTCCCTCAATACGCTTCTTCTGCTTCTCCAGGGCACTGAGAGCTTCAGGTTCGAACCCGAGACCTCCTCCATCATTGATCTGCCTCTTTCATGCGGGGTACATCGATTCATGAATAAAACGAGAATAAATAAGAAACGGGGACGAGTCCCATTAGTATAACATATGCCGATGAGCATCTAACTTCTGTCCCACTTCTCACGATTCTCAAAAGTCAAGTCATAAGTCATGCAATGGAGGCTACTCGTGGATATAAGCAGATGTCTATTTCATTTATCTTTGCATTTTATTTTTTTATTTTTATCTTCAACAAAATGTCTTATTTGAATAAAATATTTTTAATTATGAAATTATAATGAACAATATTTTTAATTAGTTTAAAGTTTATCTTTTCCTAAATAATAATTATAAATTATTTACAAATAAGATTGAAATTTAATATGATGGTGTAAAAAGAGGATAATTAAGATAAATTTAAATGATAAAATTATAATTTTATTTATATATGAGAAGGATTATTTAAAAAAAGAGTTGTTTTTAATGTTATAGCATTTCGATTGTGTAGGAGTTCCCAATCAAATTTGTAATTTAAGATTTTATAAAAATTAGATCAGAAAAACTTTCAAAAAATGTTATTAAAAACAATTTATTAAAAAAATTAAGCAATATAAATGGATCTTAAATTTATATTTATTAATATTATAAATATAAAAATTAAATTATTTAATATAAAATAAATTAATATATAAAATAATTAAAACTCTACATTTCAATAAATTTAATCCATTTGATAAATCTAACTTAAAATAACCAAATTTCGAATTGAAATTTACACTATACCTGATACATTACAAAATTTCTAAAATCCAGTGCGCAGTTATCATCCGTGGTCTTTTTCTCGCAGTGATTGCAGGTTTTTATTGGCAAAGATGGTGTAGCCGATTTTGGCAGCCGCTATGCTCATTGTTGATGGCAAGTTTTATTTTCTGGATTATGCTTTATAAAATGTAGTTGGGCATATATTGTTTATCTTCGGAGTTAAATCTATTTAAATTTAAAGATAACGGTGAGCAGGAGCAGTATATGTTTCAATCACATTTCATAACATATAGCCCAAAAAATATATTTAACCATTCTTGATGCAGTTATCAACATTGATCCCTGTGTCTCTCAATCTTTTGACCTTTTTTTTTGATAAAAAACAGAGTTACATTAACTAAATGACTCTCCAGGTGAGAACCTGGAGAGTGTACAAACACTCACACAATCTATTACATTCAATCAAGAGAACAGCCTAGTACATATAGGCTTTCTCACAATCGGGTGGTTTGAACCACTCCCTGAATATTAGGATCTGAGATCACAGGGGTTTCACTCAATAGACCTCTAACATATCATGTGCGATCATAACATATTAAACAATACCATTAATTTGAGTACATATTGGAAAATACGCCTTAAAATCACATTATGTAACCCCCTACCAATATAAACCCAATACACCTTCCCAATTTAAAAAGCCCCTAATTTCACTATATATTTTAGGTATCCATTTTTTTATTAACAATTTTTATACCTAATTATATTTTTTCATTAACTTTGAGCTCCATTTTTTATACCTGCCAATATAAAAACTCTTTATCCCCTATATATCCCCCAATATATTATGTCATTTTTTCCTCATTATATATCCCCCAATATGAACCCATGTGTTATGGTATTGCTCCCGTAGTGATGCCCCCATGTCTGAGATCTAGAATTAGAATCTCAATTCTATCCTAACTGAACTTTCTCCATTAATTCTAACACTCCCTCTTAATGGAGAAAGGGTACTAAAAAAATACATATGCCTGTTGGTCTAGTCTCAGCTAGGCTTACAGTAAAAACATGAAAAACTTAGCAACAAAGGATTTCATTTTGGTCTTTATGCTTGTGAGACCATATTTGTTCATTTGTGGATGAGGCTTCATCTTCACTTTCTTTACCATGAGATAGTGATGTATCTTCGCCTCATTTCTTCCCCTGTGAAGGAAAACTGGAATTCTTATTCTCATCTTTCTCAGAATTATGGCAGGGTGGATAGGAGAATTTTCCTTCTCACTATTTCCAGTGTCAATAATCTAAACATCAACGATGATATCTTCACCATTGATTACAGCAATTTATGTGTTAATTTCATAAAGACATGGTGTTTCAAGCCATGCTTCAAGAAAACTCAATTCTTCTTCAAAATTCATTGTTGTTTCTTGCCTACCAATATCCGCACAAAAAACAATGTTAGATTTATAAAGATGACCACAATTACTTTCATCTTCGTGCTCCTTCAGGAGAGCTTTCATTTCACCATATCTCCCTACTTCATCCCTTTCTGCTGAAATAATTATGCCTTCATCTAGTTCTGTTGCTACAAGCATGTTCTACATTTGATCTGTATGTGAAGATAGGCCTTCCTTCTCACCAAATAGTAATTCATCAATAAGATGTTTTTCAATCATCAGATTGATCCACTCATCATGAGATATATAAGTCTCATCAAACTTGATTTGTGCATCAGGAAAACTTTCAGGTTCTACAATAATGGATGTGTTTTCATCATTACAAGTTTTAATTACAGATACACATGCATCACCCATCATTGCATCTTCAGTTTCACAATAAGATATGGGATCATTATCAAGAGCAATATCTTCAGCATCATTGCCCTTATTCAAACAGTATTTCATCTCTAAAACATCCCATAAAATCTTTGTACTAGGTATCTCTCCATATTCATATATTATGTTGAGTATGATGTTGTCATCTACTGCAGATGTTATAAGACTTAATACTACTGTATCTCCATTATCATTAATAACATCTTCAACATAATCCAGTAAATTTAACTTCCATAGTACTTTTTTCATTTCATTTGTCCAGCTTTCATAATTCATACCTGAAAAAGATGGTAAACCTAGCATTAACCATTTAATAATCTCACCAAATTCCAAATCTGCACCTTGATCAGCAGCTGGTCCATCACCGTCAACCTGAAACAAATCACAAAATTCAGCAACACAATATTTTGCATTTCTCCATTGATGCTTTCTCCTGATTTTTCTTCGAGACTCTTTCAATTTACTTTGACAACCCAATTTCTCCTTCTATTTTCTCCCTTGCAAGAACACTTTTTCCACTGTAGTGTTAACCCACACAGACACCACGGCACCTCACACTCCTCATGTCTGAGGGCTGAGACAACACCGGATCCTCAATGGTAGCGTCGGCTCTCAGTCCCAGAGCCTCAACGCATTCAACGCAAGCTCACACAAATGCACTCTATTGCAGTACTCTCCATGCCCTCAGAAGAAAAAAAAGAAATGCAGCAAATGCCTTTCAAAATTCCTTTTAAAAAAATCTGAATCCAAGAAAAGGACTGCACATAATTATCAATGGCATTATCTAACCAGACACACCACATAGTCCACGACAGGCAACGTTCCTAGTCAACGCAGCAGCGAGTTAGGGAGTGCTCCACGCAGCACTCCACACAGCACGCGATGCTCCACTGAGGTCAAGATTCCTTCTCTGCTCTGACACGGCCACACACAAGTGGACTCCAGCCAGCATGGCTCCTCTCTCACACGAGTATGGAAAACGATGCTTGGTCATAGCCCGCAAACAAGGATGGCTCCTCTCTCACATTTTCGGGTGGTTTTCTCAAACACCCCATTTTAGGGCAGTCTCCAGGCCGATTTCGTCCAGCTGTCTCTCCAACAAATTGAGCTTACAGACAGCTCAAATTACGGGCAGTGATAGCGCTATAGGTGTCTCGATTAGTCGTCTCCACCCTAGCGATCGAAGCAAACTTTAATCCGTTCCAAACCCCCGCGGTAAAATTGTGGCTAGTATCTTTCATCGAACCCACATAGCTGTGAAACAAGAATGCTCTAAATCCTCCGCTGAATCACACACACAAGTCAAAACGCAAGCTCCTTGCATATCAATCTACGCGATCTCTGCAGTAGATCCTCGCAATTTGCACGGCGTTACGGATCACAATTCGCACAGCGTGCAACAACGAAGACTCCTTTGAGCAAATTAAATAAAACAAATGTTCAGTTCCTTTTTCCGTTGTTCAACTCCACAGATCAATATATACTGAAGGACAGGAAGACAGTTCACGGTGCATATGAGGGGCCCAAATTTTTGCTCGGCCGTGTAGAACAACTGGAGAGCTTGCGAGGGCTCTCTCTCTCTCTCACACATCGGCTTCGAACACAATCACTCGAACACTGTCAAAGTGGATACGCAGATCTGGAAAAATAATCAATACGGCCTGGCCGATACGCTCAGACACTCAAAAAAGGGCAATGCAAGGCAGAAAATGATATCTGATGGAAGATTTGAAGGCAACTTCCTCAACCTGAACAATGGAGAAGATTGGCTCATGTTGGCTTTCTCATCAATGAATTCCAGCACGAAGGCTGAACAGATGATAGTGTATGCAGTCAAGGGAGATGGCAGAGAGCCGAGCTTCTTCACAATGGCTCAGTCCATGCTTACTGCTCTTTCTATGGAAATACAATCTCGGCCAGATTCAACTACACTCACCGCAAAATAGGACTTCTCCCTTCGGTGATCATTGAGCAACAACCCTTTATCACGGGCTGCCACAGGCTTCATGCAGGATCGACCTCCATAGCCACCGCATTCCTCAGTCGATGCCGCAAGCATACACCTCCTCTTGCGATTAAAAAAAACGATCTTCTCCCTTCTCTGCCATGATTCTCCTTTGGCATGGGCTCACAAGCTGGGCAAACAATCAACCACCAGATCGACTCCATGATCAAGCGATTTGGGTCACCGCACATAGGCCTCGCACGAAGCAGATCTGAAGACACATGATCTCCTCTTTATGGCAGTGCTCCTCAGCATCCACACCACAACAATGGTGGCAACGTTCCTCTAATCAGGCTGCAAAAATGGCAACGCTCCTCCGTTCTAGAGCTCACTGCACCAGTCCGCCCCTCAAAACTCTATGGCATTCACGTCAAGTTCACCACACCAATGGACCTTTTCAACACAACAATGCAGGAACTCAAAATAAATTTGATCCCTGCACAAACTCACCCATCTGCAGTCTACGCAGCCACAGATCAGGCTCACGCATTCCAGGAGCAGCTTACAATAATGTTCCTCACACAGGCTCTCGACCTCCAAAGACTTAGCCTCAACCACCGTGGAGATAGAGCAACATAGGCCTTTGATCTTATGCTCTGATACCATGATAAAAAACGGAATTACATTAACTAAATGACTCTCCAGGTGAGAACCTGGAGAGTGTACAAACACTCACACAATCTATTACATTCAATCAAGAGAACAACCTAGTACATATAGGCTTTCTCACAATCGGGTGGTTTGAACCACTCCCTGAATATTAGGATCTGAGATCTAGAATTAGAATCTCAATCCCATCCTAACTGAACTTTCTCCATTAATTCTAACATTTTTCAATTAGTTTTATTCAATTTCCAAAATATTTCGACACCTATTTGAAAATAAGCATTACAAAACCTTTCTACACTCAACTATTTTAGAAAATATGTTTTAAAATAAGTATCTATTTAAGTTATCCTAATAAAAAATTGTTTAAAAATCCAGTGACATACGCTATTTTACTTTGTAATTATTATTTTTTAATTTAATAAAACATTTTATTTTTGAAAGTTTAATTTCAACCGTAATTAATTTAAGAAAATTAAAATATGTCACTATAAATCAACCTTATTAAAAGGGTTTTGTCTTATTGAGAGGTTTTAAAGAATTATAATATTAATCATTTTAATAATTAAATTTTCCAAATTGATACGGTACGTTCATGCTGGTGACACTTTTCATTAATATTTAGTTTCATAGCTCGAATATTAAGAGAGATTAGTGTTTCTCGACGGAATTTATTTGTCAAAAAATGGAATCCATCAAATTTGATACTTATAAATATAAGTGAACACTAAATATAACATATCAAGTTTTATATGATTGAGTTAAGAGGCTTATTTTACCATATAGTACAAGGACAAGGATTATGTGTAATTCTATTGTACTCAATTTGGAGTTGACACATATCTCTTAAAAAAATTACTTTAAATGAAAGAACATTATAGGCTATAAAAAAAACATAAATGATTATACATATTTGGTTACTTTTAATTAAAATCATTATAAACCATTGATAATTTCATTCACATTGTGCTCACTTGGTTAGTTGATATATACATATATTTTTTGGTAAGTTGGGTAGGTCTTCTTCATTCATTCAATTTAAAAGCAGGTTACAATAATGTAAAAGACGTTCAGCCACCTCAACCTACCTAATGGGAAACCAGGTTTGTTGGCCACCAAAACGCATTATAGGCCAACCAAAATCTAAAATTTTTATGTCTGTCCATTAAGGCTTTATAAGCCTATAAGCCTGACCAACAATTTCTACATATATACCTACAAAATTTTATAGTGACCGACATATATAATTGTAAAAAAAAAGCATAATTCCAACACAAGTAAACAGGAAAACATCAACTAATCAGAAGACTCTACTGGAGTTGGGTCTCGTGTGCTCAAACTTGACAACTCTAACTGAGGGAGGCATGGATTGTGCTCTTCAATGCGACCAAGGCACTTGTTCTGATGCCGAATCTAAACTTGGATCAGTTGTAGCTCTCTTTTAATTTTGTGCAATCTCGGGTTCAATTCTCTGACATAACTTGAGGAATCATCATAGATCTGCCCACCAGGCTCTTCATAATCCAGTAAAGGTGCACCTTGTTCTTGTACTAGGTGATTCGTCCCTAGGTGTTACCCGGATCTGGAACAAGATCCTGCCAATCCTCCACCTTGACTTTCGTTGTTTTTCAACGATTAAGATTTGTTTCCTAGGTTTTAACCAAATGTTTGACGTCCACAGGCGTGCCTGAAATGTAGGCCTACATCACCTCCTTGAGTCTCTAAGCATTGGTACATCGACCACTCTTTCTCGGTTTACTTCCTGAGGGCACTGCATTATCCCTCGTCTTCCTGTACCTGCTGCCATTTCCATGGCCTCCGACACCCATCGTTTTTGTACCCCGAACCATCGTATCTCGTACACTATCACGTTGAATGCAGCTGGGTCGGTCCAGAAGCCCCACCTCCAGCCCGAGCCAAGATGTATTCATGTTGTCACAAAAGACATTTCTATTACCAATACCTGCTACATAATCATTAGCGAGCACCACAAGACAATCAGGAGCTGAGTTATGCCACCAAAACAGAGTCCATATCATATCAGGTGAGTTGCTCCATCGTTTAGCAATTTGGTGAAACAACCAATGAATGAGAAGGCCATAGAGACATCCTATACTCACTTTACAACAACCTTGAATATTATCTTCGCTGAGGAGATCCTTGAAATTATGAGGCCTCACCCATACTGCCATGCCCCCGAGTCGATTCCTCTCATCGAAGTCTCGTGTGGCACCAACTAAACACCCATTCTTAGTTTGTTCTTTCGTGTTTTCTGGACTACACCTCCAAACCTTATTATCTTATTTCTTCATTAATATTTAAGTGCAGAATTAACATAACATGCAATAGTAACAATATGCTAGCAAGACCAATAACAAACGATATACAAATTTTATAATTTTCATTTATAAAATTTCCATGTAAAATATAATTTTTACAAAGGGAAGGCCAAACTCGGCCTCTACTCGAATTCCTGCAAATTTCTCCTTCCCTCTCAAGTTGTCGTGTTAAATCCCACCTTGCTGCAAGTTGCCACCGAAATTTGCACGTATTCCTGTTTCTTTACATGACTCATCCCGATCAGTGCATGTAGTCGGGTCACTCCCGAGTCAGCATTATGCGCTTCACGACTCTGCCCGAGCTGCGCGCAATTTCGTGCACTACCCAAGTCACCAAATCTATGTATGCTGCCACAACCTTTCACTCAGTCTTCCCCCCCTGCGGGCCCATCTGTCTCTGGGTCTGTTGTTCCGCATTCACTACCACAGTGCGAACTTAATTCTCTTCACACTGTGAACCATGAAGCACTGTTCGATGATTTTTTTGCACATTTTCCTGGCTCCTTATATATATGTGTTTTTTTCAAATGCTTTATGGTTGGGTTGTGTCATTTGGGGGGCTTCAGCCTACCAAGCCAACCCGCTCTACCCCCATGACACACCCACACGTAGCGTCAACCTGCCATAACGCCGCCCACCGCAATGTATAAACTCTCCATGATTGCTTCTCAACACTTCAGGGGTGAAAACATGAAGTTGGGAAACACTTTTTGCTCTTTTTTGACATTGAAAATTGTAAATTTCTATGTTTTTCCAACTTCAACTCCATTAAACTCATATTTTTAATGCAAATTATGCTTTGACATAAAAACAAGATTTGTAGAGAATTGTCTTACCTCCATACTCATATTTTTTTTTTTAAATATTGACATATAGAGAGGTAAATTTGTTGTTTACTAACTGCGGATATTTGAAATTTTGAGGCAAACATAAATAGTCACTTTTTGAACCCTAACTTTTTTTAGGGAAGGTTATTCATTTTTTGGAAATAAAACATATCATCATAATCTACATATATTTCACTAGTGAATTGACTATTTTTCGGTAATTTTCAGATTAAATTACAATTTTTTATTATTTTTTGAAATGGACGAATACAAAAAAACAGTGATGTTTCAGTACATTTTATGACACCTAGATTTTATTTTCAATGTGATCGTCAATAAGAAAACTGAGAGTACCCTTTTGAAGTAGACAGGGAGAGGAATTGCAATGTGATTTTTCTGAATTTTTTGGTGTTGCCATTTTAAAGTTATTGAATTTTCATTCATTGTAATTTTCCGAACAATGAAATTGCACAGTGACATTTTAGTATAAAATTAATAAAAAATTGAAATTTTTAATGAAACTACACAAATATTACATCATCATAAACTAGATTCAGAGATGAATCTAATGGTACTTGGTACGAAATATAACATTTTGTTTTTGTAGGCGTTTTGCCCCTCCAAAGTTGTAGGTTCCTGAAAACTGCAAAATTTTCTGGGTTTTTCGTTGACCAGAAACTCTCGGCCGAGATAATTTCTTGGACGAGACATTTATTAAAATATCGACCGAGAAATTTAAAACTCTCGACCGAGAGTTTAAACCAGCACAGGTTACATTTAACCACGTGGCTAAACTCTCGGCCGAAATTTTAAAAAACTCTCGGCCAAGAGTTTGTGCCTAAGAGTTTACCCAAGCCAACTCTCGGCCGAGAGTTTAGCGAAGGCCAACTCTCGTTCGAGAGATTTATAAACTCTTGTCCGAGAGTTTATTATAAAACATTCTCTAAATGTTAATTCAAAGCCGACGCAATCTTTCGGGCGAGAGTTTTATATAATACCCTCGTTCGAAAGATTAATTCCACACACCATTCTAAACCAACAAAAATTGCGAAGTTGTGAGGGTCCGAAAATTGCGAAGGTGTGAGGGTCTGAATTCTTTTTCTGTCAAGGTGCAAATATTTTCTATGTGCAAGATTCTTTTTGGTAAAAAAAAAAAAATTAAGTTTTTTTGGGTGCGAAATGTTTTTGGCGAAAATCTTTTTGAAAGTTTTTCTGGGTGCAAATTTTTTTTTTTGAAGTTTTTTTGGGTGCATGGATGCATGAAGTATTTTTGCTAAATGCTCTATGAAGACATGGAGTATTTTTGCAAAATGTCTCTATGAAGGCATTAAGTAGTTTTACAAAATGTCTTTATGATTTTAATTATTTATTTTTAATTTTCTCTCTTATTGAAAGCATGAAGTACTTATTCTGAAGTCTTTATGTTTTTTTGGGTATTTGGTCCAAATAGAATTGGATTTTAGATTTCCAATTTTTTGAACATGGGAAACCAAAGGAATTGCCTATCAAGGCACGATTGAAAAAGAACTGATTCAGCGGATAAAAATGAGAGATTACAAAAAAAAAAAGGTGAGAGGAAAGGGAAATATTAAGCCATGAAATAAATGTGGAGGTATAGCATCGTGAAATAGATGTAGAGGTGCATGACAATGACGAGGAAATGAGAAATGTTGAGGAACTTTTCAAGGAGAATATTGAAAACAAAAATATCCAAGAGAATATTGATATCGATCTCACTGGTGAGTCAATAGTTTCTTCAATTTGAATTTTGTATTTTTTTTTAAAAACATTGTAGTTCAAGATAGTTTTAAAATTAAAAGTATGTATATGTCAATTTCAAATTAGAAGTTAATATTGTTATTTATGCAGGGACAACATCAGAACCACAAGAAGATACTACCACACCTCGAATTTCACTACAATTAATTGGAAGTTCCAAGAACATTATATACAACTACAAGTTTCTAGAAAATATGGATCCAACTAAAATTAAAGAATTGGTACCACCAATGGATGAAAGGACAGTTCGAGATAAAGTAAATTTTGGTTTGAAACATATTTTTGAAGTTAATTCTATCATAGCACAAGCTCAGATGTTACGTGGATTTTTAAAGCACAAATCTCTCAAAAATGTTGTGGAATTATTGGGCATTAAAAGTGAGAAAGAGGTTTTAGAAAATGAAATGGTATAAAAAAAAAATTGACGTCGGCGCTTGCCACACTAGCCAAAAAGCGATCTCAAGTTGAAAAGAATGCTCGTAGAGCACTTTTAACAGGTGTAGTCGTGAAATGAACTTCATCAAGTCTGTTGATGTCAGCAACTTCAAAATTGTTTAAAACATCAAGAAAAAGTTTATGGAGGCATACATAATTTAGAATTCAATTAGATGAGAATGATGAACTTGCATGCTGGGCTAATATCTGCAGGCATCAATATCATGATAGACTTCCTGATGGTGTGAGGGATAGGGTAAAAGAGTTTTGGGATTTGAATTCTCATGTGTCGCCAAACGAAAAGGATTATGTGTGACGCTGTATATCTAAGGGAGTTTATGAATCTCATTCCAAACATATAACACATGTCAGTCAAGTAGAATTATTCCAGAACTTTATGGAGAGTAATATTGATGTGAAGATTTCCCTTAGCACATTTGTGAAGATCAAACCATGGTATGTCAGGCCTATCACTGTTCGAGACACATGTTGTTGTCGATACCATGTAGAATTCCAATTATTTTATGAGACATTTTGTAAATTTTGGCATAAAATATTGGTCAAATGACCCCCCTCCTTCAAGTGTTCGTGAATTTTTATCAAAGATATTATGTGCACGAGAGAATAATGAATTATTTTATAAAAAATCACGAGTTGGTGGAAGAAAATGTGCATAATGTTCTCATTTGGAACTCTACGATGCAAAGTATCCCATTGATCCTAATGATCCCAGACTGTCAAATTTTAGTATGAATTGGAAGCGATATGAAAATGTTACTTACACTCCTGTTGCAGATTCAAACACAACATCAAAAAAGATCACTTTACTTGACGACGAGATTCCAGTGACATCTTTTATGGAGAAGTTCAAGGTGCAAATATACAAATATATTAAGCATTTCCATAGAGCACAATGGCAGGATTTACAGTTCAAGAAATCACGTGATGTGTTCCCAAAAGGAACAATATTATCAGTGGTTGATTTCGCTGAGAATTACACGTTTAGTCCACAAAAGGAGATACAAAGTGAGTATTATCATTCAGACCAAGTATCTATATTTGTACATATTTTGTATAGATATGCAGAGCTTGCTATCGATGGTTTTGATAGCGGTGAAAATAATCGTGAGGTGATTAAGGAGTACCATTTCTACATTAGTGATGATCAAACACATGATACATGTTTTGTTCAACATTGTTTTAATGTTATTTATAATGAATTGTTGAAACGAAGGGTCACTTTTAAAGAACATTGGGTATGGTCAAATGGTTGTGCTAGTCAATTTAAATCAGCAAGATCGTTCTTTTGGTTGTCTCGTCTTCATAAGAGAACCAACATTCCACATACATGGAATTTCTTTGAGACAAGGCATGGAAAAGGAGAGCACGATGGTGCTGGGGCATGCGTAAAATGTGCACTTAGGAGGCATCAATTGAATCACTCAGCTTCCTGACTTGCAAATTCTTTAGATGTTTTTAATTGGTGCAAAGACAATTTAAGTCATGTATCGAACCCAAGGATGGCTGATGTGCACAGGTAGGGGTACACATTTAACTAACAATATATTATACATGTCTAGATATATATATGTGTATAAATATATGTGTGTATTTTGTTATCAAAAAAATATTAAATATTGTTCAAAATTTGACTCTTACATGTGCACGTGTGTTTTTCTCAAGCAGGGACTTTTGGAATATTGCAATGGGTGATGTTGATAGATCCTTGCCATTTAATTTCCTTGGAATCCCTCAAACAAGAAGTTTACACTCAATTAGGAGTAAGAACATGACAAATATACATTGCATTGAGAAACGAAAGTGCTCTTTTGTTTGTTCTGCATGTATTAATCAGATAGAGTCCATCAATGACTGTGAAAACCAAATTAAGAATTGACACCATTACCCCCATTTAGAAACGTGACTGACAAGGAAATGGACAATGAAGTGGTTGTGATTGGCAATGATTATGATCATGATATGGTTAGAGAAGGTGATGTCTTCATTTTCATTGCACCAGAAAACAACCAAGAAAAAGTGCATTATTATTTATTACGATGCACTATGTCTAAATCCACATTGCTGCAAGAGTATAATGATCCATCAAATTATACATACCCAATCGGTTCAATGGTGTTAATGGGACATTTCTTTGAAGAAGTAAAGAAATGTAAAGATCATATTATTTTTCAAGATTACCAGCCAGAGGTTATTTATGCCCAATATAGTCACTTGGTCATAGCAACTCGGTTGCAGTTGAAGCAAGTGAAGAGTAGAAAAAAACAGCGACAATGGAGGTTATCGATAGATGATCATGATGCCATTCTGGAAAATTTTCCACTAGCACATTTCATATGAGTGGAACACATTGTTCAAGATGAACAATGAACTTTGATTCTAGGGTTAGAACATATGATTGCTACAACGCATTGGACAATATATAGTTTAAGGCTATATTGTGGGTTTCTTTCAAATAAATGGACATGTAGATTGTTATATGTGTGTTGGTATGAACAATATTATGATCTACTGGATTAGGGTGCTTTGCTAGATAATTAAGTTATGGTGATTGAATGTGTCCATGGTGATTTAATGTGTCCATCATGTTTACTCCTAGATGATCTTAACTCACCCATTTTTTTGCATGGATATGATAGTGATGAATGAATATTTAGTTAAATGTATATATATAATAATGGATTTAATGGTGATTTAATGTGTCCACCATGTTTACTCCTAGATGATCTTAACTCATCCCTTTTTTTGAATGGATATAATGTTGATGAATGAATATTTAGTTAAATGTATATATATAATAATGCCCAAGGTACCCGTGCATTCAAAACTTACCAAACCTGATACCAGCGCCCTCAAATGAAATGACCCAACCTGAACTCATTTCGTCGGGCACCCTTCGCTCAACCGAATGAACACACAAGGGAGCAAACAGAAAATGGACCCCACGAACGTGCACAAGGCACCCGTAAGGTCATAACTTAGAAAACCTGATACGGGCACCCTCAAACGAAACAACCCGACCCGAACTCTTTTCATCGGGCACTCTCCCAAGGCGCAATGCCCTCCACCCGACCGAATGAACGCACAAGGGAGAAAACGACAAATGGCCCGCATGAACGTGCACAATGCACCCGTGTGGTCACAACTTAGCAAACCTGATATGGGCACCCTCAAACAAAATGACCTGACCCGAACTCATTTCATCAGGCACCCTCCCAAGGCGCGACACCCTCTACCCAACCGAACAAACGCATAAGGGAGAAAGTGGAAAATGGCTCACACGAACGTGAACAAGGCACCCGTGTGGTCACAAGTTAGCAAACCTGATATGGGCACCCTCAAACGAAATGACCCGAATCGAACTCATTTCATCGGGCGCCCTCCCAAGGTGCGACGCCCTCCGCCCGACCGAACGAATGCACAAGGGAGAAAACGGAAAATGACCCACATGAATGTGCACAAGGCAATCGTGTGGTCACAACTTAGCAAACCTGATACGAACGCCCTCAAACAAAACAACTCGACCCGAACTCATTTCATCGTCTGCCCTCCCATGGCACGACGCCCTCCACTCAACCAAATGAATGTACAAGGGAGAAAATGACAAACGGGCCACATGAACGTGTACAAGGAACCCATGCAGTCACAACTTAGAAAACTTGATACGGGCACCCTCAAATGAAACGACCCAACCTGAACTCGTTTCATCGGGCGCCCTCCCAAGGCACGATTCCCTCCACCCGACTGAATGAACTCACAAGGGGGGAAATGGAAAATGGTATGCATGAATGTGCACAAGACACACGTGTGGTAACAACTTATAAAACCTAATACGGGTGCCATCTAACTAAATGGCCCGACCCAAACTCGTTTCATCGGGCACCCTCCCAAGGCGTGACGCCCTCCACCCAACTGAATGAACACACAAGGGAGAAAATGACAAATGACCCACATGAACATGAACAAGGCACCCGTGTAGTCACAACTTAGCAAAGCTAATACGGGTGCCCTCAAATGAAACGACTCGACCCGAACTCGTTTTGTCAGGCGCCCTCTCGAGGCGTGACACCCTCCGCTCGACTGAATGAACGCACAAGGGAGAAAACATCAAATAGCCCACACGAATGTGCACAAGGCACCTGTGCAGTCAAAACTTAGCAAACGTGATATGGGCACCCTCAAACGAAATGACCCGACCCAAACTTGTTTCATCGGGCACCCTCCCGAGGCGCGCGCCCTTGCTTGAAGCCCGAATGAACGCACAAGGGAGAAAAAATCATGAACATGCACAAGGCACCCGTGCGGTCACAACTTAGAAAACTTGATACAGGCGCCCTCTAACAAAACGACCCGACCCGAACTCGTTTCATCGTGTGCCCTCTGATAGCATGACATGATGCACCCCTTGTAGCAATAAATCCAAAAAATTTTAGATGCAATTATTATTTCCAAAGGAAAAAAACTCAACTCTCATCAATGTTTCAATATAGATGAAGAGAAATGGTTTGGTAAATTTCAAATCTAAGGAGAAAATTTATTCAAACTAGCTTATAGCTCGTATATTGATAGCTTCAAAAAAGTATCCTACAAATGTCAAATGTCAAATGTTTCTATGTTCATTTGACATGTTTCTATTTTACATGTGCTTGGAAAATATTGTTCACAACATGGAATAGATCCTACAAAGGAATATTCAACATCTTGTAATCGAGATTTAGTTAAATTTCTCCAAAATTTTGTCTTTAATCGTTTACATATTGTACACATCCCCTTGTGAACTATATTTTGTTTTCTCAATATTTTGAAAGTTTCAACATGTTGTATGGAAAACATTCCTATACCTTATTTTGTACAAGCCATTTCCCTTTACTTGGAAGTTGCTATTTTAATTTCTTTTGGAAACATTTTTATGACTCTTCTCAAGTGTCATGAATTTTCTTATTCATAATTGTATTTCTAAATAGTATAATATATAAATCTAACACATGAATAATGTATGTTATTACTTGTAGTTACTATGGCTGTAGTTACTACACAGGAATCAAATACTAATGAAAGAGTGATAACATACATTAGGTTTCCTAGACTTGTTTGGTCAGAACATGGTCATTCCTTTGGATTCATCCTTAGTTCCTTTCGTCCTAGATAGGATTAGAGGGCCTTGGATGGTCTTATATGAGGAGCCTTTATAGGGGTGATCATCGGTGTATGGGCAAGTCCATATTGCGTCAAACTGCATTTATGTCTTACCACATGATTAGGTGTCTATTGAGTTTATATGTAATCCTAGCGTTAGCACAATATCTTTCAGACAATTCTCATACATGGTAATCTCACATAGAAAAATTTCCACATTTCTCGAGGTAGTTCATGTTTCCCAATGCAAGTGGCCATAGAGGTCAAAAAAATCAACTTGGTCTTATATTGTTTAGCATGATGAAAAGATGATATGCCATTTAAACAAATTTCAAACAAAGAAGGCAATGTCAAGTTATAGTTGATCAAATATGGTCAAACAGGTATTGCATGTTTCTAGGTGGCATAACAGGGATAGATTTTGACATAATCTGACATGTAATATGTCAAAATTGGTATATATACAAAAAAAGAGAGGAACAAAACCCATATCTCAGTTTCTCCAAATTCCAAAGGGGCCATAGAACATACACAAGGGCATGATGTTATGGATAGGGTAGTGATGATGTGCCAATGAAGGGCATAATTTGGTCACATGAAACAAGACCTTGATGAAATCAAGTCAAGTTACAACAAACTCATGTGGTAAAATTTCCAACTCTAGTCATTAGAGAAGAAGAAAAAGGGCGACAAGGTCGAGTTTACTAGTTGTTAGAAGTCAAGTCAACAAGTCATAAGAGCTTCAAACTAGACATTTGGAAATTCAAGTGGAACATTGGGGTATCTTTGGACCATTTTTCAACTTCTAGATCATTTTCAAAGGGAGTGTTGGACCTCCAAGGAAATTTGAGTCAATTTGATCCCTTAGTGAAAAAATTCATGAATGTAATTGTAATATTTTAATAAAATTACTTAGTCCCCAACATGTGGATGACAAGTAAATAATTTTTCCTCAAGGAAGAGTCAATTGTTGGCTAGTCATTATCTAGACATTGGAACTTTTTTATAAAAGGTTATCCTCTCTTCTAGAGAAGTTGTTGTTGTCTTGTGAGATTAGTACCATTAATAAAGAATTTCATTAGCAAGCATGTGTAATATTTTGCATTGTGTGGGTTGGCTCTTACTATATTTTTTTTTCTTGTTCTATTGTGTATTCGATTTAACTATTATTTTTTCCAATAAGTAAGATTATACAAACACTAGAGAATCAATCCATTGAGGGCTACATAGCCACGTGGAGGGGGACAATGAGGGAGGAATCTTTTTCTTCTTTTTTTTAATTACAGGTGGGTCATAAAATAGTTGAACCATTTCAGTAGGGAGCTTCAACCGGGAAGAGAGTTTGTATCTCGTTGCATAATTGAACCAAAATCCAAAGAAGGAAATGCTAGGGATCGCTCCTAGTTGGCTCTGAAAAGTGGAAGAAATACTAAGTCACGGGTGAGAGAGATTGCTATTGAAGGTCAATCTCACTTCCTTAATAAAATGAAAGATCAACTTAGAGAGGAGTGTGTTTCACAACCTAGCTATTAAGGTAAAGTTATTATGGCACAAGGTAAAAAGAGTAACAAAAACTTTATTTAATAAACTCAAAACCTTTTTATTTTTGTTTTAGTTTAGGAAATTCACTTATTGATTTTCTTAGAATTATATCACAAATAGTAGATCATTTACATTGTGATATTAAAACAAATCTAAATATGAGCCAAGGTTTGATACATTGAAATTGAATTATTTTTGGATATCATTACCCTTGTGTATCAAGTGATTTTATTGCAAAACTATGCTTTTTACTAGTTGTTACTGAAGAAATCTACAACATTTTTCAATGTTCTCTACCCATACCATATAAATAATTCATTTGAAACATTGTATTTAGATTCTAGTTTGAATAGGTTTGATACATTGAAATTGAATTATTTTTGGATATCATTACCCTTGTGTATCAAGTGATTTTATTGCAAAACTGTGCTTTTTACTCATTGTTACTAAAGAAATCTACAACTTTTTTCAATGTTCTCTACCCATACCATATAAACAATTCATTTGAAACATTGTATTTAGATTCTAGTTTGAATTTATGTTGTTGATTTATTGATTTAGAGTAAGAAATACACTTATATCTAGCTATTGTTGAAGTAAATTTAACTATGGAAATTTTTCGGGCATAATACCCATGGGAAAATTGATCCCAAGAACATAGAAATACAATTTCCAGCTTGATGGAAATTGTTAGCCATACGATATTTTTTACATGTTAGTGATGACTATATCTTGAGTTGGGTTTTCTAGGCGGTTCCTTGTATCAATATGTCATCGAGAAAACCCTCCCAAAACTTTTTTCGCCTTTCTACCTATTCGGTCCACCCAGCGACATCAAAAAACCTCATATCACAATCCTATCTAGCTTCAGCCTTATTGACCGGCCCATCAGCCTTAAAGGGCAAATCCACATCTGTTTCAGAAGTCTACCCTATGTTAGGAAGTGGCGTTTAGGACATTTCACCTTTGGCAATCATCAAAAAGCCAAAAAAGCCCCCATCTGCAGCAGACCTACCATGACTGATCCCATGGTGCAAATAAGGATTGTGTGAAACGGCCTTAGAAATCGCGCCACTCACACCTAGATCTCGGCCATACGCATAAAATCCAATCTCAAGCTAACTATTAGGTTTTTCACAGTGTTCTATGGTTCTACAAAGACAGGAAATATATTTCATCTCATGGAGTAAATGTTTGAGTTTACAGTTAGAGGAACAGCTACTTCTAAATGTATTATGAGCCTGAGATGAAGCTGCAAAACAAAAGTCACTCATCAGGACCTTACAGCTCTTTCCAGCATGAAAATCACAGTAAGAAAGGGTCGCCACTGTCTCAGCAAAATGGTAAATTGTCAAGGCCTAGAACCTCCTTCATTTACAAGCAGAGGGTTAGGGCGCCTCCTTCATCCATAAGCAGAGGGCGCAGGCCAGTGTTGACTCAGAAGGTTGCAAAAGTCCAGGCTTGCCTTTACTGAAACAATGAAACAATATCTTCAGGTTTCATGAATGTAATTGATGACCATAACAGGAATATAGTGGGAATATGATAAGCTCAAAGGAAAGGGGAGTTTGGCCTGATAAAGGAGCTCATTTCAAACTTGCAAACCATATGGATTGTTGAACTTTAGAAGGACTTGTCAGCAGTAAACATCCAAATCATAAGAGGCCTGTTTTGTTCAAGATCGAATGGAATAGAGGCTGTTAACCAATGCCATTACACAGGCAGAAAGAGAGCCCTTAGCTTTTTCAAATGCACTGACCTTCATAGTCACAAAGAGTTTTTGTCAAGTAACAGGTCATGAGATAAACAATCCAAATGATAAATTTCTCAGTCACCCTTAGAACAGTGTCACTGTGGCTAGGGTTTTTCTTCTAAAAACAAAGTGATGCTTGCAAGTAAAGATGCTAAGATTGGTGTTTTTCAAGAAGTTTGATTACCACCACATTCAGAGAAAGGCTGTGTCGAACCTAATGGTCAAAAAGTCTCCGGACACCTTATCTGATGAAGAGCCTCCTCCATGCATGAGTAGAGGGCCGAAACTACTACAGGGTGCTGAAACTGATTGATACAAGAAAGCAGTGGAAGGATGCCAAAAAGGAAGAAAGGTCATTTCACAGATGAATGATAGTGCTGATAATGTAAAGGTATTGATACTCCTATTTCAAGAACTATCTGTCAGGCTATACCTACAGTAGGAAAGAGGCAATATTGAATATATGTGTGCCACTGATACCAAAAAGAAAACTGTCTCCTTGAGGAAAGGTCAAGCAACAAGACAATGTCATATACCAAATTACAGCTTTCAAATGTTTTGGTGCATTATGAATAGCCCTTCCTTGCTAACAATCACCAAGAGAGGGAAACAGTGAACATAGTTCAGTTATGAAATATTTCTATTGACAAAAAGGGGTTTAACACACTGATCAGAACAAAATAAGGACTGTGTATCAAAAAGCCCTGTTTTCATATTCTACAAGCTTGTCTTTTCAGATGGGAAGGCAAATGGGTACACAATCTTATGAACAGGCAGAAGAGGTTGGTTTTGATGAAGTTGCCACTGTTTATAAGTCTTAAAACAAACACGGTTGTCATCATTCCAAAGAGCAGACTTAGCACAAAGATACAATATTAAATAAAAAGTGGCAGAGATGTGGCATCATGAGTTGTCAAGCAGGAAATTATAATAAAAATGACCCTCTTTGGAGAACATTGCAGGTCATAAAGGATGCAGCCACTGGTACCTGTACCATTTAGACACAGTGGCAAACATAGCCCCAAGATTATGGAGATTTGTTTTAGAGTCCAAAGGTTAGTGATGAAAGGTCCACCAAAGAAACAAAGCCGGAGGTTCTCTACCTCACACCTGTGCTAAGGTCCGCGATCTACATGTGATCAAATGATTGGCAAATCTCCAAAGCCAGTTTTGAATGTACCAAAGTTAAAAGGATTGAAGGTTTTTCAAAAAAAAAAAACAAAAAACTCCGCAAAGAAAGCCAAACCACAGTTCTATTTTACCTTTTAAAAATAGAAATGACCGATTGATAGTGTTTTTTTGAAAAACGATATAAGTTTGAAGTGTAAAAGTGGGAAATTCACTTTCAAGAAAACTAGAGTCAAAATCCCATGCATCCACAGCATCAACAAGCGAGAAAAACCGGGCGAAAATTCACAAATCTGCACTCGGAGGCGGCGCGACGTGCCTGGAATTCGGCGCGACGTGCCTGGGCATCGTTTTACAAAGGTTTTCAACACCGGCGCGACGTGCCTGTAGGTGGCCGCCCGACCACACGACAGGCCGACCCGACACGTTTCTTTTGCGCGACGGGTTTTCTCCAGAGGTTGCCGCGCGACTTTTCCAAGCTATCCAGGGTTTCTTGCATCCTTTCAAGCGAGCATCCATCAAATTCGAGGTATTTTTATGAACTCCCATCGAGTGCAAGGTGTTGATAAGTGACAAAAATGTTTGAAAATCCCGGACCTTGCCATTTTTGCTAAAAACAAAAGCAGTTTTCCTACACAGTGAGATGAGGTAATTGCAATATGGGGTTTTATGGTTAGGAACCAGTTTGTGTCGTTTTCAAATCATTGTATTTATTGATAGCAGAGGTTTCAAGAGCAGAGTGACTGTTGCCTATCTTACAAGCACACCTTTGTAACAAACTGCCCCTCCTATTTCACTAGATTTCACTACTGTAAGTTTGTTGACAGAGAATTTCTAAGGGTGGATAGGGCCATTTTTCTAGAGGGCAAGGTTTGTTGGTGGTCAAATCTGAACTTTGAAGGCAGAGGTATACAAGTGATTTCTTAAAAACTTCACAAGAAAAGTGTCCCTCATAAAGCACTGTGTATTGTTAACCTAGGTTTGCCCTCTTTCTTCACCTCATTATCATGTTAAAAAACTGATTGACAAAGAGACTCTACGAGTAAATGTTGCATTGGAGGGCATGATTTCATTGATGTGTTTCTAACTCTGGAGGCAGAGGTACAAAGGCAGTTTTTCTTGTTCTCTTAAAACTTCACAAAGAAAGGGGCCTTTTTCTGAAAAACAGTTTGTTAGTGTTTGAAATTTGATATCAAAGGCAGGTGTATATAGGTGTTGATGGACTATTTAAACTCACAAATTTGAAAATAGTTCCTGGCTGAAGCAGAGAGTATGTTCTCTAAACCACTGTTGCATTTATTTTTCACCTAAACTAAGTCTGCTTGTTCATTACACTACATTATCATTCTGAAGATTGTTGAACAGAGTAATTTTGAGGGTGAAATAAGGCCATGTTCTAGAAGGCATTTGTTGATGATCAAGTTTACATCAAGGGCAGAGTTATAAAGGCAGTGATTGACTTCTCAAAAAGTCACAAGTGAAAGGTTTTTCTCTTAACACAGTGGGCTAATTTTTCACCTAACCACAGGGTCTCTTTCTTTTCCCACTGTGTGGTCTCCACAGAAGTCTGCTAACAGGGGCATATTTTTAAGGTGAATGACCTGAAGAGCAGGGTTTTAATATTTGAGTTTTGTTTTGAAAACACAATTACCAGTGTAGGTTGGCCTAACCAAATCACAAGAGGGGTGATTGTTCAAAACAGTACACAGGGAATCTACAAAGCAGTTATCCCATCTTTTACACATGGTACCATTGTTAAAAGTTTGCATGGCTGAAGTACATACAGAGTTGAAGGACTATTTTTAAGAAGTATAGAGGTGACTTATTCAAAGAAACATTGTTGCATCTTATTCAAATCCACAGTGTCCATATCTGTCCAAACAGTATAGTGGCCATTTTCAATCCAGCAGGGCATTGTTCATAAAAGGCAGTTGGTTTCTTCCAAAGCATAGTTAGGTCAAAATGCCTCCAAAGCAAGACAACAGGAGCAACATGATAGTGGTGAAGATCAGCAGAAGCAGGAACCAGAGGAGGATAGTGCTGAACAGCAGCAGCTCAGCAGTTTGAGCAACAGCATAAGGATGATGATCAAGAACAGCAGTTTTAAGGAGCACCCGACACGGAAAGAGAAGAAAGACATATCAGCCCTTGATATTTTGGCATCAGATTCGGAGCATGTTGCTATGGACCCTTGAGGGTCATGCATGCCAATTTTGGACCTATTTCGGCAACTTTTTGTTTTTCGGCATTTTTTGGGTTTTTAGTCAAAAACTCATAATTGCGCCGTTTCAGTTCGAGGATTTTTCAAGGGAGGAGGATGATACCGATGGATGCCATAATTCCATGAGCAGGTCTCCAGCGATTTTCAGGGCATTTGAAGATCATTCGCCCCCTCAAATTGGCGAAAAACACCCTCATTTTGCACATTCTGCCCGCCATATCAGCAGTCTGATATTTTCTGGGTTTTTTCACACAGGTACAGTTTTGGATGACTTCCGGACCTCGGATTGAGTTGGTTCCAGTTGCGCCGGAAAATAGACACAGAAAGCTTTCCAGCAAGCCCTCATGAGCCTCATTTCGACATCAGGAAGGCTGCCATTTGCATCCAGCAAGTCAGGGGACCTTTTTCAGGCATAAATATGAAGTATTTTTGTAATTTTTGAACCTCAAAAATCTGCTTTTCCCAAATGTGCGTTAAGCTATTTTTATCCTTGGGAAATGATGTAAAGTCAATATAATTTCAGTTTTTAGCAGTTTTTTAGATATTTTATGGGATATTTTGTGCCTTGGGCTTTGCAAAGCCTCAAGGACAAGTTTGGATATTTTGACTTGGCCAATGGGATAGCTAGTTGCTCCATGAGGTTTTCCTCCCTCAAGCCTATTTATCCCATGGTTCTCATTGTAAATCAGAGGCTGAACTTGAGAGAAGAATTAATGCATTGGTCATATGAGCTTTGAAGAATACACTTGAGTTATGATTTTTGGACTGCCTCTTGGATGTTTTTGAGGAATGATGAAGGATTGTTGATGGATTCCTTGACATGGTAGAATGGTATAGTGCTTCTTAATGTGTTTTGTCTTCTAGTTTTCACTCATAATTCATATTTCTTGCTGCTATAGATCGGTAAAGATTGATTTTGAGATATGCCCATGGAGGCACCTCAAAATCCCTGAATCTTCATAGCTTGATGTTTTCTTCTCCCTTAGTTATGCTAAAGAATTCTTAGCTGCTCTTTAGTAACCTAAGGTATTGTTGCTAAGTTTTATTCATCAGTTCTATGTATGTTAAGTAGGATGTATGGTTTGCCCTACCTACCTACAAGCTGCCCATAGTTCTGTCCATAAAACTTTCTCTTTGACTGATTTTTTGATCATCTTGTTGAACCAAGGAGGCCTAGTCCCGATCTAGCCCTTTGCCTAAAACTATGAAAACTTATTTTTCCAAGTGCCCAATGACTTAGAGACTATGTTTAGGCATTCCAGCATAGTTTATGAGTTGTTAGTTTGTCTTATATGTTTTCCCCAAAGTCTGATAGCCATTTCCCGAAGTTAGAGGGTCTTATACCTCTATGTATGGCTGGAATGTTTGATTTCTATGTGTTAATTAGCTCATAGTTATACTTAGCATGATTAATGGCTTGCTATTACATGTTTATGTCTGCTATTAACTAGTTACACTTGAAATCCCTTGTCTTTCACCAACTTGTTGTCCACTTAATCCATTTTGCCCAGAGATCCCTTCTACCGTGAATCAAATCGGCCCTACAGCAGCTTTACATCATCACTTCATAGCTTCCTTGACCTGTTTGACCCCATAGCCCAATTTATCTACATCTTATTATCCAGTTTATGTATTTGATCAGTTTCATCCCTCACAAACTAAAAAATAAAAAACCAAAAAACTCACTTCATAACTAGCCTAATATCAAAACACCATAAGCAAACACACCGACATCTTTTACACATATAGAGAGAGCCCTCTCTGAGTCCAGGAAGGCTAGGTCCTTGGGCTCCAAAGCTTGGTTTGATGTTACATCGTCATTTGGCCAGCCAATCGGCCAAATCACGGGACCCTAACATAATGGCGATCACGGTGGGACTTTGAGTTAGTGACAATCTAAGGACACCTTAGAACTCTATAAGTCCCTTATTTTTAAGAATACTGTTTGATTGACTTATCCCACCGCTCCCTAACATAATGGCGATCACGGTGGGACTTTGAGTCAAAACATCCTAGGTATCCCTTAGGAACTCTCAAAATCTCAGTCAAACTTAGAAGAGTAGAATCTAGTTGTCTCACCATCCTAGCAAAATGATGAGTCAGTTATAGGAAATTCTTCCAAACCTCAGGACTACATAAAACTCAAAAAAACCCCAAAACACTCCCTTAGATTGGATTTTGACAGTGCTGGTGGTGGACCATACAAATATACCTCAAAACAACTAAAAATCCACCTGGCGACTCCACTAGCCTCTAGTAGGCCTTACTACCTTGCTAAATTTTAGAATACCATTCGATTTTGCCACCTCATCGCACCCTAACATAATGGCGATCACGGTGGGACAACGAGTGATTAAAAAGCTTAGTTTCCCTCATCTTTAGAAGCCTTTAAGAATACTATACGATTGACTTATCATACGCTCACTAACATAGTGACACTCACAGTGGGGGACCTTAGGAGTTGGTGACAATCTAAGTACAACTTAGTAACTCCAGAAGTCTCGATCGAGCTTAGTAAACTTAGAGATTGTTTGAAGAAGTGAAAATGACTCTTTCACCATCTTAGCAAGACGATGAGTCGATTTATAAACTCTTTCGACCTTGTAGGCACATAAAACTCAAAAACCCCCAAAAACATTCCTTTAGATTGGTTTTTGACATTGCGGTGGACCATACGAGTTTATCTCAAACAAGCGACAATCCACTGGCGACTCCACTAAACTTCTAGTAATCCTTACTACTTTTCAAAACTCTAGGCTACTGTCAGGTAAACCTTTCCCATCCTCACTAAAATAGTGGGAGATGGTAGAAGACAACGAGTACATAATGATCCGACCAAGCTACTTATAGACTCTTTGGTCCTTTGGAAATTGCCATAAACAAACAATGGATCCATAGACTCATTTTTTTAAGAGTAAACTCTTTTTTGTTCTCATCACCTAGCAAAGTGTTGAAACAAGCCTAGAAGATACTTTAAACCATAGGCTGCTGTAAAACTCGAGATAATCCAAAAACATTCTCAGTTAGTTCTTGGTGGTCGGACCATAGCTATCTTTACAAAAACAACCCATTTTCACCGGCGACTCCACTATCCATCTGTTACTTTGACCATCCTTCACCTTAGTAGAACCTTAGAAAAATCACCATCCCGAACATTCACAAATACCATTCTCTCTAAACTACGGATCTAAAATACGGCTTCCCGAAGAATCAATACCGAGGGATCCCATCCGGACCCCAGTCCCCCCATCATAGTAGATGACCCGGAAAAGATTAACGGCAAGCACGAGCGATCGTAGCTACGAATGGATCCACATCGTCGAAACAGATACGTACCTAAAACTCGCAATATCATACAGATTCACCTTCGGAACTAGAGTCATCACAAGCTCTTCCCGAAGCAAATCATATAGTAAGATAAACTTCGACGATCTTGAACCTGAACCCTACAGTCTATTAGAAGTTTCACCCACCACTCACGATTTCACGACTTCTTTATCAATTTGGCTCTATCATCCTGAATCTGCTCAAAACGGATCACTAGTCCAAGTTCATCACTACCACTTGTTCAAACCACTTCATTTCAACCTACGAGTCCTCATCTTGCGCATCATCCATTAGCTCCGGGTCATGGCGGCACAGTACGCACCTTTGGTGTTACCACCACCTTTTAGCTCCTCTCCCAAACAAATATCAAGACAAGATCCCACACTTTCTTTGGAGAAGACACCACCACACTCAACGGCCTTATAAGTAGAATGAGCGATGCTTATGAATACTAGAGGTACAAGACGAAATTTGTCCGAATGAGAATATTTGCCCAGTCTTGGTGGCGAACCCTAAAACATGGTTTAAAAACTTGCCTCCAAACGACATCCACAGCATCCTAGAACTCTACCAAGTCTTCACGGGTAGTGGGAAGTCAAGAGAACCCTATTCAAATCTGTCGAGAATATAACAACACAAACGGGAAAATGAGGAAAGTGTCGGGGCATACGCACTAGGTTCAACGGTGTGCATGCAACTCCCTCACCTCATTTCAAACCCCCACTTGGTTTAGTCTTGGTGAAATTCCCCAAGGGTTTGATCCGGACATGACATATCATGCGAGAGACAAGGATCCCCCTACCCTAGAGGAAATGCAACAAATAGCCATAAAAACATAAGCCAACAGCGAGAAAAAGAGCCAGGACTGAATTCGAAGGAAAAGTCCCATATGAAGATAAGGTCTCCACTTCATCTCCTTCTAGATCCGAATAGATGGCACAGTCAAATCCATGACAAAGATGTGGGAAAAAATGAGTGAAAAAGTGCCTCTAAGGACAACCAACTAAACCCTCAAAACGGAAACGAAGGCTTTAGAAAAAGATCGGTCTCAAAAATAAACCGAGAGGAAATGATCGATAGAGGATCGAGACCATCCTTCGATGGGGAGTATGTTGATGAAAAGAATAAGGATACGGCACCCAAGTGATGAAAATCATTGGAAACTCATGAGTTACGATAACGAGAGTAAGGTTTACCCCACGAGCGGAGAAGAGCGAGGATTGTGCTCCCCGAGTGGGACGAAACGGAAGCTATGAAGATCTCGAGAAGATCTGCCTTACTTAGATTTTGAGAATGCCATTATAGAAGATCATGAGCGTTATAACCTTAGAGCGAAGAGAAAAACCAGACCCGCTCAGAGAAGTAGCCACGACAACACTAAAACCTACGCTTCACCATCCTTAAAAAAGCCACGGATACTTAATGAAATTATAGCTAAGAAAATTGACCAGAACAAAGATAAGGTTATTCAAACAAATCTTAGCTCGGATACTCCCCTAGTACCTCCACAAAGACTCTAGGCGGCGGCAATCGAAACAATGTCTCAAACGAGAATAAACAAATTAAGAGCATGAAAAGGTCATGTCCGAAAAAGCTGAAACAAATGCGCCCAAACTACAAACTCCTTTTAGTTTCGAAGGGAAGTTCAGAAATAAAAATTACCATGCCCCCTTGCGAGCCAATAATGGCAGATAGGTATAGATCTCAAATTTTCAAAAGTTTTTGACATAGGGAGCAAGGCAAATACTTTAAATCTGACGAGAAACAAACCCGAGCTCTTGTCAGGCCCGAAAATAGAAGGTCAAATGTCCCGAGAAGGATCTTGTTTCTCCCCCTTCCTATGCTTTCGAACATACGGGGGAAGAAAAGAAGATATTTTTATGGGCACCATGTTAGATTCTGGTGCCTCCCATAACCTCATGCTAAAAGTCATGGAAAACCTAAGACTAGAAGTAACTCAACCCTACAAAAACACCGTATTCCTTCGACTCGAAGTCAGGTCAAATGTTTAGGCCCTAATAAAGAACCTGAAGGAATGCTCTAAAGACAACATCGACCATTTTGAAATCACGGATTACGAAATGGAAGAAGAATCAAAACCTTTAGGATCTATACCCTTATGCTTTCGTCATTCCGGACTTTGAAAATTTGCATCCTAAAGATCTCTCGACGAATTATTCGGGAAAACCATTGCTCGAGTTAACTCTCACCTAAATCAAGCGAGCTGATTGAGAAGGAGAATTCAAATCTAAGATAGAAGATAAAGCAAAACACCAGCAGGATCTCTACCTTTGCGGGAGTCATTTGAGTTCATAAAGCAAATTAGCCCCCAGACATCCTCGAGAAAAAACTCATGAATTACATGATAACTATCCTCAGCATCACAAAGAATTGGTTGAAGATAAAAACAAACAGAAATGAAAGAGAACCACGGGGATCTCTCTAAGGACATGAGTGATGATTCATCGTCTCTCATAGGTGAAAGCAAAAAAAGACATTCATCCTTTAAATCTGATTTCCCAAAGAAAGAGGATTGTTGTGGAGAAGGAAAATGCCCTCCCTTTTTAACTGAAGAGAAATACGATCAACTTATAAACATACGGACGACCTACGGAATCTTCACATAACCACAACTTTTCTAATCTTTCTCCTGTTAATCTTGCATGTCTTAAATCGAGAAAAATAGATGTGTAGATAAATTTGAAGAAAAGCAATCTGATAGTCCAATGTGCATGGTTGATGACATTTCTTTTGTTAATGATTCTCGAGAGTTTGATCGATATGTTGATGATTGTGATTTCCAAGCAGGACACTAGCTATGCGGAGACACTCGACTTTGATTTTTGGGAGGAAGCTCGGTTTCATAAACTTGAGAAAAGTGAGCAAGCATTACGGGTCATATATGACAACGATGAGGATAGCCTTGAAAATTGAAATGCAGTGAAGAGTCTCGGACTCTTTTCTCTACTTCACTTGATCCATCGAGAGATAACATTCACATAATTGGAGATCAACGATGCAGCTTTGATGATGAGCTTGAGAAGATGATGAATTTCTTGAGCATGTTTTTAAATGAGAAACCTTTTCTGAAATAATTGAGGAAATCATTTTGGATACCGGAATCTTCCTTAACTCTAGATTTGCAACCACAAAGTTCCATTGAGTCACAAATTGCGGATGAAGAAAAAAGAGGCCGATAAACACATGAGGAAGTTGTCTCACTACCCTTTCAAGATAATTTACTATCACGGTGTATCACCTTTCACCAAACTAATAACCTCCCTGGAGGTTTTCGGTCCACTTAATCGAACACATCGACTTGGAATGAAAACTACCTTAACGATACATGATGAGTCTAACGATTCGGGTGATCATGAAGAAGGATTGCTACCGTCCCAAATATGACGAGTGGAAGAAGAGTAGTCTTGAATGAATCCACATGTATCAAAACCTCTAGATCGGGCATTATTCCAAGATCCATTTCTTTGTTTTCCTTAAGAAGTACGAAAGAGTAGTCTTGAATGAATCCTATATCCTCCAAAACCTCTAGATCGAGGCATTATTCCAAGATCCATTTGATGTTTTCTTAGAAGTACGAAGGTAGTCTTGAATGAATCCACCATATCTCAAAACCTCTAGATAGGGCATTATTCCAAAAGATCCATTTTTGTTATTTTCCTTAAGAAGTACGAAGAGTAGTGGGTTTTATCATGAACAAGTTGTTTTTGCCCGAGAATGAGAAAAAGCTTAAGCACTCATCCGGAAACAAACCAAGTGGGAGTGGCCTTTTCATTACTTCTACATCATGAAAGAACTAAACTTGAGAATCACCCATTTGATCATCTGCTTCGGGCGGTTACATTGGAAGAGAGTTCACCAAATGAATGTATGTTGTGTACGATTTAGATTAGGATAGATGTGATAGTTAAAACTCAACCTTGTGAGCACTTTTTTTTCATTTTATATGATTTGTTTGAAGAAAAGTGAAAAAACGAGAAAATACAAAAAACGGTGAAAAGTAGAAAAAGAGAGCGGGTTTCTAAAAAACGGTGGTAAAGCCCCATGTTCCAAAAAAAGCAGGTCCTTCGGAAAAGCGCGCAAGTCTAAATGCGCTACTAGTACTTCAATGTCTTGTGTGACTATCTGCTTTAATCATAGCTTGAGCATGTTTAAATTTATTTCTTGATAAGTTAGTGAGTGTCGAGATAGTCAACATTGTGTAAGATTGACTTATCAGAGCTTAGATTAGAGGAGAGATTACGGTTCACATGCCTAAAAACGAACCAAAGAGAGAAGCGAGGGATGAAAAACACATTGTACATCTTGGCCACGCTTGTCTAGTTTCCTTTTGTTTGCGGAATAACATTTGTGTGCGGCTTGTCTTTTATGCGCAAATCCATGACAAATCGGTACTTAATCGTTTGATCATTTTTAAATTTCATGTTGTAGATTAAGAAAATGAAAATCTGTCAAGCGCTTAATCTTGACGGTCGATCTAGTTTTAGGTAGAGAAATAGAGTTCATCGGCTGTCTGAACTCCCGGCGGATATAAGGTAGAAATAGATAGTTTCATTTCTCGAAAAAGAAAAAATATGCATTGTCGAAAAGGTATATGGATTCGGAATGCGCCGAACGGAGAGAAAAAATGTTAGGAAAGATAGTGGGGTAGGTAGAAGTATCATTGATATTTAACATCCTGACACTTTTCAGAAATAACATCGAAAAGGTAAATTTTTGCACCCCGATGGATAGAGCCTTTGATGTTGCAATAGTGAATTACGGACACCTCCGGCGAGGAGCGCCCTCCCCAAATGGAGCCAGCAGTAGCTGTCGATGCTTTTACATATTGATGACTATGTGACCGGGTTTTCTAAGCCGTTTTCCTTATGTCGATATGTCATCGAGAAAACCCTCCCAAAAACTTTTTTAGCCTTTCTACTGTCGATTACCCACAACAACGCCAAAAACCTCATATCACAATCTATCAGCTTGGTATATTGTTGCCCATCGACCTTGAAAGGCAAATTCACATCTGTTCAAAGTCTCCCCTGTTAAGAAGTGGCGTTTAGGACATTTCACCTTTGGCAATCATCAAAGCCAAAAAGCCCCCATCTCTGTTGACGGTTCCTACCATGGTGATCCCTTAATTTGCAAATGAAGTTGACAAAGAACGGCGCCAAGTGCCTTATCTACTAGATCACGAAGCCTTTACATAAAATCCAATCTCAAGCTAACTATGGGTTTCCACAGGTGTTCTGTGGTTCTCGAGAACGGAAATATATTTCATCTCATGGAGTAAATGTTTGAGTTTACGAGTTAGAGGAGCAAAATTTGCTTCTAAATGTATTATGAGCACGAGATGGTGAAAAACAAAAAGTCACTCATCGGGACCTTACGACTCTTTCCGACGCAGAAAATCACGGTAAGAAGAGGTCGCCCTTTGTCTCGGCAAAATGGTAAATTGTCGAGGCCCGAACCTCCTTCATTTACGAGCGAGGTTAGGGCGCCTGTCCTTCCTTCAACAAAGCGAAGGCGCCGGAGGCCGGTGTTGACTCGAGAGGTTGCAAGGGTGCAGGGTTGCCTCTCTTGAAACAATGAAACAATATCTTGAGGTTTCATGAATATGAGTGATGACCATAACGGGAATATGGTGGGAATATGATAAGCTCAAAGGAAAAGGGGAGTTTGGCATTTGATAAAGGAGCTCATTTCAAACACAAACCATATGGATTGTTGAACTTTAGAAGGACTTTGTCGGTAAACATCGAATCATAAGAGAGCTGTTTTGTTTCAAGATCGAATGGAATAGATGATGTTAACCAATGCCATTACACAGGCAGAAAGAGAGCCCTTAGCTTTTTCAAATGCACTGACCTTCATAGTCACAAAGAGTTTTTGTCAAGTAACAGGTCATGAGATAAACAATCCAAATGATAAATTTCTCAGTCACCCTTAGAACAGTGTCACTGTGGCTAGGGTTTTCTTCTAAAAACACAGTGATGCTTGCAAGTAAAGATGCTAAGATTGGTGTTTTTCAAGAAGTTTGATTACCACCACATTCAGAGAAAGGCTGTGTCGAACCTAATGGTCAAAAAGTCTCCGGACACCTTATCTGATGAAGAGCCTCCTCCATGCATGAGTAGAGGGCCAAAGCTACTGCAGGGTGCTGAAACTGATTGATACAAGAAAGCACTGGAAGGATACCAAAGACTGAAACAAGGTCACTACACAGATGAATGACAGTGCTGATAATGTAAAGGTACTGATACTCCTATTTTCAAATAACTATCTGTCAGGCTATACCTACAGTAGGAAAGAGGCAATATTGAATATATGTGTGCCACTGATACCAAAAAGAAGCTGTCTCCTTGAGGAAAGGTCAAGCAACAAGACAATGTCATATACCAAATTACAGCTTTCAAATGTTTTGTTGCATTATGAATAGCCCTTCCTTGCTAAAATCGCCAAGAGAGGAAAAAAGTGAACATAGTTCAGTTATGAAATGATTCTGTGGGCAAAAAGAGGTAACACAATGATCAGAGCAAAATAATGACTATGTATCAAAAGAGTCCTGTTTTCATATTGCCCAAGCTTGTCTTTCGTATGGGAAGGCAAATGGGTACACAATCTTATGAACAAAAAAGTGTATGAGGTTGGTTTGATGAAGTTGCCACTGCTTATAAGTCTTAAAACAAACACTATGTCATCATTCCAAAGATAAGACTTAGCACAAAGATACAACATTAAATAAACAAAGAGTAGATGTGGCATCATGAGTTGTCAAGCAGAAATTATAATAAAATGACCCTCTTGAGAACTCCCTCTTGAGAACATTGGTGTGTCATAAAGGATGCAAATGACTGGTATTCGTACTTCATTAGACACAAGTGGCAGTCATAGTGCCCAAGATTGTGAGATTTGTTTTAGGGTCCAAAGGTTAGTGATGAAAGGTCCAACAAAGAAACAGAGGCCAGAGGTTTCACCCTTCTTCACACCTGTGCTAAGGTCCGCGATCTACATGTGATCAAATGATTGGAAAATCTCCAAAGCCAGTTTTGAACGTACCAAAGTTAAAAGGATTGAAGGTTTTTAAAAAAAAACAAAAAACTCCGCAAAGAAAGCCAAACCACAGTTCTATTTTACCTTTTAAAAATAGAAATGACCGATTGATAGTGTTTTTTGAAAAACGATATAAGTTTGAAGTGTAAAAGTGGGAATTTCACTTTCAAGAAAACTAAAGTCAAAATCCCGTGCATCCACAGCATCAACAAGCGAGAAAAATCGGGCGAAAATTCACAAATCTGCACTCAGAGGCGGCGCGACGTGCCTGGAATTCGGCGCGACGTGCCTGGGCATCATTTTACGAAGGCTTTCAACACCGGCGCGACGTGCCTGTAGGTGGGCGCGACGTGCCTGTAGGAGGCCGCCCGACCACACGACAGGCCGACCCGACACATTCCTTTTGCGCGACGGGTTTTCTCCAGAGGTCGCCGCACGACTTTTCCAAGCTCTCCAGGGTTTCTTGCATCCTCTCAAGGGAGCATCCATCAAATTCGAGGTATTTTTATGAACTCCCATCGAGTGCAAGGTGTTGATAAGTCACAAAACTGTTTGAAAATCCCGGACCTTGCCATTTTTGCTAAAAACAAAAGCAGTTTTCCTACACAGTGAGATGATGTGATTGAAATACGGGGTTTTGTGGTTGAGAACCAGTTTGTGTCGTTTTCAAATCATTGTATTTATTGACAGCAGAGGTTTCAAGAGCAGAGTGACTGTTGCCTATCTTACAAGCACACCTTTGTAACAAACTGCCCCTCCTATTTTACTAAGATTTCACTACTATAAGTTTGTTGACAGAAAATTTCTAAGGGTGGATAGGGCCATTTTTCTAGAGGGCAAGGTTTGTTGGTGGTCAAATCTGAACTTCGAAGGAAGAGGTATACAAGTGATTTCTTAAAACTTCACAAGAAAAGTGTCCCTCATAAAGCACTGTGTATTGTTAACCTAGGTTTGCCCTCTTTCTTCACCTCATTATCATGTTGAAAAATTGATTGACAAAGAGACTCTAAGAGTAAATGTTACATTGAGGAGCATAGTTCGTGGATGAGTTTCTAAACTTTGGAGGCAGAGATACCAAAGTGGTATTGTATTTCTCAAAACTTTCCAAAGGTGCAGAGTCATTTTCTGAAGAACAGAGTTGTTAGTGTTTGAAATTTGATATTAAAACAGGGGTACAGGTATTTGGGTGGCTCTCTTAAACTCACAAGCAAAAGAAGGTGTTTTCTAAAAACCACCGTGCAATGATTTTTCACCCAAACTAGGTCTGTTTCTTCCTTACACTATATTATATCATTCTGAAGATTTGTTGACAGAGGAATTTTGAGGGTGAAATAAGGCCATTTTCTATGAGGCTCGGTTGTTGATGATCAAGTTTAACATTTGAAGCCAGGAGTACACAGTACACTGAGGAGCAGAGATTGTTGATGGTTAGATTTTGACATTAAAGACATAGGTACCAAAGTGGTGATTGACTTCTCAAAAGTCACAAGTGAAAGGTGTTTTCTTTAACACTTCACCTAACCAAAAGGTCTCCTTTCTTTCCACTGTATGGTCTCTACAGGAATCTGTTGACAGAGGTATTTTTTAAGGTGAATGACCTGAAGAGCAGAGTTTTTTCTATATTGGGGTTTTGTTTTGAAAACACTAATACCAGTGTTGGTTGATCCCTAGCAGACTCACCAAGAGGAATGATTGCTTAAAACTACATACAGGAAACTTACACAGCATATTGTCTCATCTTTATTGATGGTTTTCTATTGAGAAGTTTACATAGCTGAAGTGTATCCAGATTTGAAGGACTGTTTTTAAGAAGTACAGAGGTGACTTATTCCAAGAAACATTGTTGCATCTTATTCAAATCCACAGTGTCCATATCTGTCCAAACAGTATAGTGGCCATTTTCAATCCAGCAGGGCATTGTTCATAAAAGGCAGTTGGTTTCTTCCAAAGCATAGTTAGGTCAAAATGCCTCCAAAGCAAGACAACAGGAGCAACATGACAGTGGTGAAGATCATCAGAAGCAGGAACCAGAGGAGGATAGTGCTGAACAGCAGCAGCTCAGCAGTTTGAGCAACAGCATAAGGATGATGATCAAGAACAGCAGTTTTAAGGAGCGCCCGACACGGAAAGAGAAGAAAGACATACCAGCCCTTGATATTTTGGCATCAGATTCGGAGCATGTTGCTATGGACCCTTGAGGGTCATGCATGCCAATTTTGGGCCTATTTCAGCAACTTTTGGTTTTTCGGCATTTTTTTGGGTTTTTAGTCAAAAACTCATAATTGCGCCGTTTCAGTTCGAGGATTTTTCAAGGGAGGAGGATGATACCGATGGATGCCATAATTCCATGAGCAGGTCTCCAGCGATTTTTAGGGCATTTGAAGATCATTCGCCCCCTCAAATTGGCAAAAAACACCCTCATTTTGCACATTCTGCCCGCCATATCAGCAGTCTGCTATTTTCTGGGTTTTTTCACACAGGTACAGTTTTGGATGACTTCCGGACCTCGGATTGAGTTGGTTCTAGTTGCGCCGGAAAATAGACACAGAAAGCTTTCCATCAAGCCCTCATGAGCCTCATTTAGACATCGGGAAGGCTGCCATTTGCATCCAGCAAGTCAGGGGACCTTTTTCAGGCATAAATATGAAGTATTTTTGTAATTTTTGAACTCCAAAAATCTGCTTTTCCCAAATGTGCGTTAAGCTATTTTTATCATGGGGAAATGATGTAAAGTCAATATAATTTCCATTTTTAGCAGTTTTTTAGATATTTTGTGGGATATTTTGTGCCTTGGGCTTTGCAAAGCCTCAAGGACAAGTTTAGATATTTTGACTTGGCCAATGGGATAGCTAGTTGCTCCATGAGGTTTTCCTCCCTCAAGCCTATTTATCCCATGGTTCTCATTGTAAATCGGAGGCTGAACTTGAGAGAAGAATTAATGCATTGGTCATATGAGCTTTGAAGAATACACTTGAGTTATGATTTTTGGACTGCCTCTTGGATGCTTTTGAGGAATGTTGAAAGCTTGTTGATGGATTCCTTGACATGGTAGAATGGTATAGTGCTTCTTAATGTGTTTTGTCTTCTAGTTTTCACTCATAATTCATTTTTCTTGCTGCTATAGATCAGTAAAGATTGATTTTGAGACATGCCCATGGAGGCACCTCAAAATCCCTGAATCTTCATAGCTTTATGTTTTCTTCTCCCTTAGTTATGCTAAAGAATTCTTAGCTGCTCTTTAGTAACCTAAGGTATTGTTGCTAAGTTTTATTCATCAGTTCCATGTATGTTGAGTAGGATGTATGGTTTGCCCTACCTACCTATCAGCTGCCCATAGTTCTTTCCATAAAACTTTCTCTTTGACTGATTTGTTAATCATTTTGTTGAACCAAGGAGGCCTAGTCCCGATCTAGCCCTTTGCCTAAAACTATGAAAACTTATTTTTCCAAGTGCCCAATGACTTAGAGACTATGTTTAGGCATTCCAGCATAGTTTATGAGTTGTTAGTTTGTCTTATATGTTTTCCCCAAAGTCTGATAGCCATTTCCCGAAGTTAGAGGGTCTTATACCTCTATGTATGGCTGGAATGTTTGATTTCTATGTGTTAATTAGCTCATAGTTATACTTAGCATGATTAATGGCTTGCTATTACATGTTTATTGTCTGCTATTAACTAGTTACACTTGAAATCCCTTGTCTTTCACCAACTTGTTGTCCACTTAATCCATTTTGCCCAGAGATCCCTTCTACCGTGAATCAAATCGGCCCTACAGCAGCTTTACATCATCACTTCATAGCTTCCTTGACTTGTTTGACCCCATAGCCCAATTTATCTACATCTTGTTATCCAGTTTATGTATTTGATCAGTTTCATCCCTCACAAACTTAAAAACTAAAAAAACCAAAAACACACTTCATAACTAGCCTAATATCATAACATCGCAAGTAAACACACCGACATCTTTTGCACTTATAGAGAGAGCCCTCTCTGAGTCCAGGAAGGCTAGGTCCTTGGGCTCCAAAGGTTGGTTTGATGTTGCTGATGTTACATGGAAAATTTGGCTAGCCCGATGGGCCAATCAAGGACCCTAACGAAATATTTGTTGTTGTTCATAATTTTTGATTTGGCATTTCAAGATCAAATTCATACTTCCCAAATTACCCACCCCTAGATTAATGATGTACAAGTGTTTTGACACTCATAGTGTTGTGTTTTAGTGAAATTGGTTGTTGTCCCTACAAATTTGGAAACTTTTTTCAACAAGAAAAGAAGCAAATTTGTTCTATAATGCCTTTAATCAGTAACCCAAACTTAAATTTAAAAAAAAAAAACAAAACAAAACAAAACTTTATAATTGGTTAATATTTTTTTTATACATCAATTTGGTATACTCACATGTCATATCTAAAATCATTTGGTGTAGTATTTTGTTGTTTTTAGTCTTTTGCTACACGAAAATGATAAAATCAACAAGACATATTTGAATTAACTCTTTCACCTCACCTTTTGATCCCATTTAAGGCACTATTCTTGCTTGGGTGGATAGAGATATTGAGTTGAAATCGTCCCTTGGCCTTTCAAGGAAAATTTGGGCCTAAAGAGCAACGGTTTGCATATGCACATCCCCAAATTTAATGGAAATCCACAATTTTCTCTAGATTTCTTGTAGTCTTTTATGAATTCTAGTGTAGATACTAATATTGTCTTTGAAGATAACTCAATGAAAACCTGTGCATGGGCAATGCAAGGATATGAAGCATGGAAATGGTTTTTCAGTTTTGATCCCATAGAGTTAAATTCATTCCCTTAGTGCATAAAAAGGTTGCAATGGTGATGGGTCTAAAATTATGAAGAGATTGAAGATATCGATGTCTTCATTGATATGCAAGAAACTATTAATGACTTGATGTAAAAATATAACAGGTGTCCCTCCTATGATCTCCATATGAAATCAAAGAGAAGGAGAATGCAACCATTTTCCTATCAGAGTATGTCAAAGAAAAATATGTTGAGCCTTGTGTGCAGAAGCTCGAGGAAACAATTATCATAGAGGCTATTCTAGATCCCATCATTGACATAAGACCAGGGATAAATAAATTACAAATGATCACAACTCAAGATTGCATCATAATGCAACAAAGGTACTTGGAGTTTGAAAAATGCTATGCAGGAGAAGAGAGAATATCTCCATGAAAAGGATCAACCCTCTCCTCCCTCTCCTGAACCATTATTGCATGCTTCATAGAATGATGATGAACGAATGACTTATTTGAAAAGAGTCCAAGAAATGGGTAAAGAAAGTATTAAGGGAGACATTGTTAAAGAAGGAAATCAAGAAACTGTTTTCCTTCATCCCTAGAATGAAGAAATTAGTGAAGAGAGAATGACAGAATCACATCAGGACAAAGAATGGCTCATTTACCTTCAAGGTCTCAAAGAATTAAATGAAAAAGAAAACCATACTATAGATTTGAGTGCTTTACCTCAAGAAGAGAATAAAATTAAAGAGTCCTACCTCACTAAGGGGGGAAAAGTGGTGGAGTTAAGAGAAAACACTTATACTTGCACAAATGAAGGGGAAAAAAACTCTATGGTAAAAATAAATGAAGAAGAATCTTTGTGTCCTTCTAATAGGAATCAACAAATAATTGAAGAACAAGAATATGAGGAGAGCATTGATGTCAGGATTTTTTAAGAACCTACCCACCCTCCTCTAAATGAAAGCACAACTTCAACAAGCTACAATCCTTTCTAAACACTTGATCTTCATGACATATGTACTAGCGATGTGGAAGAATGGGATTCAAAAAAATGCATATTTTTTAAGAGGAAGAGAGAAATGGAGTGATTGAAACTATTGATTCATTTCTCCAATTTTACCAGTGCAATGGAATATAAGCTATTTTGATTTTTACGACAATCCCACTTATGACACAGACACTAAGAAAAGTCAAATCATTCGTTGATTGTTCATTTTCCAATGCCTCACTTTTCCAAAATAAGTCTCCAACAATGATCTTGATGTTGGAAAACTCCAACACTTCAACAATATTTGTTGTGTTCCAAGAGTGATGATACACATTCAAGGTAATTACAACAACCAATTTCTTCACCGTTCCGAGAGGTAGTATTATTGTGTTGTGAAAGTCTAGTAAGGAAAACCGACCCAATAATGATGATGCACAGTCAAGGAAATTACAGCAACCAAGGTCTTCAACGTTCTGAGAGGTAGTATTATTGTGTTCTGACTGTCCAGCAAGGAAGTCTAAGCAAAGAATGATGATACACATTTAGGTCAATTACAGCAATCAAAGTCTCCACCGTTATGAGAGGTAGTATCACTGTGTTGAGACTGTCCAACAAGGAAATGAACAGAAAAACTATACACAGTCTAATACGGTTGTAGTTACTACACAGGAATCATTGTAATCTTCCACAATTTGAGCTTAGGAGTCCACCACAGCTTCAGCAAGGAGTTCACCACAATCTTAAGGATTCCACCACAGTCTAAGGTAAGCTTTTTGATGACATTGTCTGAAATTAAGAAGTCTAAATTTATATTGTCATTGTCCTAAGCTATAGCAAGGGACACATAAATACATGTTGATAGCAGAAAGGGCAAATACTCTGCAACATGCTGTAATTGTTACTAAATACTTGGAAAAATTCAATAACTGTTTCAAAACATAAATTAATGCTCAAGAATAATTAAAAGTTAAAATTAAATTTAAAGAAAATTATCAACAACCAAGGATATTGATAAGCAACAAAACATTTAAACCAACATTTTCCAGAACATATCACTTGCCTCTTATGAAATATTAGATCATTGATTGGAATCTATATAGCTTGGTGGAGAAATATTACAAAATTAAATATCATTAGTGATAGAATATCACTTGAAATTATTCTCTTGATGACAAACATAACACTCATATTTTGAAATTTCTTTCAACTCGGGAAACTAGACTCCATCCGAGCTTCCACAAAAATAGTAAATAATTGTAAGTTTGCTTGCAAGGTCAAATAAAGTACTCATGTTGAACTTAAAATATTGACTGTTTGGTCATCTTCATCATCTTCTAGCCAATAAGTTTCAAGAATATTTACTGCCTTCTCATAAATTTCATTATTGTCATGACTTTGCAGGTTCTCAATCTTCTCAAGTCCTTCAGCATCATCAATATATTGTGCATAGAGATTTACACCTCCAGTGTTGCCCAGAACCTTCTCTGCTTCCCCAACTTTCAAAATATTCTCTAGCCCTTCAAGACAAACAGTTACAATTAGAAAATTTGAATAACTGATATATTATTCACCGAGATTATCCTGATCACACACTATTTTAACTTCATGCACAATACATAATCTCTTCTACCATTGATCATTAATTGCGGAAATAAAAACAATCGCATGCACACATTAAAACCATAAACAATCACACATATGAACACAGTATTTCATGGGAAAGCTTAAAGCTGAAAACCCCAACTATATGTATATTATATGTCATAGAGATCATGTAACAATCATTGTATAAAGCTCCTCACAAGCTCTCAGCACAATCTCCAATTGCTACACACTAATCAAGCTAGATCTAGCAAAACACATGCTCCAATCTCTGCCACCTGATAGCCTGCCTCTATTGCATAATCAATGTTGTAGGATGGCTCATTAAATAACTTGAACCACCTGGCTTGTACTGCGCAATCCTCATGGGCTCCTCCAATCATTGGTTGTTGCAAATATGCAACAATATAGTCACAACTGATAGTTAACCTGCTCTTTCACCTATCTTTGCACTGGTCTCCACTGAAACTGTCCATGCACTGAAGTTAACTGATGTATTCTTTAGTTGATTAATGAGTTTATAATTAGTGAATTAATTAATAATTAATTCACACCACTCTTCACTAGTGTATTAATCAATTAGACTAAATACAACTAGTTCAACTATGTTTAGATTAGTTAAATTGAACACAACTCCATTAACTCCTCAATCAACTCCACCAAACTCTGTCACATGAGTTCTAACTGAAGTATCCATGAAATAGCTCCACATAACCCTCAGGAATAGCGTAATTCATTTTGTCAGCTCCTGTGCCACATCTGTGCACTTGACTGAAGTGCTCCAAGATAATAAGATAATGTTTATAGTCCAAATATTATTAAGAGCTAATAATATTCGACATATCTATTTTTAGACTGGCAATCTAAAAATAGATTCCGCCCAATATGTCTAAAAATAGAAGTCCATCTATTTTTTCCGACTTGAACAACCATCCACAAATAGCATCCTGCAACTCATAGAACATGATCCATATGTCTAAAAATAGACATAGTCTAAAAATAGACTTTGCGCCAAAAATAGCCTGCGGGCCCACTTAGTGAAGACGACTCCTTTCCACTAAGCTCATCATCTTGTTTCAATCTCAACACTCCCTCTCAACAAGATATGGATTATCTGCAACCCCTATCCTGCCCCCGTGGTATTCGAATTTGCTCCTGGTGAGCGCCTTCGTCAAGATATCAGCATCCTGATCCTCCGTAGGAATGTATGAAAGTAACATGACCTTCCGCTGCACACAATCTCTGATATGATGATACCGATCCGTGAAGCCATGCCGCCTCAACTCATCCTCCTGTCTGTACCATGATCCATATCCCGATGTGCCTCTGAGATATCTCAATACATGCTTCCCCGCCTTCCAAAAGAGCTTGGTAGGCTTAACCATAGCTTGTGAAAGCTGGTTAACTACATAGCATATATCGGGTCGTGTATTGACCAGATACATAAGCGACCCCACCAATTTTCGATAAACAGTGGCATCCACTACCTCCGCCGAAGTAGCATCCTCCTTCCTCCATCCACCAGGAAGAGGAGTATCAACAGGCTTGCAGCCATGCATGTTGAACTTCTCCAGTATCTCCCGGGCATACTTACCCTGAGAAACAAACAGTCCACCACTGCGCTGCCAAATTTCCAATCCCACGAAATAATGAAGGAGGCCCAAGTCCTTCATCTCAAACTCTTTTGCAAGATCCTCCTTGCATGAGAGTATCAATAGCTCATCACCTGTCAAAATCAAATCATCTACATAAAGTATAATGATCAGCAACTTACCCTCCACCACAATCTGGTATAGGTTAGGATCCGCCTCACTCTTGGAGAATCCAAGTCCGGTGAAATAACTGTCTATCCGTGTGTACCAAGCACGAGGTGCTTATTTCAACCCATACAACGCTCTCTTGAGCCTGCACACATGCGACTCGCTGCTGAAGATCTCGAAACCTTCGGGCTGCTCTATGTACACCTCCTCCTCAATGACTCCATTGAGGAACGCAGTCTTCACATCCATCTGATGAATGTGCCACCCCATCTGCACTGAGAGAGCAAGAATCGTCCGTATGGAATAATACCTTGCGACAGGTGCAAAGGTCTCCTCATAATCGATCCCCTCAATCTGTGAAAAGCCTCGGGCAACAAATCTTGCCTTGTACTTCTCCACACTCCCGTTAGCTGCCTGCTTCACTTTGTAGATCCATCTCGAACCCACCACTAATTTCCCCTCCGGCCTCGTGATTTCCCTTCCGGCCTTGGGACAATCTCCCATGCACCGTTTCTGACAATCGAATCATACTCTTCCACCATGGAATCTACCCATGCAGGATCATCCACAACTTCCTTGAAAGAGGATGGTTCTGTCACAATACACTTGCTCATCAGAGCCATGTATCCAATAAATCGGTCAGGTGACTGTCTGTGTCTGTGATGTGATGTAGGTGCTCCTACAATCATCTCTACATATTGGAGCCGCCTTACTCGCTCGTAGTGTGCTTCCGCCTCTCGATGATTGGCACTAATATAGTCTTTTCCACTCCATGAACTTCCTCTTGTGGCTAATCCACATCCCGAAGCTCATCCTTAGAAAGAAGCTCATCCTTAGAACTAATAGCTCCTCATCCGCATGCAAGTGTGGCTCCCTCTCAAGCGAACGCTTTCCATGGCTTTCCCCTCATGAAATTTGATATCCCGTCGCACAACAAGCCTTATGATTGTCCGGAAAATACACACGATAGTTGTGGGGTGTATCATTGTACCCCAAAAATATCCCAACCTCTACGGTCGGCTCTAGCTTCTTCCTGGCATCCTTCGTCACATGAATGTAAACAGGTGAACCAAAAATCCTCAAATGGGAAATATCAGGCCTCTTACCAGAAAATGCCTCCTTGGGTGTACTCATGCCAAGTATCCTGTGAGGACAACGGTTCTGCACATATACTGCAGTATTACATGCCTCCACCCACAAGTGAATGGGTAGGCCCTGATCATGCAACATCGCCCGTGCAGCACCCACGATCGTTCTGTTCTTCCGCTCAGTAACCCCGTTCTGTTGTGGGTTATGAGGTGCTATGAGCTCTCTTCGAATTCCTTCTGCGCTGCAAAATTCCTTGAATTCGCCAGAGATGAATTCACCACCATTGTCGCTCCTAAGAGCCTTCACCTGCTTCCTCGATTCTTTCTCAACCAGTGCCTTGAACTCACAGAACTTTGAGTATGTCTCGCTCTTCTTCTGCATGAAGAAGATCCAGCACTTACGAGAAAAATAATCAACAAATATCACATAATACCTGTGCTTTGCTGTCGAAGCTGCTGAGAAAGGTCCACACACGTCTGTGTGAATTCTCTCAAGGATCGTCGTGGCGCGACTATCCTTCTCGTGAAAGGTGGCTTTCACAAATTTTCCTAAGGTACACCCCTTGCACTGATCTGACTGCGCAAGAGTGCCTTTAGGAAGCCCAGTAGAAATCTGTTGCAATATCTTCAAAGCTCCATGGTGAAGGTGGCCCAATCTCCGGTGCCACAACTCGCCATCATCCTGGCTCACCACTCCTTCTGCCTTGCCTGCCATTGCTGCGTAGCCATCTACCTACAATTGATAAAGGTTCTTAACTCGAACCCTTATCCTCCGGGTCTCACCAGTTGCCTTACTGCGCAGGAAAGCCTTTCCCTCGCTAAAGACAACATCATATCCCTTGTCTTCTAACATCGCCACAGAGATAAGATTCTTCTTCAATCCCGGAACATGCATCACTTCCTTCAATACGAAGGGTTTACCAGACTCCCTCTCAAAGGAAATGGTACCGATACCGGTCGCACTGTATCTACCATCATCGCCCATCTCAATGTGCACTCTAAGATCTTTCTCATCCAGATCAGTAAACAAATCTCGATCTCCTGTCATGTGAAAAGACGCACCACTGTCAAGAAACCACACTGAACCCATCACACTTGAGAACAAGCATGCGATCAGCAAAAAATCCAGCTCAAACTGCGAGGCTAAGGCCTCTCCAGCTGCAGATCCAGCAGCCTGCTTATTTTTCTTCTTCTGTGGACAACTAGTGGCGTAATGTCCGTGTTGGTGACAGTGAAAGCACTTCACCTTGGACATGTCCTGCTTCTTGCCTTTCGCACCGGATTGAGAAGCTTTCTTGCTCTTCCCCTTATTTTCTTTGGTAGCCAAAGCGTAATTCTCCTCATCAGAATTCTTTGATGAAGATCCGTCCCTAGTACTTCGCCTTATCTCCTCTTGCACAAGATCCGACCAAAGTCGCTCCCATCCTGGCAATTTCTCCCGACCATTGACAGAGTCCTGATAGGAGTGCCAACTCTTCGGAAGCCCAAGGAAAGCCAAGCTCACCAAGTCCTCATCATCAACAGTCACCCCCACACTTCCCAGCTCATCCCTGCATTGGATGAACTTCGTGAGGTACTTGGGCATACTGTCGCCTTTCTCCATCTTTATGTTTCTGAGTCTATCCTTGAGCGCCAACTTCCTCTAGTCGCTCTTGCTTTGGAATAAATCTGTCAAGGCTTTCCACATCAAGAATGGAGAAGCCTTACCATGAAGGCTGGACACTATGTGATCCTTCACACCTTCCAACAGAATCCTTCGACACTTTGCTGTCTTCTTTTGCCATGCGTCAAGTACGGCAGCATCACTAGAAGTAGGCTTTGGAATTTATGCATCTATGAACTCCTTCAACCCATTGTCATCCAGCACCGCCTCCATCCTGTCCTTCCATGCAATATAATTCGAGCTGCCCTCAAGGGCATACTCCAATCGCAATTTGTTGAAAGACATCTCAACTTCGACACCAAGAAAACACTGCTGCAAATTCGAATTCCACCAGCACAAAACTCAACCACTTCAATGTTTTGCAATTGCTCCAATGATCAATATCGCTCCGATACCATGTAGAAAATGAATACGATATTATCCACCGAGATTCTCCTGATCCCACACTATTTTATCTTCATGCATAATAGAGAATCTCTTCTACCATTGATCATTACATGCGGAAATAAAATCAATTGCATGCACACATTAAAACCATAAAAATTCACACATATGAACACAGTATGTAATGGGAAAGCTTAAAGCTGAAAAAAAAAAAAAAAAACCCCCAACTATCTCAGATATTATATTTCATATATAGACTTTCATGTAACATTCATTGTACAAAGTCTTCATAAGCTCAGCATAGTCATAAGCTCAGCACACAACTTCAAATTGCCACAATAATCAAGCACTTTCTAGCAAAACACATGCTCCAATCTCTACCACTTGATAGCTTGCCTCTACTGCGCAATCCCTGCTGAAGAATGCCTCTTGATGAGAATTGAATTACCCCAGCCTTGCTCACGCAGTATTTATAGGCATCTCTACTAAGTGTTGGATGCAAACCATGCATCACTTATAGTCACAACTGATAGTCACACTTGCCCTTTCACCTATCTTTGCACTAGTCTCCACTGAAACTGTCCATGCACTGAAGTTAACTGATGTATTCTTTAGTTGATTAATGAGTTTATAGTTAGTGAATTAATTAATAATTAATTCACACCACTCTCACTAGTGTATCAATCAGTTAGACTAGATACAACTAGCTCAACTATGTTTAGATTAGTTAAACTGAACACAACTCCATTAACTTCCTCAATCAACTCCACCAAACTCTCTCACATGAGTTCTAACTAAAGTATCCATGCAATAGCTCCAATTAACCCTTAGGAATAGTGTAATTCCTTCTGTCAGCTCCTGTGCCACATCTGTGCACTTAACTAAAGTGCTCCAAGAGAATAAGATAATGTTTATAGTCCAAATATTATTAAGAGCTAATAATATTCGACATATCTATTTTTAGTCTGGCAATCTAAAAATAGATTCCGCCTAGTATGTCTAAAAATAGAAGTCCATCTATTTTTTCAAACTTGACCAACCATCCACAAATAGCATCCTGCAACTCATAGAATATGATCCATATGTATAAAAATAGACATAGTCTAAAAATAGACTTTGCGCCAAAAATAGCCTGCAGACCCACTTAGTGAAGGCGACTCTTTTCACTAAGCTCATCATCTTGTTTCAATCTCAACACAAACAGTTACAATTCTTGGGTCTGGAAAGACTAGAAGATCACATAGATGCTTAATGCATCCTTGATTCACAATATATCTGCAACCAAAAGCACAAATTAGTAGTTTGTCTAGGATGAGATTACCCAATGTTATCCCTGTAACTGTTATGATAAATGACTTTTTATATTGACCATTTATTGACATAATACTTTGTTGAATAGACGATGACTTATAACAGAATTGACAAACCTCTCGCATCTATTCAATTTTTTCTTTGCAACCTCCAACATCATTGTAAGTAGCATCTGGCTTTTCTTCAACAGTCATCATTGTCACACTGGGATCAATCTTAGGAGGCAAAGGGATCTGAATCTGATACTTATTGTGATCAAACCTACATAAATAAAGAAGACCATCAATCATTACATTCCAGACAAAACCCACAAGGTGTGACCTGAAGCAATCTCTAATTTTTTTTATGACATTAATGCAAACAACATAAAACATTAGAGTTGAAAACATAGTAATGCTTCACTAAGAAGTAATGTGATATCTCACTTGTTAGTGACACTTAGAATTGATGGATAATATCACACTCAACTCTAAAGGAAACAAACTCCCTAGAAGACAAAGTGAACATAAAAGGATGGTTTTTCAAGGGGGATTTTTTATTAACTAACATGACACGCATGCCTTCTTCAATATCAGTAGGGGAGACTTTATCAACCAGTCCAACAAAAAACTACATTCCAAAGAGACAACTTTGTAAATACTACATGCAAGTCAATGTGGCTTTCGGGAAACATTGGGTTTTGAATTCATAAGTTTTGTTGCGAGAAAAAGACTAATCACTACAGCTATAGTTTTAGTGTAAGAGTAAAGTAGTAGTTTTGATTCTTGCTGCACCTATAAGAGAATAATGAATTTTCTGTATGATCACAACACAACCTGGAGAAATAGGCATACCTTGGCAATTTGTTTAACATTTATGACATAATTGGAATCATCAGTTTTTGGATTAATGATCTGCATGCACCTCACTACCTGGATGAAGAAACAAAACATATTCAGATCAATTAGATGTGATAGAGACTGATACATTCTTGACCATTTTTACCCATCTTTACAAGAGGAGGACCTTCTTTCTTTTATTGAAGATGACAAGGATGTTTTTGAATAGAGGAATACGACAGCCCTGCAGCAAGAAGAGAAAAACCTTGTGGTAGCGAAAAAGGAGCTTCTTTTTTACAGATATTTTGTGGATTTCCCTAAAAATAAGGGTGATGATATTCTAGCTCAAGAAAAAGAAGTAGAACATGCAGAAACTTTATGAATAAATTTCAGGATAGTGGTCTGAAGGCATTGCTACCATCCTATGTGGATTTGATGCAAATTTATATGTGGCTATCTATGTAATTTGAAGTAAAATACACATTTTTTCGATCTATGGCAAGGTGTCGACCTAATTGGGAAGCTTATGAAATATATATTGAATCCTTGATTAAATGTGGCATGTTGGATAGGGCTGAGGGGGTTTTTGCAGAGTTGCAAAAGGATGGTGACATTGGTAGTAAATCCAAGATGTGCAACGTAATCTTGGAGGGATATCTCAATGCTGATCAGGAATAAAGGATCAAACAATTATATGATGAAATGTACCATAAATGTGAAGGTTGATGGAAATCAGCTCAAGGGAAAAGATAGTAAGTCAATGAGAAACTTAATGTTAGATGTTACTGGTGCATATAAAAACCTTGACTTTCAAACACAGTATTTGCAAATTGTGAATTATAAAGACTATGAACTTTGGGCCTTCGATTTTCGCCATTTCGCAGAGGAATTTCATCAACAGTCTAAAATGAACTTGGAGATTCATGACACTGCAATTGATGCACTGCTTTTGGCACTATAATGTCTCCTGAATCCATATTTCATGATGAACACCAGTGGCAGTGACTATCATATCAACAAAAGTGCCACTAAAAAAAAATCTTCACATGCGTAGGAAGATGGTTGATGAGCTATTTTCAAGTAATAGAAAGCCAAAATTCGAAATGATTGGTAATCTCAAAGAAAAGAGAGACAAAACTGTAATTGACATTCTTATGCAAGCAGAAGAATGGTACTAAAAAATGCAATATATTATTTTGAAAGATAGTTCATATGATGAGAAAGAAGTAAATTATGATTTTGAGGAAAGGCCAAATGGTTTTAGAATTTTTCTCGATGATAGAGAGTCTATAAATGTTGTTACCCTTATATGCTAGCATCAAGGTCTACTTTATGTTTTTCTGATTCGGTAGATTTAGAGGGAACAACATAACATGTTGTAGAGCATCTCAATACATTTCTTTTCTCTCTTCATTATCATCAAAAGGATTTTAGTCATCCAATAAGACCTTGAAAAGTACTTGGAGATAGGCGACAGTGGACACTTCATCAAATTATAGTTTATGCTGCCAGTGGTAGTCGCATCATGACGGAGGATGATGAGTATGGTAGGAAATAGGGCTTCCAGTTTAGAAAAATGATTCTTGCCTCCTCATGGATACACATAATATTAATTTTTTCAACCTCTTCATTTCCTTTGGTTAGATACATAGGTTGGATGGCATTGGCTCACTGTGCAAAGGAAAACTAGAAGAGATGGCTCCCTCTTGCGCATTGGAATGCTATGAAAAGGAACACCAGAAGAGAGGGCTCCTCCTTGCACAAGATATGCATCAAATGACAAGCTTACTATTTATTTTATCTAATGAACTCACATCTATCAAAAGATGTAAGGGGAATGGGAATGAAGAATTACAAGAGGCCTCCATTTTGGAATCGAACAAACATAAACATGAGAAACCTGTTAAGAAAAGTGATCATTTAGATCAAGCGGATAGTGATGGCTTTTCCCATGCTCTTTACCCCGAGCTAGACATGATCCTTCCAAAATTAAGAAATCAGTTTTTCACATACGCAGAAGTGATGCTAGAGGTTATCTGCTCCCATTTAAAAGAAGTTCCACCTAGTTCTATTCTAGATCTATATTTTTGGTTTTCATAGTTGTTTTACACCAAAAAATTGCATTTTATATAATCCAATGGAGCCTTTAAGTATCATTTTAAGCAATACGTTGTAGTATCCTGTAAGTGCCTGCATACTTTTCTACTTCATTGCTTCTAGATACAGATCCTATGCTCAAAAACAATTAATATCATCCTATATTTTGTAAATATGAGTTCATGCCTCTAACATTCAAATAACAGATTACATTTGTGGATTCAGATGCCTTAGTTTCGAGCATTCAAGTAAACAAAATTCAGGTTCCTATGGTGATTATCGCAGTGGTTGTTTGGAGAAAAATCTGATATATATGTCTAAAAAGTATGAATGGACCTAGACATGTATGTCTTGACATATTGATAAACAACTTCAACAATATTATAGAATTTGTATTACATTAAATTCTCAATAAACATAAGTTCTTTAGGATGAATGTGGCAATATATTAAACATTCATTTGATCTATTAGTGTATAATGACTGTCTAAGCATATATTCTATCACTTAGAGGTGACAAACCTGTTTGGTCTCTCAATAAAAATCTTGGCACACTTATAATATCTTCATGACGTAATGGGTGTGGTGTCTTTGTGACTATAGTGAATGTAAATCTTGGGATAAGATCTTTACCTTCTCTCAAACTGTCTTATAATGGTAGTATTAGAATGTATATGAAGGACAAAACTCAAATTCATGTGATGATTGTCTCGACATCCATGAGATAAGCTCAATTTTTATATGATTCAACATTCATTATCAACACTTTTACATAAGTAGAATATTCAACATACAGACCTGACACTCCTATGAAGAAGGGTTAACATAATAGTGGCATATCCATGGAATTTCAAGTTCTATGATGATAGACTCAGTATCTTGAAGTGGTGATTCCATCACAACATTCAAGGCATAAAAATCCAAACCAACATAATAAGCACACAGTCCAACTGGCACTTAAAATACATCAATGTTTAAGGTCCTAGAGGAGACTAAAAACCCCAAAAAAATATTCTTTAACAATATGGTTTGGAAGAATAAGAAGACCTTTCTTAGAGTGGGAAATCCTCCCTTATGTCATTGGATGGAGAAATAATTCTCCTTTGTATCACTGTGTTAAGAAACAATTCTCCTCTATGTCACTGCCTCAAGAAACAATACTCATGTGTGTTGCTAGATTGAGAAACAATGCTCCTTGTATTGCTAGGTTAAGGAAAAATGCTCCATCGTGCTTAGAATATACCTTAAGGGGTCTCAAGGGACATAGAAACTTGGTATCATCTTGAGAAAGGTCAATCAAGTTTTTCAGGGTGAATTCAAATACTTTTTGTTAGGTGGCACCCTATGGAAACAAGATATTAGGTGAAATAAAAGTGGATTGTAGTGGCTAATACAACAATTAGAGATGAAATGGTAGGACCTATAAATATCTTAGTGTTTCCCATGAATATCTACCAAATCATTTGTAATTAGTGTTCTTTCATGGTATATTCTTTCTACCACAAGGGTACCACTACTTAGAATTGTGGAATGTTGAACTACATGAACTCCCATTTACTGATCTTGGTTGAAACTTAACGAAGGACCTAAAGGGCATAGATTGTAAAAAGGGATTACCTCTCCACCTTAGAATCTGATGATGATAGGATATATATCTTTCATGAGAGTATCCATGAAAAAATGCTTTGCATGGAAGTTTGTTGCAAATGGTGATCAAAGTCTAAAGAAGATGGATCCTCAATCAACTTCTGAATTAGTTCCAGACTCGGTATACTAGTCATCATCCAATTGTTACCAACAAAGACTGTCTATGTGATTCAAAATTTGGCCAAAATCAACTTTGGAAGATGATGAATCCTATAGGGGTCACCCTTGGGGTGGGTAACATGTCCTTTTCTCTGATATATCATTATGAGACAGGGTTTTTCTCTTGATCACTTATTTGATTAAAAATTGCAACAAAATTCAAGGTTTGCAACAAAACATAAATTTACCATTTCTTGATAAAAGACACTCCTACAACCATTTCTAACCTAAAAGTGTTTTTGTTTGTTTTGCAGCCCCAGTTGGAAAATGGAGACAAAGGTTATTGATTCTCATTTTATATAGACAGTGTGACATTTGTTTTAATCCACACCAGAGTTTTGGGACAGATTAATCTCAAGAAGTTCTAATATATTTTGTTGAACTTTGGGAAGCCTTTATGAGCCATAATATTATTCCTAGACCTCCTTCGGTGGTGCCCACAACCCTACACCTTCTCCTCTCCAACATTAAATTCATTTACGCTCAGCCTTACCTGGTGTTTACACCATTGAAGCTCCTTCCTATTGGAAATGGCTATATCCATTTGAAGTCTTGACCTTTGTGCATACCCATACTCGATTACTCCCCTACTTGAAAACTCCAATGCCACGACAAAGAGCCAAATCCTGTTGAGGGTCCTCTTCTCAAGTAGAAGGGAGTGCTCAAGGCACACTTCAAGCTCATAAGGAAGCATGGAAATATCATTCCCAAACCCCTACTCCTATACAACAGGAAATCAACTATGTTGATATTGAATTTCGTGTTCAACATGATGAGCAAGTTGTTGAGGAGGTCTTCGCCTCTATGGTTGAGTGGGTGATTGATTCAGGCCATACTTTAGGGCGCCAAAACTAATATCTATGTATAATCGAGATATACTAGAACATGAAATCGCTCCCCAACAAGTATTTTATTAGAGCATAATGAAGCTCGTAGGGAGATATTATCACAGATTGATGAACTACAAATGGAGCACAAGGATCCCAGTTTGCAACACTATGACATCTCTACCAAGTTGGCCCTTCAAATTTAATAGATGGGACAGAGAAAAAAGCCAAGAAATAAATATCAATCTTCCTGAGGGTTGCATGGTAATAGAATGGGCTACCACTGTTCATGCCATGGACAATGAAACTAAGAACTTGTTGTGAAAACTTGTGCCCAAATTGAGCATACAGTGTTTAAGTATTGGCATGAAGGATTAAGTCCTTAATGAGATCACAGCTTTGTCATTATGAATAAACCTTCAAACCACAGCTGAAAGCAGTAAATTGTAGTGTAGAGCACCTCATTTGGAGCAGGAGTAGCAAGGCCACCACTGTCTCTTCCAACCATAGGTCACTCTTTACTCTATTATTTATTATGTTTCTAGGGGTAGTGTCTTCCAGTGTTCTAGATTTTCAACCACTCGTTTTAGAGTAGCAGGGGTTTGGGTGGTGGTAGGAATGTATCATGTCCTCTTCTTTCCTGGAACACAGGGGGGCATATTTTGATGCCCTCTCATTCTCTCGATGGTTGGTTTGCTACTAATTATCTCAACGTCAATATCACTATACTTCTATGGTGTAATAAAATTTTTCTCTTCTTCCTTAATATGAATTAGTAGGTACTTTGTAGCCAAGGGATTCATGACAATATATTCTTCCTCCTTCGCAATTGCAATGGGTTGAATCACATAACATTGGGCACATTTAGTGAAGTTGCAACCATTGGAGTTGCAATGAATTCTTCCCAGGATTTTCTTGATTTTTTAAGTGCTTGTACCATGAGTAACATGATAAGGCCATGGTGAGAGATGAAATATCTTGGTATGTTTGATTTTTGTGCATGGGCTTCCTTATTTTGCAGGGAATTGAGTAGGAAGTACAACATATTGAAATTGCGACAGTATCTAAGATGGTCAAGGAAACAAATGTTCGTATTCCTCTAAGCCAAATGAAGCACCTATACTATGAGTAACCTAGTGAATTGACTATGGCTCAAAGTTTTTACTGAAAATTAAATATTAGTTTTAGCATTCACTAGATACATAAAGGAACCCCTCAATTGTCTATAAATTCACTGGATATCTTGTTTATAATGTGGCAATGATACCAATGAAGAAATGGTTAGAGGTTACCATGGTTTAATGTAGACTCGAATTCCGCAGCCTACACAAATCTCCTTAAGGTTCGCCTCCGTTGAACCCTTGGTTAAACTAGGGGGGTTGGAATCTCGCCTTTAATGCAGTCATGGTCTTGTAAAACTTTCTTTTATACTTATTTACATCTTCATTTCGTGATCAAATTAATATACAATGGAACACCAATCTTAATAAGTGAGCAATAGGTATTAAGCAGATTAAATACATAATTTCAACACATAATCATCATGCACATAGACAACAAATATAAGTGGAAACCCATAAGGGAGAAAACCACATCTTATTATTGTTGTGATGCAAAGGCAAGCTCCAACTTCCTCTCACCACTGATTTTCTGTAGGCTCCAACCTACAGGAGGCTACTACCTCAATTCTGCAAGCTACAACTTGCAAGGAAGCTCCAACTCCTATCTATTTTCTACAGGCTACAACTTACAGGAGGCTTCTACCTCAACCAGCTACAACTGGACATCTATCAAGATACAACTTGATATGGAAGCACCAACTTCCTCACTGTACAATAAAATCATATGCTGATTTACCTGGATATCAGCTCTGTTTTTCTCCTTATTTACAGTTGTCCTTCCAGCCTTCAAATTTTCTTTATATCATCTATGGATCTTCACAACTCCTCTCTCTGCTCCTTCTTCTTCTTACACTCTCTGGCCTCTTTCTCCATTATCTTAATTCCTATGCATATGCTGGTAACATTATTTATAGAGATCACCTCATAATTGTTTGCATTCCACGGGGAATTCGAAATGAACAGGTATGACTCTTTGCCTTCCCCCTTCTCATTTTCTTGTCTAGCACATTCAGAATAATATAACAGAATGCATATATATTTGTGTATTACAGTGGAGTTTTGCTTTGCCTTTGGAGACTTTCCTTTGCATCACATACAATAAAAATAATTAATTCATTTAAATTTACAGTTACAACAAAAATATTTCACTCAGTCCTTTCATCTCTTTGCTCGTTGCGCATTTGTCTTTTCTGCTGTTGTTAGAGTCATTTCGGTTCCTGCTATTATATTCAACATAGTTCTGCATAACTGTAATTTTGGCCTAACTTGACCCAGCTGTTTGTTTCCAATAGTGCCACTATTTCTTCCTTTCCCGACTCTGCCTCTTTTTCTCATGCCCACAACATTCAGCCTTCACCACTCTTCTAAACACTCGGTTCTGCCTTTTTCTCTGTGTCGGGTCCTTACCCAAGCCTTTCTACCTGTGTTCATACGTTCCCTTTTGTTTTACGTTATAATTATCCTTTTACTCTCCGAAATGATTTACAAAGTAAATCCACATACTCCCGGACTTGAAATGCTTTAGGCTTCGGCTTTGATCTTTATCGTGTCTGCGCTCTTTATCACACATCAGCGATTCAAATATCCTATGTGCCTTCGTCCATCTGATCTCCCGATATGCGATGTGCAAAGGGTCCCACCAGGCTATATCTCGGTGTTTCGGCTATTGCTCTTTTTCTTCATTTCTATGTTTCTCTTTCATCCTCCTGATATGATTTCTCAAGAGGGAAACCTTATACCTTCATAAATTTTCTGTTTACGCCAATCTTGCACGTATACCGATGCCGCATCCCTGATTAGATGATTGCTGTTGATCTTGTTCGCAATCCGACGGTCTTCATCATATTGCAAATCTCAAAGTTTATTACCCTTCCATACTTTGGTTAAATGTACAACGGTGCCATCATATAAATACACTCAGGTCCCACATGACTGTATCGCTACTTCACATCGCAATTTTTATAACTTACGAGTTCTTATCACATGAGTATCGCCGATTGCGATATGTGATAGCATCGCATTGCATCACAAATTCTATAACTTACGAACTTCACCCCTCCAATCTTGCGATTTGCGATATGCGGGCCATGTTCTTGTCATCGTGCCACATCATCACCATGTCACTGCCATGTCATCTTTCCACATCATCTTGATTTATTTTCGATTTATGGAGTTAGGTCCACGTCAGTTGACACGTCACTTGCCACGTCATCACCACGTCATCATATCGCACTTCACATTTTCTGTGACCACTGTGTTTGTGCGATTTTTCTCCTGCCCCGATTGCGATATGCGATGGTAATATCGCATTGGTATATCGACTATCGCAACATCGGTATTTCAAACGTTCTTTGCTATATGGCTCCTTTTATTTCAGATGCAATTTACAAAGGGAAATCACATACACCCAGACTTGAAATCTCTAAAATAACAATTCTGAGTTGCATCGCATCCGGCCCTTTCATTGCACTTCGGCGTTTATGAGAGCTATCTCTTCTAAGCTTTGCGATTTGCGATATGTGATGAACTTTGCATCGCCAATTCGCATCGCCACTTTGCATCACCGATTTTCATCGCCTCTATGTCTTTCCTGCCCCGATTGTGATATGCGATCGCATCACATCTTCTATAACTTGTGAATTCTTATCACATAGGCATCACCAATTGCGATATGCGATATACTTCCACGTGTCCTTCGCATCGCCACATCGCATCGCAAATTTGCATTGCATCGCATCTTCGCATTCGTTTGCGATGTCCGATATGTGATCGGGTCCCACTTGATTCCGATATAATCTCATTCGTCGATCGCGTCGGTCCCACACCTTTTATCATTTCGCTCTTTTATATACTTTTTTCTTTAAAATAAAACATGTCAACAAAATGTATTGGCCCCACAGAATTCCTCCTCTTAACTCACAATTTCGTTATGCCAAAGACTGTTGAGTCTCCGTCGTTGATCCTAGAATGATCCAATGGTCATCGCATTATCGTGTGCCGACCAGCCCCAATGGATAAAGTTTTTGATCCTACGCGAAATAGGCGTTTTCGGTATGCCACATGTCGCCCTTCTAATTGTATCGCGTCCATCTTACTTAAAACCACTTATCCTCCAAAAGTGGTGCGAAAACCCTCTGGTGGTTTTCGAAACCACTTTCACTGTTCCATATTCACCGTTGACTCATGGTTTCTCCGCATATTTGGTAAAACATTCAAGCACGCCATCGATTCATGTTTCTGCTTCTGTTCATCAGGTCCTCCACGCTGCTCCTTGCCTGAGCTTGTTCTTCTACCTTTCTACATTCGTTGCCTCTCTGCTTTCGCTGCTTCTCTGCCTGTGTTGCTTAGCTACATTCACTGCCTTTGGTGCTTTCTAGTGTTCTAGTGTTGTTCCTGTGTGCTCCTTTGCCATCAATGAAAATATTTCCAAGAGTCTCCCCCTTTGGCATTGATGGCAATACTCCAATGCTTCCTCCAGGACTTCCTCTGCTCGCTTTTCAGAAGACCCTTTCTCCTTTTGCTTGCTTTTCCTCTCCCTTTGACATCAATGGCAAAGGGTTGCACTTTTCCCAGTGTGTTTTCTATCTTTTCATAATTATCTGATCTTGAGGACCTATTCCATGCAATGCTCCATTGATCTAGCTCTTTTGTGACAACTTTTTTTTCTTTAATTGACTGCTCTCCCCCTGGAATGATGCTTTCTTGTCTGATATTGACTATCACTTCTCTTCTGCACTGATCCTGTTTCTTGTATGCATCCCCCTTTTTTTCTTATTTCTGATCATGTTAGAGAGTAACATCTGCATACACTACCCCTAGCTTGTTTCTTAGATATTCGAATGGTTCTTTAGCAAGAGGTTTTGTGAATATGTCTGTTGTTTTTTCCTTAGTTGGTACATATTCCAACTTCTCTAATTTCTGTGCTACTTGTTCTCTGAGGAAGTGGTACTTTACTGGGATGTGCTTTGTTTTTGAATGAAGTACATGATTTTTTGATATAATTTTTGCACTTGTATTGTCACATTTTATGGAAATGGGTTCATGAATGCTTACCTTCATGTCTTGGAGAGTTTGTTTCATCCAAATTACTTGTGTGCAACATGCAACTGCTCCTATGTATTCTTCTTTTGCTATAGATAGAGAGATAGAAATTTCCTTCTTTCTTAGCCATGCCACTAGAATTTTTCCCAAATAAAATGCACCTCCACTTGTGATTTTCCTGGCATTCACACAACTGGCCCAATCTGCATCTGTGTATGTTGTCAATGTGAAGCTTTTACCTTTTGGATACCATAGGCCATAATGAGAAGATCCTTGTAGATATCTAAATATTCTCTTGATTGCAAGTAAATGATTTTGTCTTGGTGCTGCTTGATATCTTGCCACAAGTCCTACTGCCAACATAATGTTTGGTCTAGAAGCAGTTAGGTATAGCAGACTTCCTATCATGGATCTGTAAATTCTTTGATCTACATTTGCAGATCCATCATTAGCACAAATTTTGCATCCAGTGATCATGGGAGTTGACACAGTTTTGCAGTCTTCCATTTGAAACCTTTTCAACATTTCTCTTAAGTATTTTTCTTTCGAAATGAATATTCTTGTGTTCTTTTGTTGAATTTGAAGACCTAAATAAAAGGTGAGCTCTCCAATCATAGACATCTCAAATCCTGATTTCATTTATTCAGTAAATCCTTTTGCTAGCTCCTCTTTGTTGCTACCAAACATGATGTCATCTACATACACTACTACAATCAAGAGTTCATTATCATTAGCCTTTATGTACAAATTGATGTCTACTCCTCCTTTCTTGAACCCTTGTTTTTGCAAGTATTTGTCCAGCCTTGAATACCATGCATGAGGAGCTTGTTTCAGACCATATAAGGCTTTCTTTAATCTGCACACATAGTCATGTTTATTTGTTATGGAGAATCCTTCAGGTTGCTCCATGTAGACTTCTTCCTCTAAGTCTCCATTCAAGAAGGCAGACTTCACATCCATTTGGTATACCCTGAAATCATGATAGCATGCAAAGGCCAAAAACATTCTAAGTGCTTCCATTCTGGCTACAGGGGCAAAGGTTTCATCATAGTCAAGTCCTTCAATTTGAGAATACCCCTTGCATACAAGTCTGGATTTATTTCTGATTACCTGCCCTTGTTCATTCATCTTATTCTTGAATATCCATTTTGTGCTAATGACATTTTTCCCAGTGGGTCTTGGAATTAAATCCCAGGTATTGTTCTTCTCAATTTGGTCTAGTTCTTCATTCATAGCAATTACCCAGTTTTTGTCTTTGTTGGCTTCTTCGAACTTCTTTGGCTCTATTTGAGATAGCATGGCTAGGTATACTTCTTCTGTCTGTTCAGCAAGTTGTCTTCTTTTCTAGACTCCCACACTCTTGTCCCCAATGATTTGATCTTCTGGATGGTTCTTTTGAGTGTGTCTTGAGGGACCTTTTGAGTTTAATTCAATATCTTCTATTGTCTTGCTATGTTCATCATTGTCTTGGTTCTTAGCTTCATGATCATATGGAGGATTGGCGTAGCTTGTGCTTCTTGTTCTGTTTGGTAGATCTTCATCAAATCTTACATCAATGCTTTCCACAATTTTGTGCAGTCTTTTGTTGTAGCACCTGTAACCCTTACTCTTGGATGCATATCCTGAAAATATTCCTTCATCAGCTCTTGCATCAAACTTCCCCAGTTTTTCATCATTATTTTTTATGAAACACTTTCTTCCAAAGACTCTAAAGTGCTTGATTGATGTCGGTTTACCATGCCATAATTCTTAAGGAGTCTTATCAAAATTTGGTCTTAGATGAGCTTTTTTGAGAATGTGAACAATTGTGTGTACTGCTTATGCCCAGTAGGTTTGGGGAATGTTAATTTCTTGCATCATAGCTCTGTAAATCTATTGTACTTACATGTTTTTCCTCTCTGCCACTCCATTTTCTTGAGGTGTACCTGCAATTGTAAAATTTTTGTTTATCCCATGCTCATTGCATAGGTCTGCAAAATCATAGTCTGTGAATTCACCTCCTCTGTTTGATCCGATGCACTTTAGCTTGCATCCTGTTTGATTTTCTGCCAATGCCTTGAATATCTTGAATTTCTCAAGTGCTTCAAATTTATATTTTAGAAATGCTACCCACGTCATTCTGGAAAAATCATCTATTATCAGCATGAAATAAGATTCTCCACTTGGTGCTTTAGTTCTTTAAGGTCCACACATGTCCATGTGTACAAGCTGAAGAGGCTGACTTGTAGATAGTATCTCTTTGGTCTTGAAAGATATGCGGGTCTACTTTCCCAGTTGGCAGGATTTACATATGGTATTTGAAGGCTTCTTTATTGCTGGCATATCTCTGACTGCATTCTTCTTGCTCAGACTGATGATGTGGTCAAAGTTTAGGTGTCCCAGTCTTTTATGCCATAACCATGATTCATCAAGTTTGCTTATGTGGAATGCTTCATTCTCTTCTTCCACTATATAGACATTACTTTTTGTTCTAACACCTTTGATCAAGGTCTTTCCTGTGGTGCTTGATCTTACCTCACAATCTTGGGCTCTAAAAAGGACATCACAACCTTTGTCACACATTTGACTGACGCTTAGCAGATTGGCTTTCAGCCCATCCACAAATAGTACATCTTTAGCTTTTCCTCTACCATTATTCAGACTGACTGAGCCTTTTCCTTTGATTTTCCCTGCTTTATCATTGCCGAATGTTACATTCCCAGATTTCTTTTCATCAAAGGTTACAAACTTGCTTCAATCTCTAGTTATATGTTTTGAACATCCACTGTCCAAATACCATTGGATTTTTTGATCTTGGGCTATTAGAGCCAGGTCACACTTATTCAACTTCTTTTTCCACTACAGGCAGCTATTTGTTTGGAACCTTTTCTGAGAAGATGGATTATTTGAGAGGACATTTGGAAGACGTGTGTTTGATTTGATGGCATACAAAGCATTTGATTATATTTTTAAATGGATTATGTGTACGAGTGAACTCTCCATTGTTCATAAATATCCTTGGGGTTTTAAGCATCAGTCTTTGTCCATACGTTCTGCACTCCATGGCTTTATGGTCGAACCCCTTACAACAAAAACAATACCCATGGAAACGATTAGTGTACCTGGTGTAGGGTGGTCCTCTCCATTTGTTGGCTTGAGGTAGTCTTTTCAATTTCTGTGTCTTTTGCTGGTTGAAATCGATTATCTTTGTCTGACTATATGAAACAATATGTCCCAGTTTGTGATAGGAAAAAAAAGTGACTTTTCTCATAGGAGGAAAGAATTTCCTTTGAGATCTTCCGAACTTGTTCAATTGATCTTCAGGAACAATTGAGATTTTTGCAGCTGCTTGCTTCTTCCTCTCATTCTTTGTCTCTTGATGTTGCTACTTGTTTTTGTTTGTTTCATCAGACATCAAGTTCTTACTGGATTCTGCTTCTGTGGTTCCTTTTTGAGCTGTTTCATTATCCTTTACAGCCTTTACAAAAATGATATTCTTGTTATCTTCTACCTTGGACTTACTGGTTTCTCCTTCATATCCTATCCCAACCTTTATGAGAGGAGACCTTTGAGCATTTAGAATCTTGTCCAACTGTTCAGTGCTTGTCATTCGAGGAGTGTTCATTGACAATTACCTTCGGGTGTTTTCTAGTTTCTTTCTCAGGCATACCACTTCTTCTTCCAATTTCTCTTACTTCTGAATTTTATCCTCAATTTGATTTAGTAGAGTGTCTTCCACCTTCTTAGCTTCTTCAAGTTTTACTTTCAATTGAATGAGGTCTTCTGAATTTGGTACCCCTTTTACATATGTTAGGAGAATGTCTTTCTGTTTTATGCACTTGAGTTTAAGTCTGTCTATTTCCTCCAGGGCACTTCTTAGCTCCCCCTCAAGATCTACCTCACCTTCTTCCTCATCTTCTAGAAGGAATCCTTCAGAATCTTCCTTGTCCATCAACACAAATTTAGAGGTTCCTTCTTCATTTGAGAATTCATCTGAGTTTTCAAATGCACTGCTATCTTGCTGAGCATAAAGGGATTTTCTGTTGAATCTCTTCCCTTTCTGCCAGTTATTTGTTTTGGTTTTCTCTGTCTCTTGAATTTGATTCTTTGTTTTCTTATGAGGACACTTAGATGCATAGTTCCCAACTCTTCCACAGTTAAAGCATTTAAATGGAATTTTACCTTTATACTTTCCTGAGCCTCTATCCAATCTTCTGACAAATTTGGCCTCTTCTTCATCAAAGCAGGAGCATGTATCTTCTTTTTCTTCTTTTCTCTTCTCTTTCTTAAAGGCTACCTCCCTCACATTTGACTTCCTCTGTGGAAGTCTCATCTCATAGGCTGTTAAGTTTCCAAGTAATTGGTTCATGGTCAATGTTTCCCAATCAGCTTTTTCTTCTATGGCAGAAACCTTGGGGTTTAACCTGGATGGTAAAGATCTCAATATATTTTGTACAATTACACATTCTCTAATGGTTTCTCCTAGAGCTTTCATGTTATTCACAATTTCTGCAACCCTTAAGAATAAGCTGGCAACATCTTCTTCTTCATTCATTTTTATAATTTCAAACTGGGCTTTATAGTCTTGCAGCTTGACAGCCTTCACCTTTTTATCTCCCTCATGGATACTTTCTAATGTATCCCATATTTATTTGGCAGTCTTGTTGTGCATTACTTTGATAAATTCTGCCTCACACAAACCACTTAAGAGAGCATTCATGGATTTTGCATTAGCTATAAAATCTTGTTTGGCTTCTTTCTCTGTGTCAGAATCCTTTGGGGCATATCCTAATTCCACAACAGCCCAAACTTCTATTCCTAGAGACATTATGTATGTCCTCATTCTTATTTTCCAGAAGGCATAGTTTGTGCCAGTAAATAGAGGGGCTTTATTTGTTGAGCATCCTTCTAGACTAGCCATCTTGGGGACCAAGGATCTCCTTCCAGTTGTTAAACTGATACAGAAGGAACTAGTTCTGATACCAATTGTTGAACCCTTAGTTAAACTGAGAGCGGGGGGGGTGAATCAGTTTAATGCAGTCATGGTCTTGTAAAACTTTCTTTTACACTTATTTACATGTTCATTTCGTGATCAACTTAATATACAATGGAACAACAATCTTAATAAGTGAGCAGCGGGTATTAAGCAGATTAAATACAAAATATCAACATATAATCATCATGCACATAGACAACAGATATAAGTGGAAACCCATAAGGGAGAAAACCACATCTTATTATTGTTGTGATGCAAAGGCAAGCTCCAACTCCCTCTCACCACTGATTTTCTGTAGGCTCCAACCTACAGGAGGCTACTACCTCAATTCTGCAAGCTACAACTTGCAAGGAAGCTCCAACTCCTATCTATTTTCTGCAGGCTACAACCTACAGGAGGCTTCTACCTCAGCCAACTACATCTGTACATCTATTACGCTACAAATTGATATGGAAGCACCAACTTCCTCACTGTACAATAAAATCATATGTTGATTTACCTGGATATCAGCTCTGTTTTTCTCCTTCTTTACAGTTGTCCTTACAGCCTTCAAATTTTCTTTATATCATCCTGGATCTTCACAACTCCTCTCTCTGCTCCTTCTTCTTCTTACACTCTCTGACCTCTTTCTCCATTATCTTACTTCCTGTGCATATGCTGGTAACATTATTTATAGAGATCACCTCATAACTGTTTGCATTCCACAGGGAATTCGAAATGAACAGGTATGACTCTTTGCCTTCCCCCTTCTCATTTTCTTGTCCAGCACATTCAGAATAACATAACAGAATGTATATATATTTTTGTATTATAGTGGAGTTTTTCTTTTCCTTTGGAGACTTTCCTTTGCATCACATACAATAAAAATAATTAATTCATTTACATTTACAGTTACAACAAAAATATTTCACTCAGTCCTTTCATCTCTTTTCTCGTTATGAATTTGTCTTTTCTGCTGCTGTCAAAGTCGTTTCGGTTCCTGCTATTATATTCAACACAGTTATGCATAACTGTCATTTTGGCCTAACTTGACCCAACTATTTGTTTCCAACAGTGTCACTATTTCTTCATTTCCCGACTATACCTCTTTTTTTCGTGCCCACAACGATTAGCCTTCATCGCTCTTCTAAACACTCAGTTTTGCCTTTTTCTCTATGTCGGGTCCTTACCTGAGCCTTTCTACCCGCGTTCATACTTTCCCTTTTTTTTTACGTTATAATTCTCCTTTTTCTCTCCGAAATTATTTACAAAGGAAAATCCACATATTCCCGGACTTGAAATGCTTTAGGCTTCGACTTTGATCTTTATCGTGACTACTCTCTTTATCGCACATCGGTGATTCAGATATCCTATGTGCCTTCGTCCATCTGATCTCCCGATATGTGATGTGCGAAGGGTCCCACCAGGCTGTATCTCGGCATTTTAGCTATTGCTCTTTTTCTTTGTTTCTATGTTGCTCTTTCATCCTCCCGATGTGATTTCTCAAGAGGGAAACCTTATACCTTCATAAATTTTCTGTTTCTGCCAATCTTGCACATATACCGATGCCGCATCCCCGATTAGATGACTGTTGTTGATCCTGTTCGCTATCTGACAGTCTTCATCATATTGCAAATATCAAAGTTTATTACCCTTCCATAATTTGGTTAAATGTATCACAGTGCCATCATATAAATACACTCTGGTCCCACATGACTGTATCGCTACTTCACATCGCAATTTTTATAACTTACGAGTTCTTATCACATGAGTATCGCAGATTGCGATATGCGATAGCATTGCATCACATCACAAATTCTATAACTTACAAAATTCACCCCTTCGATCTTGCGATTTGCGATATGTGGGCCAGGTCCATGTCATCATGCCACGTCACCTTGCCACGTCATCGCCACATCACTGCCACGTCATCTTGCCATGTCATCTTGATTTATTTGCAATTTATGGGGTTAGGTCCACGTCAGCTGACACGTCACTTTCCATGTCATCACCACATCATCATATCGCACTTCGCATTTTCTGTGACCACTGCGTTTATGCGATTTTTCTCCTGCCCCAATTGCGATATGCGATGGTAATATCGCATTGCAATATCGGCTATCGCAATATCAATATTTCAAACGTTCTTTGCTATATGGCTCCTTTTCTTTCCGATGCAATTTACAAAGGGAAATCACATACACCCGGACTTGAAATCTCTTAAATAACAGTTCTGAGTTGCATCGCATCCGGCCCTTTCATCGCACTTCGACATTTATGAGAGCTATCTCTTCTGAGCTTTGTGATCTGCGATATGCGATGAACTTCTCATCGTCGATTCACATCACCACTTCGCATCACATCGCCACTTCGCATCTCATTTCCACTTCGCATTGTCGATTCACATCGCCTCCATATCTTTCCTGCCCCGATTGCGATACGCAATCACATCGCATCGCATCCCAACACATTTCCGCATCGCATCGCATCTTCTATAACTTGTGAATTCTTATCACATAGGCATCGCCGATTGCGATGTGCGATATGTCGCCACGTGTCCCTTCGCATTGCCACATCGCATCGCAACTTTGCATCACATCGCATCTTCGCATTTGCTTGCGATGTCTGATATGCGATTAGGTCCCACTTGATTATGATATAATCTCATCCGTTGATCAAGCCGGTCCCACACCTTTTATCATTTCACTCTTTTATATACTTTTTTCTTTAAAAAAAAACATGTCAAAAAAATGTATTGGTCTCCTCTTAACTCACAATTTCGTTATGTCAAAAATTGTTGAGTCTCCGTCGTTGATCCTAGAATGATCCAATGGTCATCGCGTTATCACGTGCCAACCAGCCCCAATGGATAAAGTTTTTGATCCTATGCGAAACAGGCGGTTTCGGTATGCCACGAGTCACCCTTCTAACTATATCGCATCCATCTTACTTAAAAACACTTATCCTCCAAAAGTGGTGCGAAAACCCTTTGGTGGTTTTTGAAACCGCTTTAACTGTTCCATCTTCACTGTTGACTCATGGTTTCCGCTTTCAACTCATGGTTTCTCCACATATTTGGTAAAATTTTCAAGCACACCATTGATTCATGTTTCCGCTTCTGTTCATCGGGTCCTCCACGCTGCTCCTCTCCTGAGCTTGTTCTTCTGCCTTTCTAAATTCGTTGCCTCTCTACTTTCGCTACTTCTCTGCCTGTGTTGCTTAGCTGCATTCGCTGCCTTTGGTGCTTGCCAGTGTTCTGGTGTTGTTCCTGTGTGCTCCTTTGCCATCATTGAAAATATTTCCAACACAGTCTACATCATGTCAATATTGGGTGTAGCTTGAAAAGTAGAAACCAAAGTTATTAGAAAAGTTTGCAAAAAGAAATATAATAAACATTATAAATATGCTTAACAAAAAGTATCGATACCTGTGTCACGACTGGAACCTGAGAAGGAATAATCTCTTCAGGCAGCCCTTGATGTGTGGCTCTAACCTGAAAAATTCCATAATGTTAATACTCATACCATATAAAATTATGTGACATAAATTCAATTTCAATTTGACGTACAAAAATATAGATAGATAGAAATGAATGTGGCACCTGTACATGATCATGTCCATGATCTACAGAATGAGGACTAGGGGCTAGGAAATGTTCTTCTAAGAATGTTGTAAACTGCATAAGTTAAATAGATATATTGGCATAAGTTTTTGGATATACTAAATGTATATACACCAAAAATAGCTCATCTTATAAATGTGTATTTTAAAATATATCAAAACATGCTTGTACATACCTTGCCCATGGTGTGCATTTGTCGTGTCATGGATTTCTCATAGAGGTCTCTACATGAGGATTCATACTCCATAAGCTCATCTTTCTCCATCTCCCTCAACATGTCATCTGGAATACTCACAAATGAACGAACTCCTGCACTAGATGAAGGTTGGCTTGTCCCTAAGCCGACTTCCACCCCTCCTAAAGCAGTTGTAATATGTTCTTGTATCTTCTCCCTCATTTGTGATGTAGAACTGGAGATAAGGGCTAAATCCTATGGAAGTGTAACTACCCTAGGTGGTTGAGGTGCTAAACAAGGTACTGGAGGCCTAAACCCAACATCTTGCATAGCATTAGGTCGTTCATATGTACAACCTTTTCTAGCTCCATAGAATTTGGACCTAGTATCTGTATAGTTAGGGTCTATGTGCTCTTGGAATTGAGAAAAAAACATCCTAACAAAATATTGGGGCACCTCATCATTATTTGGGAACTTCCCGTATGCATACAAGAACTTCTCATAAATATAAGGTGCAATATTGGGATCATTGAATCTTGCAATCTTTAGACCTTTTTTGTCTTTAGGCCGCAAGTCAAATAGTGACAAGGCCATTTCTTTAGTGACCCTACTTTTAACTTCATTGTAGGAGTGGATACCAATCACTGACGCTCTCCTCCTACGCATCATGTCAAAAAACACTTGGGTTGATGGTACAACCCCACGATAAGTCTCTATCAAACTCTCCAAATTGTGCAAAACAATTTGGAGTTAATTTCTACTAGGGGCAGAGAGATTGCAACTTTGTAATTCATTGCGCAATCTCATGGAATTCTCCCTCATCCCATCAACAGTAAGTAAGGATATGGTATCTTCCCAAGGCATCTGCTCAGGAATATCACCGAGATGGGTGTAAAGGGGATCATAGCTCGGATTTTGAGAAAACTCATGAACCCTACGACCTCTACCCCTAGGAGGGCGAACACCACCACCTGTAACATGTTAAATTATTGCACATATTAAAAATTAAATAATTTATAAGAAAAATTTGTATTTAAAAACTTGTCAGGTCATTTGAAAATACCTAGTGGAAAAACTATCTCTTCCTCTTCGCTCATACTATGATAGTTCCCTTCCGAGGAATGAACGTCTCTAACACCCACTGTAAAAAACATTAAATTGTTTGATAACACAAGTACATGAGACACAAAATAAGTTTCACATTAAACATACATCAAACAATAAATTTTCCTTTAGTTTTTACCTGGAGGAGAAGTATCCAAGCATGGGATGGATGGCACAGGCTGAGACATTGTTCTCCTTTGCCCCTCACCAACAATAGGGCCAACCCCAACTCCTACATTTTCACCTATGGAGCATAATGTTTTCACATTAAAATTTCATTTGAAAAAAAATTTCACCTGTTCAACATTGAATATAACGTAAAATTGAACGTTTTAACTAGCAATTGATCTAATGTGTACCTATACCGTGTATAAGATGATCCTCAGAATGAGCTCTATGAAATTGGGGGTGAATGGGAATAGGTATATGGGGATCCTCTTGTTCGATTTGCTGTCTAGGCGCATGAGTCGTATGAGTGTGTCCACCTGTGTTGGACCAAAAAATTTCACATTAATCAAATTTTCACAACGAACAATAAATATAATCTACTTGAAAACATGACATAACTAAACAACCAATGTACCTGATAATCCTCCTCTCATGGAGGGGTCTCTATAGGGCTCGCCTGATGCCATTGTTGCTATAGTATCAAATCAAATTTATGCCGCTCATAAACAAACTAGAAAACAAATTATCAATCGATAGTCATGTCATCAGCTAAAAGGGCAACCAAGATAGAGTTTGCGGATTTATCTGAGATGGTAAAGCAGCTAAAAGGGATGTATATTCACCTGAAATAGAAGTAACTGAAGGCGTAGACTGAAGGTATATACTGCGGATTGATGAAGCTAGTTTGAGAAGAATATAGTACGGATAATTACAAGGTTACAATGCAGATATCACAAGGGTTGTGATGAATTCTGAAGTCTAATGAAAGGAAGGTAAATCTGTGATTTACCTTCCTATAATAAAAGTATTACTTATACTTAAATCATTTGTGTCTTGTACATTTTGTTAATTGACTTGATGAAGGATTAATTAAGAAGAATACTTAAGCAAACAAGCTCACAAGTAATTATCAAGAAGAGAATTTATAACCCCTCCAGGTTCTCAACATGGTTTCAGAGCTATGGAAAAATATGATCACCTTATGGTTTCAGAGGAGTGGGATTCCCTGGGCATTGTCTAATCATTATAAGTTTTGTATTTTTTTTTTGGAATTGGGTGAAAATTTTTGGGTCAGATCTTGTTCTTTGTTTTTTGAAATAGGTTTTTGACTATATATATAGATTTCACTACTCAAACTTGTGATTCAAACAAACACCTACCTGATTCTAAAAAAATATGCCTGAAAACCTTCTAAAAATTCCTTGGGATGCCTTAGGTACCTTGGCTTAGGAGTCAGCTTCATTCAATGATCCAATTTTGCACCAGTGCTATATTATGGTAAGATGTTTTTAATTTTTCTTGATAACTATTGAATGACATTTATGTATAACATATATTTGACAAAAGGTAAATCTTAAATGTTTTCAAGTTTTCATTTGTTTATTAGAATGGGTGGCAATTTTTCTTTTTGGGTAAAATTGAGGTGGTCTTCCACTTGATTTACCACTCCTCTTGCGATGGGAATGTATGAGGGTGTGCCATTGTATTTATTTGCAAAACGTGTTTCATTTATCCTTCTCATTCCGAGTGTATTCATACAATAAAACTAAAGTAAAGGTGGGTGCGAAATATAAAAAACTTACTAATTTTTATGCATGCCTTTCTCACCAAGATGAATTTCTAGAACAAGAAGTTCCCAAAACAAATTTATCTCCTCTCATCAAAAAATTTAGTGACCAATCAATGAATGAATGAAAATCGCATTCCTTCTACAGGCATTTCCATTTGGGATTATTTCCCTTAGTGCTCAGATGACCTATCACATCACTTGTTGGATGATGTGAATCCTGGCATCCAAACAAGTAGTGGAGGATCCTTTCATTTGTCAAATCAAGCTTCTACCTCCCCAAATTCTCATCCTTCATCTTGACATGACATTTTTCCTATAGGTACAAAATCCCTAAATGATCCTCTATCATCCCAACATGATGTCAGTTTTGAAGCCACCACAATCTCCTTGGATTGCATCCTTTATGACTCCCTCCCATCTCACAAACACTATCCTCCCAAAAAATGTTATTCCCCCTCTATTGTTGGCGACATAATCTGAAAACATTCTAAAAATATGCTTGAAAACCTTCTAAAAATTCCTTGGGATGCCTTAGGTACCTTGGCTTGGGAGTCAGCTTCATTCAATGATCCAATTTTGCACCAATGCTATATTATGGTAAGATGTTTTTAATTTGGCTTGATAACTATTAAATGAAGTTTATGTATAACATATATTTGACAAAAGGTAAATCTTAAATGTTTTCAAGCTTTCGTTTGTTTATTAGAATGGGTGGAAATTTTTTTTTTGGGTAAAATTGAGGTGGTCTTCCACTTGATTTACCACTACTCTTGCAATGGGAATGTACGAGGATGTGCCATTGGATTTCTTTGCAAAAGATGTATCCTTTATCCTTCTCATTCTGAGTGTATTCATACAATGAAACTAAAGTAAAGGCGGGTGTGAAATATAAAAACTTACTAATTTTTATGCATGCCTTGCTCACCAAGATGAATTTCTAGAACAAGAAGTGCCCAAAACAAATTTATCTCCTCTCAGCAAAAAATTTAGTGACCAATCAATGAATGAATGAAAATCACATTCCTTCTACACGCATTTCCATTTGGGATTATTTCCCTTAGTGCTCAGATGACCTATCACATCACTTGGATGATGTGAATCCTGGTATCCAAACTAGTAGTGGAGGATCCTTTCATTTGTCAAATCAAGCTTCTACCTCCCCAAATGCTCTTCCTTCATCTTGACATGACATTTTCCCTATAGGTACCAACTCCCTAAATGATCCTCTATCATCCCAACATGATGTCAGTTTTGAAGCCACCACAATCTCCTTGGATTGCATCCTTTATGACTCCCTCCCATCTCACAAACACTCTATCCTCCCAAAAAAAATTATTCCCCCTCCATTATTGGCGACATAATCTAAAAACCTTCTAAAAATATGCCTGAAAACCTTCTAAAATTCCTTGGGATGCCTTAGGTACCTTGGCTTGGGAGTCAGCTTCATTCAATGATCCAATTTTGCACCAGTGCTATATTATGGTAAGATGTTTTTAATTTGGCTTGATAACTATTGAATGAAATTTATGTATAACATATATTTAAAAAAAGGTAAATCTTAAATATTTTCAAGTTTTCGTTTGTTTATTAGAATGGGTGGATTTTTTATTTTTTTTGGGTAAAATTGAGGTGGTCTTCCACTTGATTTACCACTCCTCTTGCAATGGGAATGTACGAGGATGTACTATTGGATTTCTTTGCAAAACGTGTATCATTTATCCTTCTCATTCTGAGTGTATTCATACAATAAAACTAAAGTAAATTTGGGTGCGAAATATAAAAACTTACTAATTTTTATGCATGCCTTGCTCACCAAGATGAATTTCCAGAACAATAAGTGCCAAAAACAAATTTATCTCCTCTCATCAAAAAATTTAGTGAGCAACCAATGAATGAATGAAAATCACATTCCTTCTATAGGCATTTCCATTTGGGATTATTTCCCTTAGTGCTCGGATGACCTATCACAAAGGTGAGAGGAATACGAAATTCTTCCATAAGGCCATGATTCAACATCAGCAACATAATCAGATCTTCTCCTTGAAGGACGCTACAGGAAATTACCTTACTCGACATGAAGAGATGGAAGAACTTCTGGTGGATCACTTCCATTCCCTTCTTTCGGGACCTGTTCTCAATCGACCAAAGGGTATTCAAATAATAACCCGACATATTCCTCACTTGGTTATTAGGGATCAAAACCTTGCTTTGATGAGGGTGGTGACACTAGAGGAAATAGAGGAAGTGGTCAAAGGTATGGCCAAAAATAAATCCCTGAGACCAGATGGATTTAAAAAATATTTATTCCAAGCTTCCTAAAGCTTCATAGCAAGAGATATCCTGGACGTGGTGGAAAAATTTCGAAGGACACAAAAGGTATATCCTCGTCTCAATTCTACTTTTATTTCGTTAATTCCTAAATCAACCCTTTCTAAGGATCTGCATGGTTTCAGACATATGTCCCTTTGTAATTTCATTTACAAAATTATTTCCACCATTATGGTGAAAATGATAAAACCTCTTTTTCCCAGTCTCATATCTCCGGAACAAACTAGTTTTTTTGAAGGCCACAAAATTCTGGATGGAATCATCACTTCCCAGGAATTTTTCTACCCTCTTAAACAACTTAAAATTCCCGACATGTTTATCAACCTAGACTTATCCAAACTCTATGATCACCTTAGTTGTTCCTACCTACTCAATATCTTGAAGGATTGTGGTTTCGATTCCAGATGGATCAAATAGGTTTGCTTCCTCATTTCTCCATCGATCTTTTCGATCTTGATCAATGGACCCCTTCCAAAACCTTTAATCCATCTAGAGGTATTAGGTAAGGATATCCTATGTCTCCCTTTATTTTCATCCTGGCTGCAAAAGGCTTGGGAAGATATATCAAATTGGCCTCCCAATCTTCTCACCTCAAAGGCCTTAATCTATGGGGTAGCAATCTTCCTATCACTCACGAACAATTTGTGGATGATTTCATGTTGTTTTGTAAATTCACCCTCTATGAAGTTAGAAAGTTAAGATATATTATTCATGAGTCTATGCAAGCCTCTAGAAACCTGATAAATAATGATAAATCAAACATTTTCTTTTTCAAAACCCCTGTTCTTATCCAAACCTTCCTAGCGCGCTCCCTAGGCTTTGTTATTGGATCCTTGCCAATCAAGTATTTGGGTATGCCTTTGGTTTTCAATTCCTTAAGAAATTCCTGTTGGAAATATATTCTTCAGAAAATCCAATCGAAGTTCAATGGGTGGGATTTTAGGGACCTAAATCTAGCTGGAAGAGTGATTCTTATTAAATATATTGGAAAATCCATTCTTATTTACCAACTCTCGGGGATGGAAACTCCCAAATCATCATGTATTTCCATGGAAAATATTTAGAAAAAAAAACCTCTCAAGAGGAGCCCAAAAGGCTAAGAAATGGGTCGTGGCTTCCTGGAGCAATATTATAAAACCCAAATTGGCAAGAGGTTTAGGTCTCAGAGATTCATTGATCCTAAATCAAGTTCTGGGGGCTAAGTTTTGGTGTAGATGGTTAAAGGGTGGCTCTAACTTGTGGAAGAATATATGGACTAGAAAATATATAATGTTGGGCTCATTACAAGGAAAATTAAAACATTTGAATACCTCAAAGGGCTCATCAAATTGGAATTTTGCATGGAACAATAAATATCTCACTATACACCATATAATTTGGAAGATCGGGGATGTGACAAGCACCCTTTTTTGGCAAGAATCATGGTATCAGAGAGGGAGGTTTTTCAATAGGAAATACCTAGGGGATATCTTCCTTTTTACAAGTAGCGAAAACTACTCTTCGATGTATCAATTCTGGAGTCCTACACAAAATGATCCAGTGTGGAGATGATGGAAAGGCCAACAGGATTGGATGAACCCTCTAGCAACCAACAATGTCAAAACCTTGAAAGAGAACTCCAAAACCTCAAAAGAGAACTCCAATCTAGGAAAATTGCGAAACCGAAAGTCCATGATATCCTTAGATGGGTGTACTCCACAAAAGGTATATTCAATATTTAGGAGGCATAGAAATTAGCAGCAGAAGAAACCCATGATCACCACAACCTTATATGGAGAAAGATATGGACAGAGCATCTCTGGACTAAGGTTGTGCATTGTTTTGGCTTGTATGTTGAAGAAGAATTCTCACCTGGGATCAACTGTAGAAAAAAGGAATTCAAGGGCCCTCATATTGATTTCTATGCAGCCTTTAGAATGAATATATTGAACACCTTTTGAATACATGCTCCTTTGTTGATCATTTATGGAGTAATCTAGGCCACCTCTTTGGTTGCCTAGATTGTGACCAAAATAATATCAAGGAATATATAGAAATTTGGAGAAAAGGAATATTTTTTAGCCCAGTCCTAAATCGTTCTTGGGGAGTGGCAATTAGCTTTCTCCTCTGGGAAATATGGAAATAAAGAAACAAAAGGATATTTAAGGACCAATGGTTATCTTAGGAGGGAGTATTGGATGGGATTTTACATAATATAAGATTAAAAATATATATATATATATATCTAACAGATCAATTGCATCCAAATGACTGGAAGGTTGCCCCTCATGAAGCTCAGATCCTTCGCCTCCTGAATCTATTCTTGAAAATGATTGCTCCCTCTTCCTAGAAATACATGGTCTCCCCCATATACTCTCCAATTCATTACTCTACTCCACCATAAGGATTCTTGAAGATAAATTTTGATGGGGCTTCCAAAGGAAACCTTGGCGAGGTTGGGTTTGGAATTTTATTTAGAGACTCACAGCATCAAATCAAACTCATCTAAGTAATAGACTGAGGTGATGCTAGCAATAATGAGGAAGAATTTACTGTTGTAATGCAATGCCTCCTCATATCCAAAATAAAAGGTTACATAAAATTTTTGATAGAAGGGGACTCCAACTTAGTGATAGAGGTTATTAAAAAATTAAATCATTGATCAAGTAGTGAGAAGATTAGTCATAGTTGGAGTATTGCCCGATTAGTTAAGAAAATAGATGATATTCTACCTCGGTTTGAATATATCATACCTTCCCATGTTAGGAGAGAAGGAAATAAAGTAGTTGATTTATTAGAAAACTTGGTTTGTTTAAATATTGGAAGGACTTTGGATTCTCCATGGCCCTCACAAGACCTTAGAGAAGAATTGGATAGTCTGAAGCATATCTTGGATCACGATGTTGGAGATAATGACGATCGTAACCAAGTTATGAATCAGAGACCCATGATCTAGGTGTGAGATGACAATACGACATCTTTGGGATCTATGCCATGGAAATTTCCTCAATAAGCAAGGACGGTGAGAAATTATGTTATGGACCTCACACACTTTCTCTCAACTACATGGTGGAACAACACATGTAGGTTATTAATGGTGATAGGAGAGGATGAATGGATATCTCCTTGAAGGGGTTTTATGTTAGTAGCTCTGAAAGTTTAGGAAAAAATGAAATTCAAATGGTTACAAGTTTTTTGGAGAGCTTGGGTACGAACGCGAAGGAGATTCACGAGGTCTTCCACCCTAGTGTAGAAATTTTCATCAGCTTCCCTATGGTCGACGACAATGAGTATGTTATTTTAGTGTGCTCCTCTTATACTATTTCCTCTGCGATTCAAGTCCATATAATATTACGTTGGAGAATCATTTATGAGTCGATGTATGGGGTTAAAAGTAAAATCATCCGAGAAATTTGGGAGTAAAGTGTTGTCTTTTCTGATGGAGTGTATGAATATTGTAAAATTTATTCTATCTGTTATGGAATGTGACTCTCGGATGGGCATGTATTTGCGGTGTGTGCATGTATAGCCAGCGGAAAGCAAATACAGTATAGATTATACAAGGCGAGTTTCTATGGGCCGAGATGAAAAATTCGAAAAATTCTTGGAGAAGAACCAGCGGACAGGGGTCTTTTTGCAAGGCAACAGAACCATAAATATTCAATGAGCTGGAGACGCTTACCTCGCTGGCTAGATGATAACGTGGCTCGGCTGGATGACAACGTGGCTCGACGGCGACAGCTCCAGCGTCCAAACGACAGGGAAAATGACAACCTGAAAAGAAAATGTAAACAAAAGTGTAGAATGTCGGGCAAGTTAAGAAATTTGGGGTTTTATTATAAGACTAAAACTCTCATCTGAGATTTTTTTAACTCTCGTCCGAGATTCTTCCTGAGAGTTTATTTCAACACAACTCTCGGACGAGAAAATACATAACTCTCATCCGAGATAATTTTAACCTCGGTTAAGCCCAATCAAACTCTCAAATGAAATATTAAAAATATCTCAGATGAGAGTTTTAAAAACTCTTGATCGAGAAATAGAGTTGAATATTTTCTCGGACGAGAAATTAAAAATTTCACCCAAATTCTAGCCCTCCACCAAAAAGTGTCCCAACTTTGGGATTTCACCCTTAACCATTCTTCTGCTTGCCTCCTCGCTCGGGTAGGTGTGTGCTAAGTGTGCACCCTCATCGCACTTCACCAACCACATTCACCAAGTCGCCCACTATTTTTGACTAGCCTGGGTGCGTGCTCGTTCCATTGGTCGCCCTCGCCCGTTATCATTAGATAACTTTTGAGGTCTAAAATGGTCCTCCTAAGAAAAATGTACAACCAAAATTAACTTTATAAGAACCAATAGGATTCAATATGATGATGTCAACCATGGGGGATGATTCACCATTTTTTGGGTAAAAAAGTAAAAAATAATAAAATAATAAAACTAATTTTTGAACTAGTATTTTCATATTATCTCCTTAAGTTTTTACTCAAATTTCGAGTGTGAGCACTCTTTAGATGCATACTTTAATTCCTCATCCAAAGAGTACCCATGTTGCATACTTATGATGAACCCTACTACATGAAAAATAAGAAATACATGAAAAACGTGATTGAAATCACATTTTTCATGTATTTCTTATTTTTCGTGTAGCAGGGTTCATCAAAAGTATGCAACATGGGTACTCCTTTGATGAAGAATCAAAATATGCATCCAACGATTGTTCCCGCTGAAAATTTTAGTAAACCTGTAGGGAGATAAGTTGAAAATATGAGTTGAAAATGTAGGTTTTTTTCCCCTCTAAAATTTGATGATGTAATCTAATATTATTTTATTATTTCCACTATTATTTTATAATTTCCTTGGGAGGCCCATTTTAGACCTCAAAATTCCCCTATTTTTCAGTCCGTCTCACTTTTGAGGTGCGCTTGCCCATCGCAAGTCTGTCACACTTGGGAGCGCCCATCGCACTTTGGTTATATGCGCCCGTGTTGGGCGCCTGACTCACCCGTGTTGGGAGATGTTGACTGGGAGCCCTGACATCCTCCCCAACCATGTGTCATTGTCGTCCCTGACAATCCTATCGATTGCATCAGTTGGTTGTTAAACTCGACTATTTCTACTTCCATCTCCACAACAAATCCTATGTTTCCAAACCACTCTCCTCTGGTGCATCCTTCCATTGAACGAAGACCTCCCCTCATGCTATACTCTCAACACCTTTCATGCAAAGATCAAGGATATTCTCAAAAATCAAGTTTGGTCTGTCTACTATTAGGGATGGTCCCCTCGATGGTTTTGTCCTCTCAGGATGATCTGCATCAAGTATACACTTCTTAATCTGACTAATATGGAACACAATATGTTTCAAACGCATGTGGTTCAGAAGATTCAACTCATATGCAACTTCCAAAACTCACTTCTTTACCCAGAATGGTCCTTCATACTTCCTCTTCAAAGATCTCGTAGTCGCCTTAGGTGGTTGAAACTGATCATCGGTGATCCTCAGAAAACCCATGTCTCCGACATTGAACTGTGCATCCCTCCTATCCTTGTCTGCCCATTTCTTCATTCTCTGTGCAACATCATGCAGGTGTACTCATGCTAACTCCAAGGTCTCCTCCCATGCTGTCAAGAATCTCTTGGCATGTGGACTCCTAAAAAATCCTCCTAGTAGCACTGTGTGTGGAGCAACTGGTATGTTTCCATTTACCAACTCAAATGGACTATACCTAGTTGTGAAACTCTTCTCCAAGTTGTATCTAAACTAAGCCACATCCAAGATTTCAGGCCAATTATTTCGATCATCCCTAACATAATGTCACAAGTATTCCTCTAGCAATGCATTTATCCGTTCAATTTTCCCATCTATCTGCAGATGGTAACTCAAAATTTGTAGCAACTTTGTCCCATCTAGCTTGAACAATGTGTTCCAAAATTTACCTGTAAATATCATATCTCTATTGGATATAATACTCAATGGTATTCCCCAATTTTTCACAACATATTTGAATAAATACTCAGCAGTCTTCTCACCTCCACATGGTATCTTCGTCGGAATGAAGACGAAATACTTGGAAAAACGATCGACAACAACCATAATATTGTTATACCCCTACACCAACGGTAACTGAGTGATGAATTCCATCGAAACACTCATCCATGGTCTCTCTGGAATCGGCAAAGGCTGTAATAATTCTCCCTGTCTCTGAGCATCTAATTTTTCCTATTGACAAATGATGCACGTATGTACATACTCCTCTACATCCTATCTCGTCCTCTCCCAAAAGTTTCTCCTCTCCAATAATGCCAAAGAATGATGTTGCACTAGGTGACCATCCCATGGAGAATCACATAACTCCTTCAAGAAGAGTCTCCTGAGTCTAGATGACTTTGGAATGTAAATTTGGTTCCCATAAAACAAGAGTCCATCTTGTAGGAAAAACCTTTGAGTCTTCCCCTCCTTCACCTGCTTCATAATGATCTTCACTTGAATATCATTCTCCACACTAGCTCGAAGTCTACTCTACATCTTATCGGTCATGTTGATTCTACTCCTCGTGTGCTCAAATCGCTCTTATTCCTCCCCAAGTGTGGCTAATTGTCCCTTCTTGATGAGGGCATATGCAACTGCATTGAGTCTACTCAGCCTGTACTCAAGAGTCATGTCAAACTCTACCAAGAATTCTTGCCAACGAGATTGATTCGCTGATAACTTTGGTTGGGATGCAAAATAACTCACTGCAATTGTACATTTCTAGTCTTGAAAACAAAAGGATTCCCAATAAAGTAATGCCTCCATACATGCAAACAATGAATGATGGCAGTCATCTCCTTTTCATGGACCAGATACTGTCACTCTCTATCCAAAAAATTTTGACTCTCGTTGGCCACTGGATGCCCATCTTGCAAAAGGACCCCTCCAATCGCAAAATCATATGCATCTATATGTACATCAAATGATCGCTCAAAGTCATGTAGCCTTAGTATCAATGTTGTGACCATCCATCTCTTCAATTCTTCAAAAGCTGCACAAAACTTCTTTGTCCATTCCTATCGCTTGTTCTTCTTCAAAAGGTTTGTTAGTGGTGTTGTTATCTTGGAATGCCCTTCTACAAAATTTCGTTGGTAATTGGTCATCCCCAACAAAACTCTCATATCATGGACATTATTTGGTTCAACCTAATCCTCAATTGCCTGCACCTTACTCAACTCCATTCGTATGTGACCTTGACCCACTATGTGACCAAGAAAAAAAATCTCGGTTTGAGCAAACATATACTTTGACTTTTTCAAGAACAAATGATTTGTATTCAGTTCCTCGAACACCAAATCTAAGTGTCTCCTATGATCCTCTATGTTATCACTGAATATCACGATGTCATCCAAGTATAAAAAAACAAATGTATCAAGGAATGGATGAAGTACATCGTTCATCAATGTGTCGAATCTGGCAGGAGCTTTGCACACTAAAAGGCTATCCTACTTCACTCACTTGAAACAAATATTCCTCACAATTTTGTTCAAAGAAGATTGTGATATAATAATTGGTTCAATATTGGAAGCATGTATAATCTAATTATGAATTCCCACGTTCGGCTATGTAGAAATGTAGTATTTAATCACAACAATAGTTTCTTTTATATTGCATTATGGGAACTTATCTTAATACAAGTAAAATAAGAAACTTTTTTGGCTTTCGTTTTAGTTCATTTACTTTGACTTGGACCTACCTACATACCTACTAAAATTCTTAAATGTGCTTATTGCTTTTGTTGTATATTGCAGTGGTTGGAAATAAGTTGAAGATGAATAGGTGAAGACTGTTGTTAATGTCGTTGTGGTAGCAATTCTAGGCATGGTAATGTGCCAAAGTTATTGAAGTTATTCATATGATCTACTAGAAGGGATTTTTATTCTTGAAAATACGTTTTTGTTCATATGCATCATTTTTCATGTTGCGGGTACCTTGCCACTTTCTACTTCATCATCAACTGTAGGTGATAAAAATGGACTCCCTTCACCCCCATTTGATGAGGGTTCCTTTCTGAAAATACAGACAAATTTGAATATCTTAAGTAGTTTTCAAATATGTGTTTAGTATACTCTCTTCCTCACTATGGATAACTGCCTCATATATTTTATGTCATTATTTCTAGATATCATTTCTATATTCGTGCATGATTTTTAAATAACTGTAGTGATTTTTTATTCTTAAACTTTGCAAAAAAATAATTCAAAATTAAAATATTTAAAAATATTAGATACTTAGGTAAATAATATATTTTCCATTAGTGACTTCCCATCATAATTTAAAGCTTTAAACAAGGAAAAAAATAGAAATGAGAGGTAAATAAAAATATGAAACATGAACGAGAGGTAAATAAAACTATGTTGTCAAGGTCTTAATCTTGAGCCCCATGGAGAAAATTAATAATGTGAATCATGAGCACAAGCATCATCATAAAAAAGAGGGGGAAATCAGAAGCTTTGTGTCCATGGATAATCAACAAAGTACCATATAATCGACATAGTTTCATACCTACAAGATATGTAGAGGGATTTAAGAGGGGGGAAGCAAAGGTGAAGAACAAGCCATCAAATGGTACTCATGGATTTACTCACATATGTTTATGGCATAATATAATTTTTTTCTATCCCTTAATATTTTATTGTATTTTATGGTATTGTGTAAAAATTGGAAGGAAAAATGTTTGTAATGAGATACTTTGTTTTTACATTTGATTTTAATTAAATTGTAAAAAATATTATTATAATATTAATTATATTTCTAATGAATAATATGTTTTTCAAATCCCAACTCCAATAAAAAAACACTCTTTGATTTGTGGTAAGGAAATTTCAAAAGTATTTAATTTGGATTAAAAAAATGGGTTATGGGTTGGATTTCTTTTGGTTGAATACTAAAAATATTTGATTTTTTTAAATTTTTGGGTTACAAGTTTTTTTTTACTATTAAATAATGATGAAAATATAAAATCTAGGTAAATGATTTCTAAATGATTCCCATCAGTGTTGCTTATGCATAATTGTAAACAATAAATGTGTCTTTACTTATGAGTGAAAATATGTTCCCCTTACCTTTGAAGTGACAAACTATTTTGTTGGTAGTATAAAACATTAGGTGAATACCATACTAGAGAGTTTATAGAAAAGCTCCATGCATTGCAGGTCCCTTAGATGATGTAGAAATTATAAAAGTTTCCAGCTCACAATATAAGAACCATCCTTTGAATAACTTCTACAAATTATATTGTAAGTGACAATAAGATCTCATTTCTCATTACTAAGAAAAGTGTGCATATGGCTCTACCGCTTGTTTGATATGTATAGAAAAACTATGAGACTCCATGGAGATGGGGCAATGTATTGTTTCTGAGTTACTCCACAAATGCATATGTAGAATGATATGCACTATGAAGGAACCTATGGAAACTAGTTGTAGTTGTTGTGCATTAAGCAAAGATCTCTTTTAAACAAACAATATCATCTAAAACTTATTATTGAAGCAACCAATATACAACAATAGTAGGATTATTCTAATTTTTCAACATTTGGGTTGAGTTCAACTTTGCAAAATAATAATACATTGTCTTGTTTTACATCAATTATAAATAAATTTCCTAAATGAAATAATTATCCATTATAGAGAATATAAATGAGAATAATAACACAACATATATTTTGAATGCCATCTTATCTGAGGAAAAAGTTATATGTACCTGTTGTTTCCCCTTAGTAAAAATTTCACATTGTATAATGATTTTAATCTTTCATTAGTAAAATAAATGGTAAATTATATTTCAGTTAACTTTTGTCATATCAATATTTCAATTATTCTTATTTTAAATCAACAATGATTATTTTAAAACAAAATACAACTTTTGCAATTCTTCAATTCCAATTTAATAATCTTATCCACCTTTCTTTTCACATTTTGAAACAATTGTTAGTAACATTTAATTTGAATATCCCTTGAGAGTGATCCTTAACAGCGAATCAAGTGATAGTCGTGGGAAGTTGACGATTCGATCTCCTCCCACTCGATGATTTCAATTAACATGGATTCATACGAGAGAGGTCATAAAACGAAATTGGGTTTTTTATGGAGGAAAAGTTCGTGGCTTTTCTATTTCTGAATCACTATTATGCAGGAGGTAATAAAGAAAAAGTTGCTTTCTTGGCTGGGGAGGGGGCACAAATCTAGGGAATTAATAGACTACAGTGGTACCGAGTAAGGAAACTATATGTTTCTTGTCCAATTCCACTTTGGGCATGTGTTTTGGCTGGAAATTTTTTTTGATCTCTCGATAATTTTAACCGCCTAGAAAAACATTACGTTTCCTGGTTGGTAGCAAAAATCATGATCCTTTAATCTTTTTGGTGAAAAAGCAAAAATTCATATAATTATTAATTCATTTCATTCATTAATTTAAAAACAAAATAATAAAATGTCAAAGTAATTTCCATTAAACTCATTTATTTCTTATTTCTTAGGATTTAATTTTCAATAAATAAATAAATACGTTTTAATTCCCTCCCCTAGAACATATTTTACCCAAATTGAAGACCATGGATAGACGTCACGGTCCTCATCGTCTGTCATCCTTTACCCATACCCATGCCCCACCATCCGAAAGGAAAATCTGTCTCAACCACACACTTCTACTCAAAATACCTCTCACACTTCTACTCAAAATACCTCTATGATCAATAACTTAATGAATTTCGAACGGTAGTGTAAAAACTAACTGGAGATGGGACTTCCATGCCCAACCATAGATTGATTGAGCCAAATCTCTCTTCATCCAATCACTCCTATGCCATATTCCAAGCATGAATGTGGGACTCAAACCGAAAGAACCAACTAGGGTATCCTGAGGCTAAACTATCTCACTCTCATCAATCATAAACCAGGCTTTACCATGATCTACACCCGGTCACTAAGCCAACACAAGCATGTATATCACTAGATTCTCTCCGCCTAAACCATGACAAATTTTCCTGTCTCCTAGTCTCTCAAGCTTTACCGCAACCCACAATTTGAATTAGGGGTCACTAGGCCCTAAACCGAGACATACTCTCTAGGATTACCGCAATCCCAAACCTAGGATTCCTAGGCCCGAAATGAACAGAAAACCACCACCTCTCAAGCTTTACCACAATCCAAACCCAGATTTACTAGGCCCTAAACCGAGGCAAAAAATGAACCGATTCTATAATCATTGTGATATCCACCTCACTCAACTTCGAATCCATCCAGTAATCCATTTAAATCAAAACATGAGAACTCCACAACACCATGGCTACTCGGAAATAAAAAGGCTAAGACGAATACATTGTCACAACTGGAAAAACCCATGCCAAGATAGCAAAGAACCACATGCAATACCATGCATGCAAAATCTAGTAAGCAAATCATATATGAAAATTAATACCTGCAAAGAATCTTGTTGTAGCTGCTTGATTTATGCTCCTCCTTGCTTCTTCCTTCTTCATGCTTTCTTGCCTTTCCTTATCTAATGCCAAAGTTCTCCCAAAGTTCTAAGTGTCCAATAGTGTGAGAGAGAGAGAGAAAATAATGTGAGAGATCCAAAAAATGCACTGAAAAAAGGTACCAACTGATCCTCACAAGCCTTTTTATCAATGAGGTCTCTATTTTCTTCATTTCCCCCCCATCAACTGTGGTTATTATTTTTAAATTTATTACATGGAATTTTCACCAGGGTTATTACATTCTCAATCATGAATTGACTAAAAGTGTTTACTGCAAAGCATACGTTTGGACAAGTGTTCATAAGGAACATTAATGCCCTAATCAACTGTTAGTACTCGGAAGGGTTTGTCAAGTCAGTTCCAACAACGTCTCCACATAACTTCTTGAAGTTGATATCCATTGGGGTGGGAAAGGATTTGCATTCTATCATACCGAATCTTTCTGATAGCTTCATGACATATTTTCCTTAAGAAAGGAAAATCTCTGCAGGACTCTACCAAACTTCTAATCCCAAGAAGTAATGCATCATACCAAGATACTTCATTTTGAACTCAAAGGCCAAATCCATCTTACACTTGAGTATCAGGGGCTCACTACCTGTCAAGAATAGATTGTCAAGATATAAAATGAAAATGAAAGGCATAACTTGGACCACTTTTAAGTAGAGGTTCAAATTGGCACTTCTTCTCGTGAATCCAAGCTTCACCAAGAAATTGTCAATATGGGCATAACAAGCTTAAGGGGCTTGCTTCAAACCATATAGTGATTTCTTCAGCCTGAAAATGTGAGTCTTCTTGTCCTTCACTTAAAATCCCTTAGGCTAATCAACATATACTTCTTCTTGTAGTATGCCATGAAGAAATGTCATCTTTACATCCATCTAGTGAAGAGTCCATCCTTGACTAGCAGCAAGGGAAAAAATCAATCTAATAGTAGTGTAGCGGGAAATGGGAGAAAATATATCATCATATTCTTCTCCCTATTTTTGGGAGAAGCCTCGGGCCATGACCCTTTCTTTGTACTTCTCAATGCTTCTAGCAGCCCCATGCTTGATCTTTTATAGCCATTTTGAAGTTACGATAGAATTTCCCTTAGGTCTTGGCACAACATCCCATACATCATTCTTCATAATCTATTCATATTCTTTGGCCATTGCCATCTTTCCAAACTTGTTCTTTTGCAGCTTCCTCAAAGGTAGAAGGCTTAATCTGGATCATAGTGATCATAGTTACAACGTATACTTGATATCGAAATTGCTTCTTACTTTGTCTAAAGGTCCTTTTGGCAGAAACATATCTCTCAACATCTTGTAAAGTATCACAAAGCCATAATGGTCTCTCCCTGGTAGGGGGATCACTTGGAGGAGTGTCCAAGGGATCATCACAATATCCTTCTCAGATTCTGGCATAGAAGAACCTTCTAATATTTTCATATCATCATATTTCTTCTAAATAGAAGGAGGTGGAGGAAAGTCCCTTTCTTTTCCAATGGAAACATCTTCATCGAAATTTACATCCATGTTGAACTCAATCTTCCTTTGAATAGATATGTATATTCTAAATGCTTTATAATTTTCACAGTAACCAACAAATGTACCTGTCTTTCCAGTGGCTTCCAGCTTGTTCCTCTTGTCCTTCAACATATGGAAATATACGAGGCAACCAGATATCTTGAGATGGCCAATGTCGGGCTTCTTCGGGCAACCTCGGGCATAATGACCATGTTTGTGAAAATTGTAGCATTCAATATCCCTTGATCTTATATTAGAGTCCTTTGACTCATGAGGAGGCCTTCTTGAACCATATGCTCTTCCCATTACTATTCTCTTCTTGTCTTAAGTGACAAATGCAGGGGGATCTCCTTCTTCATGTTTTTGAATTCTTCCTCAGGCAATCATCTTGGCCTCTTTTTGAGTTCATTTACTAAATACCTCATCGAATGAAAAAAGAACAATATTGTTGCTTAAAGTAGTAATGAAGGTTTCCCAAACAGGAGCATGACCTTAAAGAGTCACCACCACCAACTCTCTGTTAGATATTTGTTCACCAATATATTTTAATTGATACCTTAGGTGGGATACTCTCGTGATATGGGATTGCATAGATTCCCCTTTGTTCACTGTTCATTTCTTTGAGTTGATTTTTCAAAGATAGGATATGATTCAAGTTGTTGACTTCATACATCTCGACCAACTTGTCATAAATATCCTTAGGCTTCTTCAAGTTACGAACATAAACAAACAAATTATCTTACAAACCATCAATCATAATTTTCTTGGATTTGAGGTCATATTTCTTGTATTTGGATTTGACAGCAACAAAAACAATTGCGAGAGGCTCATGTACCTTTCCTTGCACATATTACAAAACATTGTTGTCATCTAGTATAACTTCCAACTTGATCTTCCAAGCAACAAAGTTAGATGAGTCACCCAAATTCTCATTATCCTTGAAATAAGAGGTAGACATATTGACCAAATCAAATAGGCTCCTTCAACTTCTTTCAAGAATGATTGCTCTTTTCTATTGTCTTTTTGGGCTTGTCTTCACCTTAGCTCTAATACCATGTTAATTTTCCATTGTTATATGTTGTTATAATCACTTTAGCCCAATTCTTTTCTTTAATTAGAAATATTTCAACAAAATTTAATCTTCTAATGATCAATAGAAATTGTAGATATAACATTAAATACAATAGACAGTAAAAGACAATCAAAAGCAATAAAATACACAAGGATTTTGTCTAAGAGTAGGGAAAAACCCACAACGGGGAAAACCCTTTCAAATTCTTCTTCTTATCATACTATCATAAAATGTTCAACAAAGAGAGTAAAATGTTACAATTCATCAATCAAGAGTCAAAGTCAATATCAATCCAATCAAACAAAATCCAATAGATGATCCATATAGATAAATCTAATCAAATTCTAAATCTATGAAGTCTGTGGTCAACGATCAAAAAAATTTATGTCAAGATCACAACTGCACATACCTAGTGATAGTGAGTGTGGTCGAAGCTCTCCAGATGTAGGGAATACCCTATTAAGTGATCGGCTAGAGCCGAGATTTCCACAAACCAACCCTGCAACTCCAGAACAAAATCTTCTTTTCACGTGTGTGAGCTCAGTTCCTACAATTTTAGACTTGAACGAGTTAATTTTAGACATGTACAAACCAACCCAAATAAGAGAGATAAGAAGGTGTTTGATGATAATTTCCAAATGATGTTAACTTGTCTTGTACTTATATGCTTCCAAAGGTGTCCAATTTCTCTTTAAATTCAACCTGTACTTTTGTGCATGTGTAGGTTTTCTCCTTAAAAAATACATATTTCCTTAACCAAATTAAATTCTTCCAAGGGGTAGGAGAGGTCTTTCTTGATGAGGAAGATTGTCCAAAGGAGGGAATTTTTCCATGAGCTACCAAATTAACAATATTTGGTAATCCACAACTATCATAAGCTACCAAATTAACAATATCTGGTAATCCACATCTATCATAAGCCCAATTAGAATGATAACATTGAGAAAAAGATAATGGAGCTTGGAAAACTTACTATGAGATTGAAAACAATTGTAACTTAGTAGATATTTGGATATGGGATTAAAAAGAAAAAGAAGAAAGAAAAAAATCCTCTTTAAGACTTTAGTTACTCTTGTTATTTTATATGGATACGAGGTTTGTGGAGGAAGACTGAATAGATCCAAAATTATTTTATAACCTACCCATTGAAAGCATGACTATGACTAGTTATATCATGTCTAAGAAGAAGTTATAAGACATGGAAGCCAAGAGGTTTCATTAATTTGCTTTTAAATATAACCAAAAACCCCACCTTTGAGGATGACATAGGACTACATAGTCTTGGCTAGACCATTGGGTGATAAAGGTGGAGATCATCTTGCAAAACAAAGATAATATTAAAAATATTATTACTTCCAAATTTAAGGAGAAATTGTGGAGTGATAAAAAAAGACGGAAAAAAAAAAATATATATATATATATATATATTATAAGGAGATGATCAATGTTTATATATATATATATATATATATATATATATATATATATATATATTCCTTTTTTTTTAATTAGCCTAAATTTTATTTAAGCGATCACATACTCACCTGATATGGGTTTTCAGCCCTCTACCACTATAACGAATTGGCCCATTACTCTACCCCTAACATGAACAACATTAAATAATAAAATAAAATAAAATAAAAACCAAAAACCCCATAATATTTTACATAACACATTATGTAATATATTTTTCCAACTAACGTATACTCCATAAACACATTTAGATATTGACTTTAGTTTAACTTTTATCTTTAATTTTTTTATAAACAAAATTAAACAATAAAATATCAATGTCAATGAGTATTAAATTCACTCATTTCATAGGATTTAATTTTCAACAAATTAAATAACAACTTTTTTTAAATAAATTAATATCTTAGTTTAATCAGCAAAAATCAAGAAAATTATGGCAAGATTTTGATAAAATTTTATAGGATTTTTTGTAAATCTAAATTACACGTGTCAAATTTCAAGATTTTGAGTGTCATAGAAGTTTTTAGTGGTGCTGAATCTATTTTCACCTTAAAAAGACACGATTCAAACATTGCTACTCCCATATTTTTTGAAATTTTTTTTGGCAAGATTTCGACCACTTTTAACTGTTTCAAAAATTCCTTTGCCTCAATAGACCAAGCCATTTTTAATCAATTTTATATCAAATTTAAACATAAATAATTATAATTATAATTTTTAAATTACTTTTTCTTGGAAAGAAAAATGGATGAAATTATAAATTAAAATTATTACACTATAAGCAATTAAAAAAAGGCGCAGTCTACTTACAAATTGGCTTTCCGGCTAAATTTTTTCTTAGGTTCTCCAGCAACACGTTGACTCATTTCTCGCGCCCCTCCGCTTAGCCGTCTCCGTTTTCATTCCGTCTTCGTTGTTGCTAGCAGCGTCTCCATCGCAGTGTAATTGCCTCCTCTCTTGGTCTCTCTGCTTCATCATTGCATGTTTGGCAACAGGATTTCAAACTCCGGCAATCCTGTGAGAAATTTTAAAAATAAAATTCCCTATTCCGCCGAGGGCAAAAACCTGGAGCCCATGCCCAAATTTCTTCTCCAAGGATTAGCCAGAGTAGCAGTCGATATGGCTGGCTGATTGAGTATGGCTCGCTTGGCTCTGCCTACTCAACTATTTGATGCCTTTGCCTCTAACAAAAAATTTTCTCTTTGCCTTCCAAGCACAGGCAGCAATATCACAGGAGTCCTCTTCTTTGGCAACAGGCCTTATTTCTTCCTTCCTGAAATAGACGCCTCTCCTATACCTCTCTTTTAAAAAAATCCCCATTATAAATCAGTATTTCATCAATCTAATGGCCATCAAGATACTAGTATTTCATCAATGTAATGGCCATCAAGATCGATGGAAAAAGTGTCTCCATCGACATGGCAGATTGAATTTTGACAGCGTAGGCCAAGACGGCACAAAGCTCAGCTTTGTGGTGCCCTACACGACTGTTGCCACACCTATTTACACTGCAATCAACAATGCTTTCATAAAAGCAACTAAGGCTAGGAACATCATGCAGGTCACCTCAGTCAAGCCTTTCAGTGATTACTTCAATGCCAAAACTGTCTTGTCCATAGGAGTTGGACCCGTAGTGCCCACAATCAATATGGTTTTGCAGAACAATATTACGTGGAGCATTTTTGCAGCGAATTCCATCTTTCAGGTGAGCAACAGAGCACTATCCACATCCCTTGTTTCTCATAGAAGTCGACATTGATAGAAATGAGGAGACAGTTGTATGTGCATACGAATATAGGTTTTCATCTCTAGCCTAAAGCATAGCATCAGAGAGAGACATGGATGAAATGAAGAAATGAACGATAAAATTTGTTTACGATACCTGCACAATCAAATGCAGAAAAGGAAAGGAAATGACCAACAATACAGAAGAAAGAAGTTTCTCTTAAAAGAAATCTTGCTTTAGTTATACACTTGTAGACCCAGTGAGCATTTTTTGGCAACAGAAATTTTAGACCAGCAAACCTAGGCATATGTAAACCCTGTTTGATTTGAAAATGATATGGTCGGAAAACCACGTAGCCTCAATCCTAATCTCCTCTAAGGTCTCTACAAGAAAATGGGCCAGAAGGAGGAGCTACATGGATGATGGATAGTAGAAAAGAAGGTCATTGTTATAGTGAAAATGGAGGCTATGGGCTGGGACACTAACTGCCAAGATCGAATCCAAGAGATCTTGAATCTCTTCGTGCTTTGTAACTCATAATTTGTCCCATTCTCATTGGAGTATTTTAAAACCTTGGAAAGGGATGTGTATAAAATTTGTTGCATTATTTTAGTGTCACTCATTTTGGCTTACAGTTTGCATTTTATGGCCGAAATGAAATTTCTGTGTAGATTTTGCTTTGCTGAACCATTGTGATGTGTATGTAAGAGTTTAATGGTTATGATTGTATTAATATGGCTATAAATATCACAAAGAAATGAAGGCTTAAATTCTCAACTACATTTTTTTTTTTTTAAACATACATAAAAGATCCACTTATTTACTCTTGGACTTTGTTGTAGTCCATTGGAAAATCTTGTTTTCTCTTGGAAAACAATTTCAATATTTCAAATCACCCATAATAAGATTCAAATAAGTGGTGAATCACAATTTAATTTCAAAGCTTGTTAAGAACGGTTAATGTGAATAACAATAGGTTTAAGAACTGAGAGTGATCCACTGCAACAATAACAATACAATGAACACTGTGCATCCCCTTTGGTTCTGCAAATTCCAAGCACAGAAATTTACTGTGGTTTTGCAAATTCCAATTACAGAAATTGACTGTCAATAGTAATACAATAGGGTATTGGATTTAAGAGTGTAAACAACTTGTCATAATTAATTTTTAATAATGGTTTAAATTTAAAAAAAAATATAAAAAAAATACAACAAAACTAGTAGAAAAAATGACCAAATAAGGTGGAATATTATGCATTCCCTACACTGAAATATTAGAATAAGCAAGATCAATAAAATATTACACACAAATAATTATACACTGTAAATTGAGTTTATAATTGCTGAAGTTCAATGAAATTCAAAATGACTCACACATAAATAAGGTTGACTTAAAGCACTACTTGGGAAGTGTTTTCTATGCATTTGAAAGAAACCAAACCTGTTCATATGCAAAACTTTCAGAATAATTTATTACATGGTATAACATAATTTTGAGTTAATTGGATTTTTTTATTTGACATGGTAGAATTGATTGGGACTGGGATTCTGAGTGTAACATTACATTTATTTTCTCCAATTGTAAAAAAAGATTATTTTTCAGTAAGGAAAATCGAGATTGTATACCAATGATGTTGGTTTAGATTTTGATGGTGTATACCATAGATTAATTTAATTTCAATTTTATAAATTTATTTCTTTTATTTTGAAGATTTAAATATTTACTCTCTTTTGTCATTTTTAAGAAGAGATAATTGTCAAACTTGCTTCTTTTTTTTAATTTTTTAGTTTACATAGAATGTAACTTGCAATAATTTAATTGAAAACAAAATGTTAGATTATTTCTATGTATAATAATTTAAATATGAACAAAAAAAAACATTCTCGGTAAAAAAATGGATAGATAAAAAATAAAATAATAGAGGAAGTTTCACTATGCATGTAATTCAGGAGTAAAAAGAACGGACAAATAAAAAGAATTATAAGAGAGGACATTCCATCTCCTAAATAGAAGGCATAAGTTGATGTGAAGTTATGAAAAGGAATTAGACAACACGAATTGCTTCATTAACCTTCTTTAGAGAATTTCTAGGTAGATTATTTTAGTAGGATTATTTTAGGAAGTGAAAACAAAATATTAGATTATTTACACACACACATATATAACAACTCATAAACCCATGAGGTGTAGACTAGTTGGGTTGTGTGAGATTTGGTCCTTGCCAGGAGGGGTTGAGGATAGAAGCCATTTTTTTTTCTATTTGTGTGTGTATTTGAAAAAGATTGTTTCTCCTTGAAGTACTAAGGTTGCAAGGGCATCATTTTATAATATATCATGACTATGGTATAAATTTGGGAAACTATTCAAATCTTCTTGATGACTAATCATGCAAAAGTACCAAGGTTGCAAGGGCATAATCTTGCAATATATGATGACTATGATATAGCATGACTAATCTTCTTGACATTATTATTTTGTTACCTTATTTCTCAAATAAAATATTGAGCTCTTTACTTAGGACATGAAAACCCCAATAGATGCATTTGGTCATTTTTAATCCATGATTCATGTCAATTTCCTTAAATATGGTTATCTAAATTGATAAAGATAAGAATTGGATGGTAGGTTTGGATTCCTATACCTATTCCAATAATGGAATTCAATCAAATTGAATTGGGAAATTCCAATTTTTGATATCAATTTTCTCAATGCATGTATGAGTATATATAGAATAGAAAATTTGAGTTAGAAAATGTTGGGTATATTTACTAATGTTGAACATATATGTTGAAACTGAAATCAAGTTGAATTTAACATATACACTTCCATATTTCCAAATATGTGAGACTCATATATGTATGCATCCATATCTATATGCATATCATAAGAATTTGTGAATATATGGAAGATCACTTCTATAAATGTACAATTTTATATATGCGCATAGATATGGAAGTGTACATATATGAAATTCAAAAATATTGGGAAGCCATCTTCCATTATATATGCATGCTTCCATATCTATGTACATATACAAAAGTTGTACATATATAGAAGATTGTTTCTATATATGCACACAGACATGGAAATTTACATATACAGAAGTCACACATAAGCATAACTGCAAGTGAAAATATGAAAGTTGACTTCTATATATGTGCATATACAGAAACTACACATACACAAAAATCATCTTCCATATGTGTGCACTTCTATATAAGTGCAAGTACATATATAGAAGTTGTGCAAGTACATATATAGAAGTTGAATTTCTTAAATACACTTGCATTTCTTGCAATAATTATGAAAATGATACAATATTATAACCACAACAACTGCGATCTTATGCCTAATTGAACACCCCAGTACCTCAGTTGATTTTGATCCCCCATCAATGAAATCAATGCTACCATTTCTATATATTCAAATGCCAATAACTTGAAATCCAATTCTGCACTTGAGATGCAAAACATGAGCTTTAGGATGTTGGCATGCCTAATCACACTTAGAGTCTCAACCTATGCTTCATATTCATTTCTTCTCTTCGAAATCTATCGTATACATGAAGCTATATGATAGAGTTTAGAAAGAAAAATTTGTTTTGCTTTATGAGAAGATTGAGTTGCTTAACTGTAATATCTAGTGGATTAGATTGTATTTTGATTCAATAACAGGTTTTAATGAGTTTTTTTGAGGCAAGAGACATATTCATGGCCTCAGGTTTCATGGTATCTATTCAAACAACCTTTCGGGTCCATGGTCAACAACATATCGAAACTTCACATCAATGTTATGTACTGCAATATCTAAATTTGTTGAGGAAATGTGGAATTGGCCATGTTCATTACATGTGCAATGAAAATGTTGGAAATGGTGACCATAACATAACATAACTTGTTGATAGGTAGAGTTCACATAGATAAATATGTTTCATTATATGATCAAGGTTGGGTTACTCCATTGTTATCTCCAGTGGATCAAGTTGCATTATGATTAAATAACATGTGGTGATGATTTCTTTCAAGGATTTGGGTCATGATATCTTGAACATGGTTAGGGAGGAAACCTTAGTCTTATGCCCTAAAGACAGTTTTTATTCATCATGTGACAATAATATCACTTAGAACAATGGGTCTTGAGGCCTTGAACATGACCAAGGGAGAAAAACATGAATCTTAGGATTTAAAGGAAGTTTTTATCCATCTAGGGTCAAGAACAATGCCTTAAACAATCACACATGGCCTCCTCGGGAGGTCCTTGGCCTATGCTCGAGGATTCTAATCGAATCAGTTGGTTTTAACTAGTGAGTACATGTCCTATTAACCTAGAAGTGATATAAGAGAGAATGCAATGTCTTAGGTCCTATAAAAATCATTAAGGCATCCTAAAGGTAGCTTCTAAGGTTGGGATGACATGAATAAGGACTTAAACTACCACCTAGTACATTTCTATTGGATCTTTAGAATTTAAAAGGACATATGGGTTTTTTGGAATGTTTTTAACACTAGATTTGGGTCATGATGGTTTGAACATGGTTGGGGAATGAAATATTAGCTTTGGGCCCTAAAGAAATATTTTAAGCATTTGGGATCAATAATGACATCTCAAACCCAAGTCCCAAGGCACCAAACATGGTTAGAAGAGGATACATGAATGTTAAACTATAAATGAAGCTTTTATCCATCTAGGGCCAATAAAGTTGCCCAAAAAAACAACATGTGGCCTCCTAAAGGTGTTAATGGCCTATGATTAGGGGTCTTAGTTCCATTATGTGGTTTTGAGTAGTAGGTACCTATCTTAAAGCCCTGGAAATGATATAGTAAAGAACACCATCCCTCAAGGCATTAGGAAATGTATTAAGTATCCATAGTAGTGTTGACCATGTTTGGGGCAGAAATTTTAGGCCTAACCCTAAAAATATCTTCTAAGGGTGAATGGGTATGAACAAGGACTTGATCAACCACATAGTACCTTTCTATGGGATTTGGCCTTTAAGAAGGGCTATGGGGTTTATAGGATGTTTTTTAGTAGTATATTTTGGTGATGATGCCTTGAACATGGTTGTGGAAGAAAACCATAGCCTTAGGCTCTAAAGAGTTAATTCATTCAGGGTGAAGAATTTCACCTTGAACATGTGTCTTAGGGCCCTAGACATGGTCATGGGAAAAAATGAACCTTAAGTTTTAAGAAAAGTCTCTATCCATTTTGGGCCAAGAAGAAAACCTAAAACAACCACACATGACATCCTGAGGAAATTATTGGCCTATGATTAAGGGTGTTGATGCCAATAAATGGTTTTGAGCAATATGTATATTTATCAAAACATTGGAAATGATATAAGAAAGAAGGCCATGCCTTAGGCCCTAAAGAAATCTTTGGATCATCGACAACTCTAAGAAATATTTTACACATATAAATAAGACCATGCTCTAGATGCCTTAAAGATTTATTTAGGACCCAATGCATGTCCTTCTTCCCTAAATCATTTTCATTATCCAGAGACACATACTTGCTACTCAAAACCACCTACTTGCATTGAAATTCACAATCATAGGCCAATGATACACTTAATATGGCATGCATGATAGTTCAAGACATAGAAAGGTCCAATGTTGTGGTTCAAATCCTCACTCATGTCCCTTTAACCTAATAATTTACCTTTATGGATTGAGCCTTGAGTTTCCAACCCCAACCATGGTTAAGACAATGAGACTGATACTTAGATCTTGAAACTTCTAATGATGCCCATATCATAACTAAAAAGGATATGATACTCTCTAAATATCAAATCAAGTCGGGGAAGCTTACATTAGGTCCTAAGGCCTGATTTCCTTTATTTAGCAAGTCTATTGCCCATGACTTATGCTCGGTGCTTAAAAATGTTTGCTATTTATATAGATCTATTTTCTTAAAGATTAAATTATAACTACATCAAATATGTTATTCCACATAGAACCAATGATTATTAAGAATGCAATAATGTTACTAACGAGTTGATTTACTATCACAAATTTTATTTACATGTTAAATCTTCTTTTAAAATACTCAGATTTCTTAAAATCATATTACAAATTTAGTGAACCATCACATTATGTAGCCCATCATTGGAGGTCACAATATTATAAAGCCCCACCAACGCGAATCAACCACTCTCATTCCAATATTTAAACACCTTTATCTAAGCTATTTTCACATTTAATTTCATACTTTTATAATAATTTTAAATATAATTGGTATTTAAAAATAATTGATAAACATAAGTTAGTTTTTTAATTTGATTTTGTTTTCCTTCTCTATATATATATATAAACATAAATAAATTAAAAGCTACTGAATTTTGATAATTAAATTAAACAATTTCTTTATTAAAAAAAATATTGATTAAAAAAAATTAATTTGAATATCCATATATATATATGTGTGTGTGTGTGTGGATATTCAAATTAATTTTTTTTAATCAATATTTATTTTAATAATTAATAATTTGTTAAAAATAAAGAGAATGAAGTTATTCACTTTTATTTTCTGAAAGTTGTCTAATTCTTTTTCATGACTTCATATCAATATATGTTTTCTTGTCTTATATTTCTTCTATATATATATATATATATATATATATATATATATATATATATATATTTCATTTAGAATTTTGCAATTTTTATATTGTCATGTAAACTGAGAAATTAAAAAAATAGCAAAATCAATTTCATAATTATAAATTTCGGAGTTTAAAAAAAAAATACAGAAAAAAATAAATATTTAAATCTTTAGTATAAAAAATATACATTTATAAAAACCAAATTGAATTCATCTATAATATAAACCACCAAACAATAAACAATCATCCTTCACATTTATAAAAACCAAATTAAATTCATCTATAATATAAACCACCAAACAATAAACAATCATCCTTCATATATAATTTCAATTTTCTTCGCAGTGGATGTCTTCTGAAACCTATTGTTATTTAAATTCATGGTTCTTAACCCGCTTTGAAATCAAATTTCAGCTCATCAGTTATTTGAATCTTATGATGGGTGATGTGAAATTGTTTTTTCATTAAAAAAAAACAAAATTTTGATGGGTGATTTGAAATTGTTTTCCATTAAAATCTGAAATTGTTTTTCTATTAAAAAAAAATCCAATATATTACAACAAAATTCAGGAATAAAAAAGCTTTCAAAACATAATAATACTGTGAAAAAATACCATGATATTTACAGCGATGTTAACCATTAAACTCTTGCATACACATCACAAAGTTTCGACAAAACAAAAATTAAAAGGAAATCTATACATGAAATTGCAAACGCTAAGCGAAAATGAGTGACACCGAACAATACAACAGAGTTTATACTCCAGTGACATTAATTGGTTGAGTGTCAAACTTCTATCTCTTAAGCTGTCAAACTTAATTGAGAGGAGAATGGCCATTATGTCGATGGAATACTTGTTTTTACAGTGGGGATTGTTGAGCAAAGAAGTGCAGGAGAGATGTTAAGAGGCGTTTATTTCGGAAAGAAAAAATAAGGCCCGTTGCTAAAGAAGAATACTCTTGCGGTATTTTTGTTCGTGCTTGGAACTGAGAAGGCAAAGGGTAAATTCGCGGTTCAAAGCGGAGGCACCGAATAGCTGAGTAGGCTGAGCCAAGCCAACCCTACTCAATCAACCATGCCTACTACTACTCTGGCTATTCCTTACAGAAGAAAGACGGGCATCATCTGGGGGTTGTGACTTTGGACTCGGGGATTTTTCCATTGGTGGAATAGGCGGCCACTGCATCTTTCCAGAGATCTCCGCCCCTTCATCAGGTCCCTCACACTGGCATTTCATTTGATTTTTAAAATTTCCCGCGCGACTGCCCGAGTTTGAAATACAGCTTAGAAAATGGCGACCAGTGGAGATGGCATGCATTGATGAGGCGGAGAGACCGAGAGACGATAATAGTGGCTCAATGAGTCAATGTGCTGCTGGAGAGCATAAGAAAAATTGTAGCCGGCAAAGCCAATTCCTAGCACAAGTAGACTACGCCTTAAAAATTAAATAAGAAAACATTTAACTTATTTTTTAAGATTTAAAATACAATTCACACATTTAAAAACAATAATGAATCTGAAGTGTCGAAATATTAACCAGTATGAAGATTTCCACAGAGATTGGATGCAAAGAATCTTCCTGGTTAAGGACCCCAAAAATATGTTATGGAAACAGATTTATTTGGCAGCTTTACCCTGCAAGCTTGTAGATATCCTAAAGCTGCAATAAGTCTTCCCATTTCGTCTTGAAGTTTATCTATGGGGAGAAATATATTCCATTATTACTAAGGTTTTGATTACTCTCTGTACCAGTTCCAAAATGACTAAGTCTATAGATAAATTGAATATACTTCCTCGTACAAAATCTTTTTGCAGTAAATATGGAATTACAATAGATGATCCTTTGGTTACCCGCAGGAAATCTAAAAAGAAAGCCAAGAAAATCCAAAGGAGAAATAAATCATCTACATATTATTTGAGTTCTAAGAAAAGAAGTGAGCTCCGACCTCCCAAGCCTAAGAGAAGGTCATCAAAAAGAGGAACTCACAAGTATATTCCCAAGACTCACTATTATGAGCCAGCTGACATTCATCCTCGCTCTCAGAAGCTTGAAAAAATGAAAGGAGTCATTTTTTGGTTATGTGGTCAAACCGAACATACTTCAAACTTGTGTCCTACTGCCCTTGAGTCAAAGAGAAATCGTGGCCGAAAATCACAGCCACAAAACAGAACCAGTACTTCTGTCAAAATAGAAACCAAGTGTACTAGATGTGGCTCCTCTTTTCACAAAACTGAAGATTGCAACTGGCTTGCTATTCAACAAGCTGAAGAAGTTTTTATTCTGCTTTTGAATCTGAATCCTCTTCCCTCTCTTCTGTGGAATAATTTAATGCTTATTGTCAGTGTTCTGACTCAGAAAATTGTAAATGTGCTTGTTCTGACTCTGATTCAGACTTCTCCTCTGCTGACTCTCTTCCAGGAGAATTTTCAGGCAAACTAAAAGTTCTTATGGCACAAACTGATGAGGAAGATCTGAAAGTGTTTGCCCAGATTCGAGCTATGGATGAAGGTGATTTGAAGACAAAGCTGCTTGAAACTTTCATGCAGCATGGTACTGGTTCCTCCAGCACTCGCACCAGTAAGAAACCCATTTTTGTTGATGCTTCTTATGACAAAAACACTAAAAGCTATCTCCACCAACAAAATCAGAGCAAAGTTCGTGCACTCATTTTGGGGGAGGTGAGTAAGGAGATACATGCTATGAAATCTGAAATTTTTGCCCTCAAACTTCAAGTCTCACAACTTGAAACAGCCAAACAGGCAGTTTCTGGCATAAACACAAATTATACTTTACATATTGCTCTTGCAGTCCTCTGTTTCTGATATTGAAATAGCAGAAGGAAGGCCTGATCCTCATTTAGGATTCAGAGAAATGAAAATACTTGCTATTCAATATCAACAACATCATGTGAAAATTAAAGTTTGCATTAAGGGTGAAATTTTTGCCTTAACTGCATTACTAGATTCAGGTGCAGATGTCAATATATTTTCCAAAAAAATTGTTCCCTCCAAATTCTGGGTATCTGCTACCAGAAAAGTTACCTCCAAATTCTAGGTATCTGCTACCAAAAAATTTATAGGGTTAGGAGATAAGACCCTAGATTATGAAGTTCCAAAAGCTGTTGTGTGCTTTGATTCTCACTGCATTAAGTTGAAATTTGAAGTAGGAGACATTCCAGTTGACTGCATATTAGGGAATGTTTTTCTAGCAGCAGTTGAACCCCATGGATCCCTTATACTTCCAAATAAGAAAGCAAGGTATTTCATTAATGTGCCAACATCTGATAAGAAATGAAAAAGGATAGAATTACCTTACATTTATAATCCTCGAGTTTCTACCATGGTGTAGGCAATGCAAGAACTTCAAAAAGCAAAAAACAGACTGACAGAAATCAAAGACCATAAGAGCATTATTCATATAGAAGAACAATTGAGTTCTCCAGGAATTCAGAGGCAAATATCTGAATTACAAAAACAATTTGAAGACACATGCTGCTCTAAAGAACCCAATGCCTTTTGGCATCGTAAGCAGCACTGTGTAGAAATGCCTTATAAAGAAGGATACAAAGGAAAGCCATGTAAATCCAAAGCTATACCAATGAATAAAGAATACAGACATCTCTACGAAAAGAAAAGAAAATCAGCTTCTAGAAAGAAAGCTGATCCGGGAGTCGAGCAGCCCTTGGAACTGTTATGGCTTCTATGTGAATAAAAGAAGTGAACAAATAAGAGGTATACCCAGATTGGTAATAAATTATAAACCTCTTAATTATGTGCTATCTGATGATACATATCCTATCCCTCATAAAGGAGATTTGTTGGGTATGATATCAGGTGCTAAGATATTTTCCAAGTTTGATTTGAAATCAGGATTTTGGCAAGTGGCAATTGCAGAACAGGATAAGTCCAAGACTGCTTTCAGCATTCCTGCAGGCCACTATGAGTGGAACGTGATGCCATTCGCCCTTAAACATGCACCTTATAAGTTCCAGAAGGTAATGGAATCTATCTTTAAACCATATGCTGAATGGTTATTAGCCTATATTGATGATCTCCTGATTTTCTCTAAGAATCTCCAGGACCACTTCAGACATTTGAAAATTTTTATGAAGTTGGTCAAGAAAAATGGTCTGGTCTTAAGTGAAAAGAAGATGGAGCTTTGTAAGACCAAGATCAAATTCCTTGGACACACAATAGAAAATGGACAAATTGCTCTCCAAAATCATGCCATAGAATTCGCAGACAAGTTTCCAGATGTTATTCTGGATAAAACACAATTACAAAGATTTCTTGGCTACTTAAAATATGTGAGCAATTTTTATGCTAAATGTTCCATTGACAGATCTATGCTAAACCAGAGACTAAGAAAAAATCCTAAGCCTTGGACAAAAGAACATACTAAATCCATCAGACAATTCAAGGCTAAGGTTCGTAATCTCCCTATTCTCTATGTTGTTGATGATGAATCCTATAAGATTGTTGAATCTGATGCCAGTAATATATGTTGGGGAGGTGTCCTCAAACAAAGACCAAGTGAAAGGAGCATGAAGAAAGATGAACAAGTAGTGCAGTATGTCTTAAGAGTATGGAGCAAGTTTGAGAAAAACTACTCCACAATTGAAAAAGAAGTAAAGGCTGTATGGAACTATATCAGTATTTTTTCTATTCACTTGGTTAATAAACTCTTTCTGCTAAGAACAGATGCATAAGCTTTGGAAAAATTAATAACAAAGACTATCAAAAATCCTGAAGATGCCAAGTTTGCAAGATGGCAGGCCCTGTTTGCAAATTTTGACTTTAAGGTTGAACATATTAAAGGCATTGATAATTCTTTGCCAGATTTTCTTAGCAGAGAACATCTCCAGCATCAAGAACATCCAGCAGAGGATCAACAGGATCATGTAATGGTCATCATAACGGAATGGGATCAAGCCCATCAGAGAGAAACCCTGAGAACTATCTCAGATACAAAACCATGGGCTGAATACAGAAACAAATGGAGGCCAACCTGGCAACTCAGTAATACAAAGGTATCAGATGCTAATCTTCAGAATCATTCAGATCTACTGCATCTTGTACTAGAAAGGATAATACATCCGTGTGGCAGCAGATGGATACATGATATGATGTATTCTACTAGTATGACAACTTCCCATGAAGCTGAAAGATCCCTATTAGAATAATTTTGTGACCTATCTGTCATATGTACCGGTGGCAGTGATAGAACAAAAATCTATTACAAATCCTATGCTATCAACAGAACAAGGTATCCTGGATGGAACTAGTCTGAAAGATTCAGGGTGTGGCCTGGTAACAATCCTAATTTTCTCTTCCCGGATACCATTTATACTTTTTCTGATTATAAAAAATTATGGTGGAGCTTGATGAATAAAGATGGAAGAAACGAAACACATTATACCAAGGTAAATTTTGGCTCCACTTGGATTACCCAAGCCAACCAACAACCACCCTGGTTGACAAAATGGTGGAAAGATTATGGGTTAAGCGCCTACAGTATGGATCCACAATTCTATGAATCCTACTTTCAAAACCAATGCAATTGGTGTATAGAAGAAGGCAGGTGTGAATTCTTCCACATTCCTTGTCAAGATGTCAAAGAACTCAGCGAGCTTGGTGTTATCTATATGAGAGATAACCCTATTCTAGAAATGCACATGTGAATGCACCATCAATGGTTGGTGATGACCAAAATAAAACACCAATTTGTACTTAACAAACCCATGATTGTCTACAGAATTTATACGAAGGCTTGGGATGATGCTACATATCCAAGATTGAGATTTCCTGGAATCAAAATCTTGGATGATCCTAAAATCTGCAGTACAAGTGGTTCACGTGGCCTCCACTGATCAAAAGGATCCACATTGTTTTGTCTCCCAGTCACGGGATCACAGTGACCGGATTTTCTCGAGGGATTTTTCTGGTTAAAAAGCATCCTCCGTGTAAATAATTATGTTTGTTTCCTTGTGTGCCTTTGTACTCAAAAGGTATCCACTATGTACATCACACATTTTCACATGCAAAAGTCCGGAGAAAGGAATCTCTGCGCGGATGTCACTTCGGTGTTACCCAAAAGCAATGATTCCTCCTCCACTTCCTCCGACATGGTCTGAACCGAATTGATTATTTGTCCCCCCCGCATTTCCTATAAAAAGAGGGTAAGGCTCATTCATCGGGGATCCGAAGTCGAAGTGTGTTAGAGTCATTTTTGGTTTCTTGAGTCAAGATTCTAAGCTCTCCCTGCTCTGCATCTGTGAGAACTATCTCGACCTACTTGCATCATGGAGATCGGTCTCTAAGTCCATTAGGTGACCAGAGAAGCCTGTGCATCTGTGTGCTCGGCACAGGTGAGAACCTAAAGTGGCCTGATCAATAGATCGAGTCTGTATATGTCTTGGTGTGTTTCATAAAAACTCTGAGACAGAGTCTGCATACAACCAGGAAGCCTTCAGTAAGCTCTCTCAGTCTCTGAGAAGCAAAAATATGGTAAATGCTTGTGCAGTCAATCTATGGAAGGAGATATCAAGTCCAGTTCTGTAAGAATTCTGTAATACCATTCTGAAATATCAATAAAGAGAGAAATTTTCAGTTCCGCATTTTTAGTATTGTTACTCTGAGCTATTTAATTGTCTACTGAGGTAGTATTGTCTCTTTCAAATTCACTAAAATTTCGCCAGAGGTTCACCAAGTCATGAAGGGACGCCAAGGCCGTTGAAGGCGAAGGGATGTCGTGTTAAGGCTGTGAGAGCGTGAAAGTGAAAGTAGGTTCGTGTATGGGTTCACATAAGGAATTCTGAAAGGCAAAAGACAAGAAGAGACTCAGTAAGGCCAAGTCTGCCTGTTAGTGTACGGTTGAAAGCAAGCTTATTGAAGCCCCTGATCCTCATTTGGGATTTAGAGAAATGCAAATACTTGCTATTCAATATCAACAGCATCATGTGAAAATTAAATTTTGCATTAAGGGTGAAATTTTTTCCTTAACTGCATTACTAGATTCAGGTGCAGATGTCAATATATTTTCCAAAAAAGATGTTCCCTCCAAATTTTGGGTATCTTCTACCAGAAAAGTTATAGGGTTAGGATATAAGACCCTAGATTATGAAGTTCCAAAAGCTGCTATGTGCTTTGATTCTCACTGCATTAAGTTGAAATTTTCAGTAGGAGACATTCCAGTTGACTGCATATTAGGGAATGTTTTTCTAGCAGTAGTTAAACCCCATGGATCCCTTAGACTTCCAAATAAGAAAGCGGGGTATTTCATTACTGTGCTAACATCTGATAAGAAAGGCAAAAGGATAGAATTACCTTACATTTCTAATCCTCAAGTTTCTACCATGGTGCAGGCAACGCAAGAACTTCAAAAAGCAGAAAACAGACTGACAGAACTCAAAGACCATAAGATCATTATTCATATAGAAGAACAATTGAGTTCTCCAGGAATTCAGAGGCAAATATCTGAATTACAAAAACAGTTTGAAGACACATGCTACTCTGAAGAACCCAATGCCTTTTGGCATCGTAAGTAGCACTGTGTAGATCTTCCTTATAGCAAAATTACGGCATGTGCGACAAAAATGGTTTGGAAGTCGAAGTCTACCATTTGCACTAATCTCATGCACGCATAAATGGTTTTGAAGTCAACATTTGCACTAATCTCATATGTTGAACCATTGCTTGGAAAACAGCGGGATCTGCCATCATAATCGTGATCGAAGCTCTCTTTCTCCTTCGCAATAGCCTCTTGCTGATGAAATTATTTGTCGCCGGGATGGATCTCTGATTATTACAAGATCTTGACAATGCCTTCGCGGGCGGGGTTCGATTCCCTCGAGCCATGGAATCCGAAACTTCCAGAATTTCTTTTGCTTCTTTGGCGCCCGGGGAAGGACTGTCTGGATCACAACTGGACACGAAAGACGATACTGCCTCAGTCGTGGAAGCTCTTGCATTCTCCTCGGAGTTCAATTCCGTCTCCAGCGCCCTTGTTATGATTTCCATGTCTCGCTGGGAGGCCTCCAAGATCCACGCAGCCTTAGTGTCTTGGATTTTGGCCGTATGAGAGGGCTGGAAGCGCCAGGCAGCCAATCATTTTTCCCTCAAAACGCTTCTGCTTCTCTAGGGCACTGAGAGCTTCACGTTAGATCTCGAGACCTCATCCATCACTGATCTGCCTCTTTTCTGAGGTACATTGATTCTAAAACAAGAATAAATAAGAATTATAGCATATGTTGATGAGCATCTAAAATTCAAGTGAGAACGTTGTCCCACTTGTCATGATTCTCAAAAGTCAAGTCACAAGTCATGCAATGGAGGCTACTCGTGGATATAAGCAGATGTCTATTTCATTTATCTTTGCTTTTTATTTTTTTATTTTTATCTTCAATAAAATCTTTCATTTGATTAAAAAATTTTAAATTATGAAACGATAATTAACAAGATTGTTAATTAGTTTAAAGTTTATATTTTCCTAATAATTTTTTTTTTTAAATAATAATTAAAAATTATTTACAAATAAGATTGAAATTTAATATGTTTGGTGTAAAAAGGAGGATAATTAAGATAAATTTAAATGATAAAATTATAATTATATAATTTTATTTATATATGAGAATGATTATTTTAAAAATGAGTAGTTTTTAATGTAATTTTTTTTAGAGTTTTTCGTGACTAAAAATTTTAGGTGAATCTTGATTTGTGTTATTTAAAGTGGTTTTTTTACTGTATATGGATTTGGAAACCTGAAGGGCAATTCGATTGTGTAGCGATTAACAATTGTGACGGTTTCATTTACTGTTAACTAGTTGAATAATTAGTTAAATGAATTTTATTATTTGTTAATAAAAAGACTGAGACAATTAATATTATTAATTGTCATAATAAAGTTAGTATGGAAAAGAACTGGATAAAAAAAGTAAAATTTGAAGGTAAAATGTTTTCCGAGAACCAAAAAGAGGTTGGGGACAGTTGGAAACAATTACCTACTCCTCTGGGGATAAGAGACTAATCCCAGTGAGGAGTAGGGGTTTTTTTGATGGAAAAGGGAGAGTGAAAATTTTCCAGAAAGACTCAAAAAATCACAATTCATTTCTGGTACTAACTGGACTAAGTGTCCTAAGGTCACAGCAGAAATATCCATTGTTAACCCGTACCGTTCAGAATTGGATCACGGGGGCAAGGAGGACGTAATCGCCTCTCTTGAAGGTTGGGAGGAAAACCTTCAGCAATATTTATTTCTAGATAAGTTAAATAATTCTGTACAGTATTGAATTTTCAGAATACACGCACAGTAGTACGATTAGCATTTAATTATTAAAGTCTTTTTTCAGAAATGTAATCTTTATTATGGAAGAATATCAAGTGTGGTAAAAATCTGTAGATTTATACTCTGGAAAAAAAATGAATAGGTATTTTATGGAAAAAAAAAAATACTAGTAGAATTCTATAAATTTGTATTCTGAAGTTGAATAGGTATTTTATGGAAAAAAAATACTAGTAGAATTCTATAAATTTGTATTCTGAAGTTGAAGAGGTATTTATATGAGAAAATGCTGGTAAATGTTGTGTGTTCATATTCTTAAAATGGACAGACATATGTACGAGAAAATGTAGACTTTTTGCTAGAAAGAAATACAGTATTCTGTTGCGGAAAAACAAACCCTTGTTTCAAAACAAAGAAAATAAACAATGTAACAATATCAATGAGGAACTCCAACGTTTAAATATGTCAAAGGAAACATGACTACAATTTAAAGATAAATCTGCTAGTATTCATTACACCCATCTAGAGTTGTTGTGGTGGAACCAACTATAACTTTGAAGTTACCTAGTGTCGTGAAGGTGATACACATTCTCATTAAAAGAAAACTAATACACAAGAGAGTTGTAATATAATTTTCAAATTTAATTTCAGTTCCTTCCCTAGCAGAAATAACATTCTATGTTCAAGCAAGAAGTCGAACTTAAAATTTTAATTTAAGGATCAGGTGAGCCGTTGGCTCCGAGCTTAGGGACCCAACTAGGCGCTCATTACTGCTCAAAAAAAATTATGACACGAACAGTTTAAATAGTGGTCTGGACACTACAGATCAGATAAATAGATATAGCAGAGAAATGTGAGCATAACCCTAGATAAAATTCATGTGTTAAGACTGCATAGAGTAATTCGACTAAGTCGGTAAACACCATTTTTCAACAATACAGAAGAAAAAGGAAAGTAATGAATATCCACACAGTCTCTATAATAATAGCGAAACACATGAGCCATTCTGGTAAAATTGTATATGTGAAATCAGTTTATAACAAAAAAATCATTCATTACTATTATCTGACAATACAAATCTTAAGTATTTTCCATAATAAATAACGCAGAGATGTCTGCTAGAACCTGTTAAGGAAAATGATTATAAAATGTACATGGCAGGCCTTGAAATTTGGACTGGAGAAATATTCGTAGGAATTACACCTTCTTTACAAGGAACATTTCTTAGAAAACAAAAAACTTAAGCTATTTTCCTATAAGGCCCAGTGGGCTAAGGGTGAAAATGCGAAGATGGGTAACACTTTTGTGAGAATTCGAGGTGGAAACTTTTTTTCCTCCATAGTTCAGCCGAAATCTTGTCATAGTTCGGCCGAACTATTGAATTTAGTTATGCTGCCGTTTACATTGACGACATACTGATGGCAATGGCAAACATATTTTTCGCCTGAGTTTGGAAAACCGGCAAAGAAAGTTCAGCCGAACTAGAATTTTATAAATATATCGCCCGCAAACTGTTCCAAGTTTTTGTTCACATTTATCGCGCGCTCATTTCTGTCCTGTTGATTTGCTGTTGTCTCGCGTGCTCATTTTTGTCCCGCTGATTCGATGTTGTCTCGTGCGCTCATTTTTGTCCCGCTGATTCGCTATTGTCCCGTGCGCTCATTTATGTCCCACTGATTCGCTGTTGTCTCGCACGCTCATTTTTGTCCCGTTGATTCATTGTTGTTCCGCGTGAATTAAGCTCATTTTCTGTTGCGTCGCGCTGAGGAGGTAAGATATCCCAAATTTTAAATTTCTGTAATTTTTTTCTTGTTTTTTTTTCAATTTGGTTTTAATCTAATTTTTTTGTTGCAGAGGTCTTCCATGACGTCTTCAGGGATCGTTGCCTTCAGCGTCCTCTGCTACGAATTTCCAGGTACATTTAACATTCTCCCTGTTATCCTATAGGGAATTTATGTAGAAGTGAAATCATGTTCTGAACAAGTGTATTCTCCCTGTCAACAACACTTACTGATATATTCTTACTTGATACGACACTTAGCTTAGACCATTCATTTTTATTACCTTTAGAAGCAAGCCTACTTTAGGAATGAATGTTGGTTGGACAGGTTCAAACCATCTCAGTCTTCCCGTTGACTGTAAAACCTTCAGGCTGCTTCTTATATATTTATTATGAAATATCGCAATAAACCTCATTTTAGCAGGAATTTGGCCATTCAAACACACATCCATTGACCACCAACCATCAAAACATGTATCGTATTATGAATGAATTACTAGATATCCAGTGAGAATGTCATTACATATATCATTCCTCACCCATATGAATGAGAGAGGCCCGGTAAGGAACATGCAAAGAACCGATGAATCAGTCTAACTGTATACGCTTTTTTGGTTGTCTGCTTTTTGGAAATGTGTTGATAAGACTGTCAATTACTACAACTTTGTAATAGAGTTTAATAAGGATAAGACTGTCAATTACTACAACTTTGTAATAGAGTTTAATAAGGATAAGGTTGTCTATTACTACTATCTCTTTAAACTGTATACGCTTTTTTAGCTCTCTCCTTTTTGGAAATGTGTTGATAAGACTGTCAATTACTACAGCTTTGTAATAGAGTTTAATAAGGATAAGACTGTCAATTACTACAACTTTGTAATAGAGTTTAATAAGGATAAGACTTTCTATTACCACTATCTCTTTAAACTGTATGCGCTTTTTTGGCTCTCTGCTTTATGTACAATGATTCATTCCATATTATTCATAGATCAAATGTCATTTAAATACAAGATTTATCATAATGTACAATGACTCATTCCATATTCATTTTTAGATTCATGAGGAGCTGATTTATCATAATGTACAATGACTCATTCCATATTCATTTTTAGATTCAGGAGGAGCTTTTGAGAATGTTATGATAATGCCAATAAAGAATGAGCTAGAATCATCTTCAACATCTATTAATTAGATATGAAAATTTATAATACTACTGTGTACATTTGAGAATATTTTGGAACATGTTTATATAAATTATATATACATATGTACTTTTTTTCATAAATATTTTCATTAAAAAATGAACCCTTTAAATGATGAACCTAGTTAATGTTGCTTCTTCATGAAGAAGACTACTTGATCTTTCAATTTGAATTTGATGATGGTCCTTTGTTATGCTTCTTGACTACTTCAAATTATTGACACAATCATATGCTTCTTGTTACTCTTTTTATTTCTTCCTTATATTGTATTCTCCCCCTTAGATATTGTGTACTCTCCCACATAGATATTGCAGTCAATTTCATAGGCTCTTCTTTTGAAGTCAAATAAGTGACAATAATTTACAAGAACTATCCCTAATTTGTTTCTCACATATTCAAATGGTTCTCTAACAAGATAATTTACAAGAACTATCCATAATTTGTTTCTCACATATTCAAATGATTCTCTAACAAGAGGCTTTGTGGGTATGTATTCCATCTTCACTATTTTCTCAAAGACTTGTTGTGTGAGGAAGTGGTACTTTATGATGATATGTTTAGTGATTGAAGGAAGTATAATATTTTATTTTTGAAATTATTATTACACTTGTATTGAAACACTTAATAGATATATAGGTTCACTAAAATTTACCTTAATATCTTGTAGAGCCCATTTCATCCAAAACACTCAAAAAGAAGTAACTACTATGTATTCCACTTCTACTCTAGATAGAGAAAGTAATGACTCTTTCTTGCTTAACCATTAAACCAAAGACTCTTCCTAAGTAGAATTATACATTGTCCACTTGTACTTTTCATGTCATCCACACAAGCCTCTAGTTGAATCTCTATATGTTTTCAATGTAAATTTATCACCTTTTGGGTACTAGAGTCCATTGTTTGTAGTCTCTTTCAAGTATCTTAATATCTGTTTGTTGGTAATAGATGACTTTCTCACCTTTTGGGTACTATAGTCCATTGTTTGTAGTCTCTTTCAAGTATCTTCATGTCTGTTTATTGGTGTTTGTTGGTAATAGATGACTCTGTTTAATTGTTGATTGAAATATTCCAACTAATATAAATTCCAAAATTATATCTGGTCTTTAAACCTTGTTATGTATATCAAGCTTCATATCATATAGATGTAAAGGTTATGATCAACATATCACCTCATCCATCATCCATCATCTGCACATAACTTGCATCCAATTGATATGGAGATTCGATCACTCTAGATAGAGAAAGTAATGAATCTTCTTTGCTAACCATTAAACCAAAGACTCTTCCTAAGTAGAATTATGATAGTCCACTTGTACTTCATGTCATCCACACAAGCCTAGTTGAATCTCTATATGTTGTCAATGTAAATCTCTCTACCTTTTTGGTACTATAGTTCATTGTTTGTAGTCTCTTCCAAGTATCTTAATATCTATTTGTTGGTACATGACTTTCATCTTTTGGGTACTATATTCCATTGTTTGTAGCCTCTTTCAAGTATCTTAATACCTGTTTTTTGCAATAGATGACTTTGTTTAGTTGTTGATTGGAAATATTCCAACCAATATAAATTCCAAAATTATATCTAGTCTAAACCTTGTTATGTATATCAAGCTTCCTATCATATAGATGTAAAGGTTATGATCAACATCACCTCATTCATCATCCATCATCTGCACATAACTTGCATCCAATTGATATGGAGATTCACTTAGGTCATTCATCATCCATCATTTGCACATAACTTGAATTCCAAAATTATATCTAGTCTAAACCTTGTTATGTATATCAAGCTTCCTATCATATAGATGTAAAGGTTATGATCAACATCACCTCATTCATCATCTATCATCTGCACATCACTTGCATCCAATTGATATGGAGATTCACTTAGGTCATTCATCATCCATCATTTGCACACAACTTGCATGTTATGTGCATCCAATTGATATTCAACATGTATAGAGTATTTAGAAACAAAAAGTAATTTGATACAAAACATAGGTTTTAACCAATTATATAGTTTTTCATTTTCATATCCATGGTCTCAAACAATGAGAGAGAAAAAACCTTTTATATTCAACTTGTAAAACACAAATTAGCCATAAAAGTTTCCCATTGAAACCAAAAGTGATTTGATACAAAACATATAGGTTTTAAAACCTAATCTAGTAAATGCCCCTACATTCAATCTTTAGAATAGATCTAATTAGAAGTTTTTCATTTTCATATCCATGGTAGTTCTATAGGCAGAGTTTGTAAAGGGCCAGGTAGCCTTTGGATCTCATCTTTTATGAAAGGTGATATATCTAGTAAATTCCCCTACAGTCAATCTCTGGAATAGATCTAAATGCCCCTACAATAAATTCTCCTATAATCAACATGTATATAGTATTTAGAAACAAAAAGTAATTTCATACAAAACATAGGTTTCAACCAAGTATATAGTTTTTCATTTTCATAGACATGGTCTCAAAGAATGAGAGAGAAAAAAACCTTTTATATTCAACATGTAAAACATAAATTATCCATAAAGGTTTCCCATTGAAACCAAAAGTGATTTGATACAAAACATATATGTTTTGAAACATAATCTAGTAAATTCCCCTACATTCAATATTTAGAATAGATATAATTAGAAGTTTTTCATTTTCATATCCATGGTAGTTCTATAGGCAGAGTTTATAAAGGGCCAGGTATCCTCTGGATCTCATCTTTTATGAAAGGTGACATATCTAGTAAATGCCCCTACAATCAGTCTCTGGAATAGATCTAAATGCCCCTACAGTCAACATGTATATAGTATTTAGAAAAAAAAAAGTAATTTGATACAAAAAATAGTTTCTAACCAAGTATATAGTTTTTCATTTTCATATCCATGGTCTCAAACAATGAGAGAGAAAAAACCTTTTATATTCAACATGTAAAACACAAATTAGCCATAAACTTTTCCCATTGAAACCAAAAGTGATTTGATATAAAACATATAGGTTTTAACCAAAGAGTAAATTCCCCTACATTCAATCTCTAGAATAGATCTAATTAGAATTTTTTCATTTTCATATCCATGGTAGTTCTATAGGCAGAGTCTGTAAAGGGCCAGGTAGCTTTTGGATCTCATATTTTATGAAAGGTGACATATCTAGTAAATGCCCCTACAGTCAATCTCTGGAATATACCTAAATATAAGTTGTTCATTTCTCCAATGCATTTGCAATAAATGTCAATTTAATATATATATTGTTATTGAATTTGTTTTTTTAGGGATAATAAAACCATTAAATATGGTTGAAAAATGGAAATTATGCATAGAATTTTCTTGCTATCCCAATCTAGGGAATGCAATGATTACATATGTGCTTTCCAATATTGTGACTAGCAAAGTCATCCAAAGGAAAATGAATATATCGGGAAGAACAACAACAATGAGGTATATTATATTGGATTGATAGAAGGCTTCAAAACATTGATGGAGTATGGATCAAATGGAATTGTAGTTTTCACCAATTCTGAAGTTGTGTGCAACCAGATGAATGGTGTATACCAAGTTAAGAAGGAGAGGCTAAAAGAACTGCATGGAATAGAAAACAATATTGTTAGCCAATTTAAATTTTTTAGTATAAGGAATTGTACAAATGTGAATACGATGTATGCTGATTTATTGTGTGGGGAAATTCAAATTAAGGATTCATCTATAAAATATGAATTAATAGATGAATTAGAATTATACGAGGCAATGCCAATGCCAATGCCAATGCAAGATTCATCTCTCAAAGATGAATTAGTTTTGAGACACTCTTCTTCAAAAATTCAAGATTCGTCTCTCAAAGATGAATTAGTTTTGAGATGCTCTTCTTCAAAAATTCAAGATTCATCTCTCAAAGATGAATTACTGTTGAGATTCTCTCCAAAATTTATTGATCGACATTGTAACATATCTTGGATATGTGTGTGTTGTGTACTTATAAATTTGTATTTTTTAATGACCATGTGCTTTTTTCAATTATATACCAAGTGTGCTCCCACCACACCATGTAAAGCGCAACTTGGTGAACTTCACATTTGCAACAAGTGGTGAATTAACATTTTTATGAAATTAAAATGCGGTGACTTCAACAAATTTTTGTTTAAATGGAGTTTCACTTCTTTTTTAATGACAATGTATTTTTTTCAATTTTATACCAAGTGTGTTTCCACCATGTAAAACACAATTTGTTGAACTTATCATTTTTATAACTTTTTTTTTGCTTAAATTGAGTTTCACACATCAATTAGTGCTTTGAAAGTTGTGTTTTACATAATTTTTTTACACTAAATTACATTAATTTTCTGAAATTTATTTTGAATTTAATTTAAATTAGTTATTTAAAAAAATAATTGTAAATGTCCACCGTAGATATATATATCATGGAGGATGAACGACGAAGATCAAAAGAATCCCATATCTCTATGAGAGGGGGGGATCAGGGATCGAGAGCTGTTCATGGTAAATTTAAATATAATCTTAAATCTCCATACATGTGTGTACATATGGAATTGATTTTTTATCAACTTTGTGAGTTAAATTAGTTGTTAATAAGTTTCATTTTTTATTTTTTAAGAGCTAATAAGAAGAGAAGGGTCTCTACTCCAGCCATGGATGCCCATGTTTCACCCAGTCGTGGTATGGTTTTAACACAATTTAATCAATGAATATGTACACGTGTATTTATATGTATGCATGTATTTTTCAATTGATTATAAATTCGTATTTGTTTATGAAGCTTCTCTCTCCTCTCGAGAGGTTGGTGGTGGTTCAAATCCCCTTAGAGGGCCATCAATAAGTGGTAGAAGGTTGCGTGAAGGTGGTGATATTTATTCTCCCAGAGGCCAATCAACGGCTGGTGGTGTTGATTCTCAGTAGGGTCATTCTGGGTCTCAATAGTTTCAGGGTGGAGAAGATGCTAGCCAACCACGTCGAGGTTGCCATCAATTTCAATATTTTTTTCATTGAATTTCTACAAATTTGTTTACATGTGTTTTTTCTAATATACAAAATTATATATATATATATATATATATATATATATATTGATGTAGAGGCTAAAAATGTTCTAAATATTGGTCAAAATAGATGCAGGGCAGAACGCTACATTCAAGAAGAAGGTTGTCTACCCACCACAACTTATCCGACCGAAATTTTTGATATACCATGGGAAAGAAACATGGCACAATGCACCGTAAAAAGGTGTCAACAACTTCATGCAAAATTGCGGAGAGATCTTGTGGCTTTGACTCTACTCGTTGAGAGTTGACAAAGCCTCGAAATAGTTACACATTCATTGGGCGAAATAGTAAATGTGTACAAAAATCTTGGGCCAACGACTGATACATTTTTAGAAGTCATGAGAAAGAGAAAGGAAAGAGTAATGGGTCCCAATAAATGGGAGGATGTAAAACAAAGAGTTACAAAATATATGGCGAAGTCAATGTTTAATTTCAAGGAAGGACCAAAAAGAAAAATGCTTAAGGTGCAATATTTCAAGCACCCCGATATAGCTCACTATTTGTATGATAGGCACCTTGCGGCCTATGGAAGGCTCCCATGGAACGACGAAGTTCCTGTTTATTTTGCAAAAAAAAATTACGCATAATTTTTTTTTTAAATGAAACCTAATTACAATGACCTTCCGTCAGAATTTTTTGGTCCGGGGAAAGGTCGATTGTGTGACCGTAGGGGCGCTAGGCGAGATGTGGAGTTGCCTTGCCCTGAGCCACCATTGGTGAGTCGACCTTTTCGGTTCGAAACTCTGTAGTCAGAGATGGATGCGACTTCTCAAATAAGTCGAGAAGCAAGGGATGTCATGATCGACAATGTTTACATCAGATTGCATGGAGTCGATGTTTGTCTAAATCGACAAAGAGCATGTGAGAATGCATGTGCCAATTTTGTGTATTGTATAGATGAAAATATTGACAACATGAATGTTGAAGATCTTCGAATATATGCAAATAATTTTCGCAATGGTTGGCAAGACCTAATTCATGAGGAAGAGGGCACGAGAACGGTATGTGTTAATGACCTTAGGGTTCAATTATTTTAACACATACATGTGTACAATTTGTAATAAATACATGTGTATGTACATGTATACATTTATTTGTATGTACATTAATCTAACAAAAATGTATCATTATATGTTAAAACACCATTTGCAGTTGTCACGCATGATGAATGACGAAAATGTTAATATCACGTTCGGGACCTCTGGTTCAAACAATGCAGATGGGTCTCACCATCAAGATATGTTGACAAATGTTAGTGTTTTTTAAGTGATATTTTTAAAATAAATAATTGTGCACACATGTACATGTACATATATAATAATAAAATGTTTTAACAGATTCCGATTCTGTTCGATGTTTTTGGGATGGCGATACCTTCTTCTTCCTTGGGAGATGTACCTTCTACTTCCTTAGGAGATGTGCCACATCCACAACAAGTATGGACAATTTTTCACTTTTAAAATTTATGTTTAAGTTATATATATATTCCACCTCAAAAATTTCCATTAAAAATTGAGATATATATATCTATATCTTGAGTTATTTTAAATTTTTTGAATTTTAGGTTCTTGGAGATTTTCTTTTGGAGCCTCTCTTAGGAGATGTCCCAAATTCACCTGCAGAAGTATTCAATTTTTCACTTTTAAATATATATGTGTGTGTGTGTGTGTGTGTGTGTGTTTTTAATTTAGTTATAATTTATAAATTGAAGTTTATTTAAGTTTTATTATAAATTGAGATCTTGATCTTGAGTTATTTTATACTTTTAAAATTTTGAATTTTAGGTTTCTATAGAATATTTCTTTAATCCACGGACTCTAGCGACGGAGATAGGAACATCCACACCATTTCAACCATTTGAACAAGTTGTCTAACTTTTTTTTTTTAATATTATTGAAAATAATTTTATATATGTACACATGTGCATTTTCAGAAATATATATATATATATATATATATATATATATATATATATATATATGTATGTATGTATATATTGTACAGTTTACTGTTGGAGATGTTCCCATGGAGGAACTTGTAGCAGGCGAACAAATGGAGAGGGAACCTCATGAGTTATTGCATGATTTGGCAAATAATGTTAAATGTTTTTATTGGATAGTTGAACTACAATTGGATGGCATGTCAAGTAATGTCGTGATACAATCAAAAAGTTTTTAAAACTCAAGTTTTGGATGGTTGAAGTACATTAGGCATGTGAAGTAATATATGTTTGTTGAATTGGGGTCAATGTCATTAATGCACTCAACTAGGTAGCCTTGTTGATTTATAAATTGGTAAATTGATGGTCCATTCAGTTTTAATTGAATTCTAGAATATATATATTCAGTACGTGAAACATTTTTCATCAATGCACATGGGAAAACTACTTGAACAATTAATTGCATTATAGAATATATATATATATATATATACATGCACAACATTTTTCATCAATGCACATAGAACATATTCGGCCATTGGACAGAAAAATTTTGTACTAGATTTTCAATCAGGAATAGAGATGTGGGTCAAATCCCACAAAAAGTCGAAGAAGTGCTCCGAGTCTCTTGTCTGAAAGGAATCTTCGTACAAAATTATATTGCAGATGATTTATTTACATTGTGGATACTTTTTACCAAAAAATCCCACAAGAAAAACTGGGTGTGCATTGAGTTCGTGTATATATCCAGTACATGCAACATTTTTCATCAACGCACATAGAAAAACTACTTTCAGTTAATTTCATTCTAAAACATATATATTGAGTATGTGAAACATTTTTCATCAATGCACATAGTAAAACTACTTGAACAGTTAATTGCATTCTAGAACATATATATATATATATATATATCCAATACATGCAACATTTTTCATCAATGCATGTATAGAAAAGCTACTTTTAGTTGATACTAGAGTGTGCATGTACCAAAACAATTTGTACATGTGCAAACACTTGCATAGATAACATAACAAGGCAGCTCAATTTTTAATTGAGTACTGGAAGTTCTAGAACATATAATCCAAAGAGAATAAATTGTTGGGCAGTTCAATCAAAAAAATTCCAATGGAATGCCATCTTCAATAATCCGTTCATGATCGGATTTTGACATTTTCCATTTCTTAATATTCGTTTTTTTCTTTGATTGAACCTCGATCAACTTTATGCGTGCTGCACACACCAAGTGACTATATTGACAACTTATGAAATGAGGTTCATAGTCTTCAAAGTAAACAAAATTCCCACTTTGATTAGTTTTTAGTTAGTCTTCTAATAATTTCATTTTTCATTCAGTGCAATGCATCAAATAATACTTCACATTTTCATCATTTTCAGTAGGTGCAATTACAGTAAAAAATCTCTTATACAATAAAACAAACTTGACAAAATTATACATATATTCAAATTTATTTCTAGATCTTTATCATTAGAAAGCAATTCAAATGTTACCTTCTCTAACAAGATCAGAAACTTGATCACCATCGGATGATATTGTAGTCTCCTCTGATTGCATTTCTTCAAACATTGCAACAAACATTTTTCCCTTTGTATTTAGCTCTGTATGTTTCCAATCTTTTACATACATTTTGTTTTCACAAACGTCATTGGATTTTGTGTTGTCTATGCAAACATGACAAAAACAAGAATATTTTATTTTATCCAATGCAAACACATTTCTGGATGACTTTGTTTTAATTGAATGCAATTTTTGAGTCCCTTTTATTGTTTCAATGTCATTTCCAATTGATCTATCTACGTCTTCGATCCCAATATGCCAAAAAAACCTTTATATGGAAAATTTAAAGAAGAATGTAAATATGATATCAAAATACAATCAAAGATAATCATTGTGATAAATGTACACTGTTTATTTAATTAGATATCCAATAAAAATTAAATTGAATGTACCTTCGCACTTCCCTTGATCGGTTAGTCTCATGGCTTAGAGCAGCGATGCACCATTGAATAACTTCTTTCGCATCCACAAGTCAGCTTGCAGAGGGGTTCATTTGATATCTTCGAAGTGATCATTTTATGCATGCCCCTGCACCGTCATGTTCTCCTTTTCCATGGCCAGTCTCAAACAAATTCCAACAATGTTTAATGCAGGTTTTCTTATGAAGACAACACAACCAAAATAATGATCATGCATATTTGAATTGTCCTACGCATCCGTCTGACCATATCCAATGTTCATTGAATCTTATTCCACGATTTTTCAAGGAATCATAAATTTTTCCAAAACAATGTTGTACAAAATATGTATCACGTGTACGATCGTCACTAATATAAAAGTGATATTCTTTAATAATATGTCGATTTTCACTGGTGCTTTCTATATGATCGACATTTTGTTCAGCATGTCTATATAGAATATGGACGAACATGGAGACTTGGTTAGAATGATAGTATTCACTCCGAATTTATTTTTGTGGAACAAATGTGTAATTTTTTGCAAAATCAATTACTGACAAAATGGTCCCTGGTGGAAAAAATTCACGAGATTTTTTGAATTGCAAGTCTTGCCATCGAGCTCTATGGGAATGCTTGGTGTATTTGTATATTTCTGCCTCAAACTTTCTCAAAAATTCTATCACAAAAATTTCTTATTCTTGTAATTCAATTCTTTTAACATTATTTTCACCTTGAATTGATGTATGGATATATTCATATCTCTTCCATTTCAATTTCATGTTGGAAAATGATTGATCATTTATATCAGTATGATATTTGTTTTGAAATTTAGTCAAATTTCCACAATCATTGCATTTTTTACCACCAACACATTTCTTTTTGTAAAATAGTTCATCGCTTTCTCTTTCACATAGAATTTGAGATATGAAATCACAGATAGTGGAAGAGGAGGTGAATCCTTCCAAAATGTCCTACCAAAATCAAGGAATGTGTCATAATATAACTCAAATTCCACATGATAATGTCAACAACAAGTGTTGTGTACGGTGATAGGTTTTACATACCATGGTTTTTGTTGAACAAAAGCACTGATTGAAGCATGAATTTCACGATTCTCTTCTTTGAACTTGTTGAACAACTCTTTCTTAGTGGTTTCCAAGAAATGTTTTTCATGTTCTTTGTACTGATTCGTGCTATTCTTCTTCGCATCACATGCCTTGCAGTTGGAGAAACACACGAATTGTTCTTCCAATATTCATATATTATTTTTTTAACATTTTCTCCAAGTCTATCTTTGTATGGTTGCCTACAAATAGCTCTACAACAAGCAAGTTCATTATTTACATCTATTGGCAACCGAAATTTCCGATGTTTGTGCAAAGTTTTTTGTGAGGTTCCTAATGCTCGTGCCATAGATTTTACCAAGCGATTCTCTTTAGTACTTGATGAAACCACTGCCATATGTATTGCTCTATGTACAACTGAAACATTTTTTTGTCTAGATCTTCTAATTGAATTTATAGCACTATTTATATTTTGTATCACATTTTCCTTCATTTTTTTTTTATCTTTGGTTGATTTTCGAATACCCAATAAAGTCGTAGCTTCTTTTAATTTCCTTAATGATAGGAGACCTTTCAACATTTGGGCTTGAACTGTCACATTTTCCTTTATGAAATACTTCTCAAAAATGCGGTTAACACGATATCATATATAATGGTCAGCTTTTTTATCTCCATATGTGTGAGTGTCAACATTTTCTAACATCTTGTCATCGACATTGATTTCATTTGTACATATTAAAATCAATACTACATAATAAGTTTACGTATTCAATAAATAACTGAATTAATAAATATATGTATAATTTCAATAATACGTGCATGTGTTCAAAATATATATATATATATATATATATATATATATCTGTGTGTGTGTGTGTGTACATACCTTTTGATTCAATTTCTTCACTTGAATTTCTTTCATCATTTTCACCATCTTCAATCATTGGTTCAATATCTCTTTCACTTTCTCTTTCAAAATTTTGTATCTCATCATCAATGTTTTGAGGAATATCTCTCTTTGTTTACATTGCAAAATATTTTTCAAATTAGTTCATCAAATAAAAATTAAGCTTCAAATTTTACACTAGGAAAATTTTAAATATATCAAAATCATAATATTTACATTTACATACCTGTTTCAACTTCTAGTTGAGGTTGATTTTCCCCTTCAATATTTTAGAGTGCTTTTATCTTTCTTTTGTGAGATTGTCTCGTCTCTTCTCTACGTTCCTCAGGGTCTCTTTTTCGATCATATTTTCTCGTACAATTTCTTCGATTTCCCATGATAATAGAGTATGAAGTTCAAAAAATTTCCTTAAAAAATTTAGACAAAAACTCAATTAAAAAAAACTCATTTTAAAATTTTTGCAAAAAATACATACTCCAATCCAAAACACTTACTTTAAAAAATTCAAGAAAAAAATGTCTTATAAAAATGAAATGAAGTTCAAAATATTTCCTTCCAAGTCCTACAAAAAAAATTTATTTAAAAAGTTACACAAAAACTCATTTTAAAAAATCATTATAAAAGATTTACTTCAACCCAAAACCAAAAAATGTCCTTTCGAAATTAAGCCCAAATTCATATTTAAAAAAAAATGAAGCCCAAAAAACTGTATCACATACCTCTAAGAAATGTCTTTTGAATGTACCTCCAAGAAAATTCTTTAAACCCAAAAAAATTACTTGCAAAATCAGATCAAATGTATGAAAATAATGTGTCTCAAAGAAAAGTCCTTTGAATTCCTTTAAATGTACTTCCAAGAAAAGTCCCTAAACCCAAAACAATTCTTTGCAAAATCAGATCAAGACTTTTGTAAAATCAGATCAAAAGTGCGAAAATATGCGAAAATAATGAATGGTTTCGCAGAAATTTATATTGTCGCGAAATGTTTTTTTGGAGGGGCTCTGCAGTACTTTCCGGCTGACGAAAAGTTAAGTAAAAGTTCGGCCAAATGTTTAATAAATATTTAGGCCAAACTACTTTTTCGTTTCATTTAATGTGTCATCAGTGCAAAAAACAGTTCGGCTGAACTTTGTTTAAGAGTTCGGCCGAACTAACACATCACCAGTTACGCAGAGCGAAGACCTGAATACGTTTCTGCAACTTTGGACTAACTAAACTCTAGGAAACATTCTGAATTAAGTGTCGGAACCAAGACAAGAATTTTCAGAATTGAATCTACTTTCAGGAAATATAACTTTCATGGAATTTCATAAATATTTACTAATTTTAATTAATTTTGTAATAAAATGGATGCAAACAATTTCTGAAGGTCATTGTGATTCAGTGAAATCAAAATTTTGTATCTTCCAAAATACATTGTAAAAAAAATTGAAAAAATTATGGTACATTACATTGGTCCGTCGTCTCTAATGGGTAGCTTTTAGATTTTTAGTTTATAACTTATATGTTAAGAAATTTCTTGTGTCGCGAAACATATTCAAAATATGCAGTTTTTCGTATTGGACCAGTTCAAAAAATTCTAGTAATTATGATATGCATCCATTGGCTTTGTAAATATGACGAAACCGAAGTAGACTCTGTCTAGATTGTTGTAACACATTTTGTTTCTCAAAAACACAAATTTTCAAAGAATACAACATTGCGTATTAACATGACTTCTTATGAATCCGTTGATTGTTAAAAAGCACACACTTAAAGAAATGCTAAGTTGGCATATCAAATGTCAATAAAAAAATTCCAAAAAATAAGTAATAGAAAGCTAACAAAATTTCTGACAACTTTTATTTTTATCGCAAAATGAAATTCTAAACAGAAAAATTGTTTTAGCTTGCAGAAAGTTGAAGAACCGAAAAAAATGAAAGTTTTTTCTCAAAAAAGGGCAAAAAGTGTAACCCAACTTCACATTTTCAGTCTTCTACTCGTTTCTTCTTCCGACTAAAAGACACCGAATGTAAATCAAAGATAAATCCTCCTGGGAAAGAGTTATACTCTTAGCATACCATGAGTGTACCTGGGGGCGGGACAGAAGCTTCATTAGCGTTGACAGCTGAAGGAGCCAAAGAAGCCAGGAGACTGGACGTACGCCGAAAGATCAAAGGAGTTGATAGCTAACCTGCAAAAGTGGTAAAACAAGCACAGAGAGTTAAAAAAAAACTGGGCTTAAAGAAAAACCAAGATAACGTAGTAATAAAACGAGGAAAAGAATGCGAGTAAACCCGGAAAAATTCTTACCTGTGGTTGTGAACAATTACAGAGATATCTTTACCATGCATCCGAACTTGAAAACTAGAAAAAACAGTAAGGACAGATCAAAGTTTGTTAGAATCATTTTTTTTTAGTACGGCAAGCTCAGATTTTTAGATCTAAAACATTTTTTCTTTCAAGGCAGAAATGGAATGAGGAAGAAAATATTTTACCTGTACCATAATCCTTGGAAGCATCGGAAAACCACTGATTCAAGAATTTCCAGATGTGGAACTGGTGCTCGTCTCTATAGCTGGAAATGGACCAAAGTGGTACAACTATTCCGATGATATGGAAGGAAAACTCATATGCCTCTGGAGGAGACAGTGATGGTAACTAGCTCGGGTTTTGGGTGGCGGCGGAGTACCGTCGCGACAGGGGAAAAACCTCAGAGACGAATGAAAGTTCACGGTAAGGAAACAATGAAAGAATGAATAACCGAAGTTGGCGTGAACATCAAATTCCTTCCCGCAAAAGATAGCAACTGTACATCTCATTAAGATCGAAGGTGATACCATGAGGCGGAAAAATCCATAAAGGAGGCAGTAGATTTTGTAAAGCTAACACCTGTCACTTCATTTACTTCCCAGTACTGTGCGTAGTAAATAACAAGTTCATGACAACTAAACCTCAGTGTAATCGTGGCCTTGATTCCATAAATTATGGGAATAAACATTAAATAGAGTATGATATATCTGATAGTGCAAAGAGCTAATAATTAACTGTTCTAAGTGTCAAATAAAGATTTAAAAACATCATTACTAAAGTAACCAATGACCAGTTAGAATCATCATTGAAAGTGAAATAGTTTTCGTGACTTAGGATAAGGAATTTTGTAATATATTTTTATTATATTGATTAGTGATTAAGTAAAAAGGTTAATACAGATGTTGCCAAGTACTTAGGAAATAATTCGTTATGATAAGTTTTTATTTTGACATTAGTCACGTTAGTATATTTTTTTTTTATTATGGGTTTTACAAGTGGTATCAGAATAATGTTCATATGCTGGGACCCTAAGGGTCAACTAACAAATCATGTTGTGTGAAAAATGATGCATAGAGTTTAGAAGCATAGCAGGAAACATAATGAGAAGGGGAACAACACAGCCACCACCCCAAGACACCAAGGAACCCCAAGCTCAACCAGTGATGAACCCAAAAATGTGGGTTCAGTTAAGTGTCGATCAACACCGACAAACTAGTAGACTGCTGGAAGAACAACAACACCAAACCAACTTCCTGTTGAATATGGTACAACAACTACATGAGGAAATGGTACGTGTTCGAAAAGATAACGAACGATTACTGCAAGAGTAGGAAGAGATACTAAAGAGTTTGTCAGAAAAACAAAACCAGGAAGTGGAACATCCTAGTATTAATAGAGGTATGCAAGAAGAAGATGAGTAGCAAACAATACACAACACCACTGACAGAGTGGAAAGAAGCCCATCCCAGCGAAGCAAGAACAAAAATTACAATGAAGCATAATCTGGAAATGTGTTAGATCAGCAAGAGGTTAAAAAGCATAAAGTAGAACTTTAGGGGGGAGTTTCGAAAAATAAAACCACCAACGTTTGATGGTGAAGTTGAGGAAGTGGCTGAAGCATGGTTAATAAACATGAACAATTACTTTCAGGTGTACGAGTACAGTAGCAACCTGAAGGCCAGATTGGCCATATATTAGTTAAGAGAGAAAGCCACTTTGTGGTGGGAATAAGTGAAGAATGTTCGCAGCATTGAGGAACAAGATGTCACCTGGGAATCATTCCAGCTATACTTTGAGGACAAGTATCTGACATAATGATTCTATGATGAAAAATCTAAGGAATTTCATGATTTAAGACTAGGACAGATGACTATGGATGAATATATCACTAATTTCACCTCTCTATTATGATATTTTCCATATTTTCGAGAGGAAAAGGCTAAGGTGTAGAGATTTCTGAGCAGCCTGCCGACCCATATGAAAGAGTGTACTGAGTTTGTTAATCCCAGAACCATGGATGAAGCCATTCGTAAGGCACGAATGTGTTACTAGCAGTCCAAGGCTAAAGGAGAGGTTGGAAAAAGTTGGTAGCCAAGGAAAGGACATAAAAGAAGCTCAAACTTAAAAGGAGCGAAAAGTAGTAGCTTTAAGAATTCTACAGGTAATTCTGTCAGCAAACAGTTTGGCAAAAATCACCAGAGAACTAGATGGTCAGCAGAAGAAAAGCCCATAGAAGCATCCAGTAAGCCTGAGCAAGGGCAGGTGACCAAGCCACCTCTAAAGTGTTGGGGGTCTGGTGAGGCACACTACTACAAAAAATTTCCACAGCAAGCGAGAAATGACACAGTTGCAAACTTGCAGGAAGCTTATACAGTAGGCGACATGGCGTGAAACATCCCTCATATCAATGCAGCGTTGGAAGATCGACAGGCATATTATCAACTGACAATGATTGAGCTGGAAGGTAAATTACTATATCAATCTGTTTCCATTTTGGTAGACCCAGGTGCGAGTCTAAGTTATGTTAGTGCCAAAATAGTGGAAAGGTGTAAATTGAAAGAACAGAAATTTAAAAATTCGTGGCTGGTACAGCTAGCCACTAGAGCAAAACGAAAAGTAACTGCCAAAATTCCAAACTGTACTTTGGAAATTTCAGAACAAAAGTTACAAGTAGACCTGAACATACTGCCATTAGGGTCCTACGATGTTTTTCTGGGCATGGACTGGCTAGAAAAACATTGGATCTTAGTGGACTACAAGGAAAATATTATTTACTACTGAATGTGGGATGGAACACGCAAGGAGATTCAGGGAGTTAAGAAGCCATCACAACTACGACCAATTACAGTGTCCCAAATGAATAAATGTATAAGGAAGGGATGCCATATTTATGCTATTCAAGTAGGATATGCTGATTCCAAGGAAAAATCACCTATGATGGAAAATATACCTGTGGTGCAAGATTTTATGAATGTCTTTCTGAAAAATATTCCTGGATTACCACCAAGGAGAGACATTGACTTCACCATAGAGTTAATGCCATGAGCTTCTCCGTGTCAAGGGCTCCTTACAGAATGAGTGTGTCAGAGCTAACAGAGCTGAAAATTCAATTACAGGAACTATTGGACAAGGGCTACATTCGTCCAAGTGTGTCCCCTTGGGGAGCACCAGTGTTGTTTGTGAGGAAGAAGGATGGAACCATGCGAATGTGCATGGATTATATACAGCTTAATAAATTGATAGTTAATAATAAGTACCCATTACCAAGGATTGATGATCTGTTTGATCAAGTGAAGGGAGCCACAGTTTTTTCCAAGATAGATTTAAGATCTGGATATCATCAGATTCGAATCAAGGATGAAGAAATTTTCAAGACAACATTTTGTACCAGGTACGAGAATTATGAATTTGTGGTGTTATCTTTTGGGTTAACAAATGCACCAGCAACCTTTATGAGGTTAATGCATGGAATCTTCCATCCTTTCCTGGATAAATTTGTACTTATATTTATCGATGATATTTTAATCTATTCTAAAAACCAGGAAGAGTATAAGGAGCATTTGACAGTGGTGCTGGAAATGCTAAGAAAACACCAACTATACGCTAAATTCAGCAAATGTGATTTCTTCAAAATATAAATCCAGTATTTAGGCCATGTTATTTCGGTAAAAGGAATTGTTGTTGATCCGGAGAAGATGAAAACCATCATGGAATAGCGAATGCCCCATAATGTGGCATACATTCAATCCTTTATGGGATTAGCTGGGTATTACCGAAGGTTTATTGAAGGATTTTCCATAATTTCCTTTCCTATTACTTCTTTGCAGAGGAAAGGAAAAGTTTTCAAGTGGACTATGGAATGTCAGAACAGTTTTGAAAAGTTGAAACAAATTTTGACCACTGCACCTGTGTTAAGGGTAGCTAAACCCAACAAAGAATTTGAAGTGTGTACAAACACAAGTAATAAGGTGTTGGAGCAGTTCTATCCCAAGAAGGCAAAGTAGTTGCCTATGAATCTAGAAAGTTAAAGGATCATGAGAAAAGGTACTCAGCCTATGATTTGGAATTAATAGCAGTAGTACATTCGCTCCAGGTATGGAGACACTACTTGCTGTGTAAAAAGTTTGTGTTAAAGATAGATCATAGCAGCTTGACTAGTTACTTCAAGCAAGCTGATTTAAACTCTAGACAAGCAAGATGGAATGCTTTTCTAAGAAAATTTGACATGGACATCTAGCACGTAAAAGGTAAGGAGAACCGGGTGGCTGATGCTTTATGTAGTATGCTAAATTGTGTTTATGAGCTTTACTACAATCATCTTGAAAATAGATTATCAGATCAAGTAAAGGAAGAAGCACAAAAAGACTCAAAATATAAAATTTTATGGCAACAAATGGAAGAAAATAGAAAGCAAGGAAGTGCATCTAAGTATGGAATAAATGAATATTAGATGCTAAATTTTAGAGGTAAAGTGTATGTGCCTAACCATGTGGATCTAAAAGAGCTGATAATGAATGAGTAACATCGCAGTAATTACGCAAGTCACCCAGGATACCAGAAAATGTTGACTGCAATCAAGAAGGTATATTTCTGGCCTGGTATGGGTAAAGATATTGTTGAGTATTTGAGTAAATGTTTGGAGTGTCAGCAGGTGAAGGTGGAGCATCGACATCTCGCGGGATTGTTGCATCCCATACCTGTACCTGAATGTAAGTGGGAGGTGATATCCCTAGACTTCATTACAAGCTTACCGCGAGCAAGAAAAAAAATGACACCATCATGGTGGTAGTGGACAGATTGAGTAAATCTGCACACTCTATACCAGTGCAGTCTACTTACAAGACTGTACAGATAGGAGACATATTCATGAAGGAAATTTTCAGGCTACATGGCATACCGAAAATAGTTATCTTAGACAGGGATGTTAAGTTTACCTCAGCATTCTGGAAGACTCTGTTTACAGGTCTGGGGACTCAAATAAACTTTAGTACAACTTATCATCCCCAGACCGACGGTCAAACAGAGTGAGTAAACCAGGTGTTGGAAGACATGCTACGCATGTATGTGATGCAGCAGCCAACCAAATGGGAAGACTATTTTCATCTTGTTGAATTCGCTTATAATAATGGATACCAGGAGTCCCTGAAAATGAGTCCATTCGAGGCCTTGTATGGGAGGCAGTGTCGCACACCCATAAATTGGAGCAGCCCCGAAACAAAAATATTGTTGGGACCCGAGATGCTTGCTGAAATGGAAACAAAGGTAAAGAAGATAAGACGAAATCTGAAGGCTGCACAAGACCGGCAGAAGATCTATGCAGATAAAAAATGGTCTTATCAGGAATTTGATGTAGGAGACCATGTGTATGTGAGGATTAAACCCAAGAGGAGTACCTTGCGGTGGACCTCTTGTGCCAAGTTGGCTCCCAGGTTCTGTGGACCCTTCCAAATTCTGGAACGAGTAGGACCTGTGGCTTATCAGCTGGCTTTTCCCAGTCATATATGAGTACACAATGTGTTCCACGTGTCCTTGTTGAAGCGTTATGTGCATGATTCAAAGCACGTAATACATTAGCAAAATGTACAGGTGGGATAGAATTAAAAATCCTAACTTGATATAAGATTTATTTATGGGAGTTTGACATGACACTTTGTTGTTCGCAGGTAGAGTCGGACGGCGAGTTTCTGGTCGAGCCGCATCACATACTTGACCGAAGAGAGATTATGCTCCGAAAGTGATTCATCACCCAGGTTAAAGTGTAGTGGAAGCACTTTGGCCCGGATGAGGCTACTTGGGAGGATGAAGGGTTTGTGCTTGAGGCCTATCCAGAACTATTTGTTGGGTTAGAATAAAACACTGAGGACAATGTTACTTCCAAGGGGGAAGTTGTGACAATTGCATTTACTATTAACTAGTTGATTAATTAGTTAAATGAATTTTATTATTTGTTAATAAAAATACTGAGACAATTAATATTATTAATTGTCATAAAAAAATTAGTATGGAAAAGAACTAGATAAAAAAATTAAAAGCTGAAAGTAAAATGTTTTCCAAGAACTAAAAAGAGGTTGGGGATAGTTGGAAACAGTTACCTGCTCCTCTAGGGATAAGAGACTAATCCCAGTGAGGAGTAGGGGTTCTGTTGATGGAAAAAGGGAGAGTGACAATTTTCCAGAGCTAGTTGTGACCAGTGGAAACACTCAGAAAATCCCAATTCATTTCTGGTACTGACTGGACTACATGTCTTGAGGTCACAGCAGAAATATCCACTGTTAACCCGTACCATTCATAATTGGAGCACAGGGGCAAGGAGGATGTAATCGCCTCTCTTAAAGGTTGGGAGGAAAATCTTCAGCAATATTTATTTCCAGATAAGTTAAATAATTCTGTATAGTATTGAATTTTCAGAATACAGGCATAGTAGTATGATTAGAATTTAATTATTACAGTCTGTGTTCGGAAAGGTAATCTTTATTATGGAAGAATATCAAGTGTGGTAAAACTCTGTAGATTTATACTCTAGAAGAAAAAAAAATGAATAGGTATTTTATGGAAAAAAATACTAGTAGAATTCTGTAAATTTGTATTCTGAAGTTGAATAGGTATTTTATGGAAAAAAAATACTAGTATAATTCTGTAAATTTGTATTCAGAAGTTGAAGAGGTATTTATATGAGAAAATGCTGGTAAATGTTGTGTGTTTATATTCTTAAAATGGACAGACATTTGTATGAGAAAATGTAGACATTTTGCTAGAAAGAAATACAGTATTATGTTGCGGAAAAACAAACCCTTGTTTCAAAAAAAAAAAAAAATAGACATTGTAACAATATCAATGAGGAACTCCAACGTTTAAATATGTCGAAGGAAACAGGACTACAATTTAAATATAAATCTGCTAGTACTCATTACACCCACCTAGAGTTGTTGTGGTGGAACCAGCTATACCTGTGAAGTTACCTAGTATCGTGAAGGTGATACACATTCTCATTAAAGAAAACTAATACACAGGAGAGTTGTAACGTAATTTCCAAATTTAATTTCAGTTCTTTCCCTAGCAGAAAAAACATTCTATGTTCAAGCAAGCAGTCGAAATTAAAATTTTAATTTAAGGATCAAGTGATCCATTAGCTCTGAGCTTAGGGTCGAAACCCAGCTCAGTGCTCATTACTTCCCAAAATCCATTATGACACAGACAGTTTCAATAGTGGTATGGACACTACAAATCAGATAAATAGATATAGCAAAGAAATGCGAGCATAACCCTAGATAAAATTCATGTGATAAGACTACATAGAGGGATTTGACTGAGTCGGTAAACACTGTTTTTCAACAATACAGAAGAAAAAGGAAAGTAAAGAATATCCACACAGTATCTATAATTATAGCGGAACACATGAGCCATTCCAATAAAATTGTATATGTGAAATCAGTTTATAACAAAAAAATCATTCATTACTATTATCTGAGAATACAACTCTTAAGTATTTTCCATAATAAATAATGCAGAGATGTCTACTAGAACTTGTTTAGTAAAATGATTATAAAATGTACATGGAAGGCCTTTAAATTTGGACTGGAGGAATATTCGTAAGAATTACACCTTCTTTACAAGGAACATTTCTTAGAAAACATAAAATTTAAGCTATTTTCCTATAAGGCCCAGTGGGCTATCTTATACTCATTTATTCTTCTGGCTAAAAGATACTAGATGTAAATCAGAGATAAATATGACTGGGAAAGAGTTATACTCTTAGAAGTCCATGAGTGTACCTGGGGGCGGGACAGAAGCTTCATTAGCGTTGACAACCGAAGGAGCCAAAGAAGCCAGGAGACTGGACGTACGCCGAAATATTAAAGGAGTTGATGCTAACCTGCAAAAGTGGTAAAACAAGCATAGAGAGTTAAAAAAAACTGGGCTTAAAGAAAAAAAAAGGTAACGTAGTAATAAAACGAGGAAAAGAATGCAAGTAAACCCAGAAAAATTATTACCTGTGGTTGGGAACAATTCCAGAGATATCTTTACCACACATCCGAACTTGAAAACCAGAAAAAATAGTAAGGACAGATCAAAGTCTATTAGAATCTTCTTTTTTTTAGTATGGCAAGCTCAGCTTTTTAAACCTAAAACATTTTTTCATTCAAGGCGGAAATGGAATGAGGAAGAAAAGATTTTGCATGTATTGAAATCCTTGGAAACCTTGGAAAACCACTAATTCAAGAATTTCCAGATGTGGAATTGGTGCTCATATTTACAGCTGGAAATGGACCAAAGTGGTACCACTGTTCCGGTGATACAGAAGGAAAAATCATATGCCTCTCGAGGAGACAGTGATGGTAACTAGCTAGGGTTTTGGGTGGAGGCAAAGCACCGTCGCGACAGGGGCAAAACCTCATAGCCGAATGAAAGTTCATGGTAAGGAAACAATGAAAGAGTGAATAACCCAAGTTGACGTGAACATCAAAGTCCTTCTTGCCAAAGATAACAACCGTAGATCTCATTGAGATTGATGGTGATACCATGAGGTGGCATAATCCATAAAGGACGCAGTAGATTTCGTAAAGCTAGCACCTGTTACTTCATTTACTTCCCAGCACTATGCGCAGTAAATAACAAGTTCATGACAGCTAAACCTCAGTGTAATCGTGGCCTTGATTCCATAAATTATGGGAATAAACATTAAATGGAGTATGATATATCCGATAGTGAAAAGAGATAATAATGAACCATTCTAAGTGTCAAATAAAGATTTAAAAATGTCATTAATAAAGTAATCAATGACCAGTTAGAATCATCATTAACAGTGAAATAGTTTTTTTGACTTAGGATAAGGAATTTCGTAATATATTTTTCTTAGATTGATTAGTGATTAAGTAAAAAGTTTAAAACAGATGTTGCCATGTACTTAGGAAATAATTCGTTATGATAAGTTTGTATTTTGACATTAGTCACGTTAGTAAATATTTTTTATTATGGGTGTTACAACAATCAAGTTTGTGATTTTAATGAATTTTTGCCAAATTTTATAGAAATTAAACCAGAAAAACTTCCAAAAATTCTCATTAAAAAAATAAATCAATATAAATTGATCTTAAATTTATATTTATTAATATAAAATACAAAGAGTACAGGGAGCTCTCCTTGAATGGTTCATGAGGAACAATACTTGCTAAGGTTTTGCAAATGGAGTAGCAAATTAAGTGGGATTGATTGTGGGGAAAGCTTCACAGTTAACCGCGCTTGAGCCAGAGGAGTTATGGGGTGGGTGACCTCCCGGGAAGTCGTAGAGAAGTAAACTATTCAAAAATCATGAGAAATTAGTCACTAAAGACTACCTCTCATGAAAATGATCATAGATGAATGACTTATTTAAGGGAGTTGAATCCCAAAAATAATATATAATATTATAAATATAAAATAAATTAAATTATTTAATATAAAATAAAAATAAAACCTTACATTTCAATAAATTTAATCCATTTGATAAATCTAACTTAAAATAAACAAAGTTCGAATTGAAATTTACACTACATACATTACAAAATGTAACAGCTGAATTAAGCATTAACTAGTTGTTAACTATTAATCTGAAATTTTAGTTATTATTTCTTTTGAAAAGAAAACTGGGGCAATTATCATTTCTGGAAAAATTATTTATTTTTCTATTTAGAAATAAAATTGGTTATGGAAGTGGTTCCGTAAAAATTAAAAAGGCTGATGGTAAAAGTATTCCAAGAACTAAAGGTTGATTGGATAGTTTGAACAGTTACCTATTCCTCTAAGGATAAGAGGCATATCCCAGTGAGGAATAGGGGTATTTTTCAGAGACTGAGGAAGAGAGTGGAAAAGTTTCTTGAGCTGGTAAAGACCAAAGGAAATCTCGCAGCATTCCTGAAATTTTCTGGTACTGACTAGACTTGGGGTCCTGAGGTCACAGTAGAAAATTAATATCAACATGTACCTTTCAGTTGTGGAGCATGGGGGAAAGAGCAGGACGTAATTGCCTCTCTTGAAGGTTGGGTGGACATAAATAGCCATATTCACTTTCAGATAAGTGACTGTTTATTTCGAAACGTTAGATAAGAATGTTGATTTTAGTTAATTGTACACAGAAATGCATCATTTAATTTTCAGGACATAATATTCTCTTTTAAAATAGTATACAGTGGAAAGGAGAATGAGTTGTGAATTATAAATGACTTAGAGGTTATTAGTAAAGTTTGGTATTATTTTTATCAGGTTCTGTAGAATAATCTTGTGGGCTTTTACATAAGGAAAAAAACAATAATTGCTGCTAGTTACTTAAAGAAAAATACAGTGGTTGGTTATTAAATAAAGACACTGCCAAACCATATATTGGACTACTATAATTAGTATTTATAGCCAAAGATATTATTACTGTCAAACACATTCGAAAATAACATAGCCCTAGTATTTCTGATAGCATGATTTAAATATAATTTTATTGTGCAAAAGAAAATAGTAGAAGGAAGAAGACTGCCTACTAGAGCTATGTTGGGTTGAACCATTGGTTCTGGGTACGGAAGTAATCCCAACACAAAACTTGTCATCAACCCTAAACTAACTATACACAGACATAATCTAAAATATGGTCTGGTCACCAGATAAAAACTCTAATAAGGTAAATTCAAATGAGGAAAGAACAATAGTATTCACTGTACAAGGGTAAAGAGTACCTTCTTCCAAAATATAAACAACTACTGTATAATGATAATTCAAGCAATCAGAATTCCATTTAAATATATACAAGAGTTGCAAACTATTGAATATGTTAAGTGCTCGACGCATACAAAATTAAAACAGAGAATGCTAACCATACTTAAGTAGTCTTCCTTGAGAAGTGGATAACCAAGAATACATTGAAACTAAATGAAACTGAATTCCAAAGATAAATGTCTACGACATGATTGAATTGTTTAGACCGAACAGAAAACGTAAATGTTCATAACTAAACCAGATTTTCAAACTAGTATTAACCATAAAAGTTCAGGAGATTCCCATCGAAACCAAAAAAATAATGGCTCGGAGGAAGACCTGCTTTAGCCACAGTACTAAGAATACAAATAGACAAACTGTGTAATATTACAGAATCCATAATAATATACATGAACTCCGGCTCTTAAGAGCAACCCGGAAAACCCTTATATAATTGGGGGGGAAGCTAGAAAATTCTAAACCCTCTATTCTAACATAAGTGTCCTAAGCGTGTCGAAGAGCTGGTAGACAACAAAATGCATGGAAGATCAATGGAAGTTGTTAGCCGAGACCTTCATTCCAGATTTAGATAGAATATTCTTCGGTAAAAGGGTTACCTGCAAAGCCCAAGGACACAAAACGTGAAAGAGGGTTATAAATAAGAACCTGGTATAAAACTTAATCTAAAACTTAGAAGGAATCGAGAGTAAGTAACCACACAACTACCTGTATACAGGTAAGCCTTCCATCATTCTTGCCAAGCGACAAGCTGGGTTTTTTTTTTTAAATGCAAACACAGAGAACGAGGATTAAAACGTTATTGGTTGAAAGCGAAATCTGAAGACCCAACTAAGAATTTACTCCCAAACCTTGGATTGAATTTATTTACCTGCATCATGGCTGAGGAGTTGAAGGGTTTTTCGAGAATCTGTCAGGAGCGAATGGCCCAAGTTTTCCTGAATCCCTGTGTAAGGCGGATGGCAATATCAAGCTCGAGGAATGCGAATGGTTGAACCCAAAACTAACTAGCGTAAAGATAGCAGAATAACAGAAGGTAACTGTTTGAGAGGACATTAAACCCATATCTTCCTTACCATAGCTGGAGGACTAATAGAATGAGGCCTCAAGCCTTCATCTATGGCAGAACCAATTTTTTATCGTAGAAGTAGTGACAAATGACAGAGCCACCTAGGGTTTGGCGTGATTAACAAGTCATTTCCCGCTGGAAATGTTAACCATATATCTCCAAAACGAATGGTGAGATCTAAGGCAGGTAGCCATCAAAACTCACACAGAATCCACGGATTATCTTAAAACTGTTAAGGGATTTACTTCCTAAGACAATCAACATTCAATTTGCTAAGATGTGCCAGCTAAAACCCTTGGTATTCACAATCTACGAAAATATGCATAAATGTGATGTTATGGTAAATGTTAATTGATATGTTAACATTAAAGTTTATAGTAAAGTCATGCGACGACAACCATTGAGAACATATATATAAATTATATAATGTGATATAATATCCCAGCCAAAGTTACAAGCGGAACTGTATATGGGTATTATATATATATATATATATATATATATATATATATATATATATATATAATGATAAGATTTAAAACCTTAATATCGACTTTAGGTGAGTCGATGAGATTTATGCTAAGATTCTTTGTATGTGATGCAATTTTGATTAAGTGTAACAAATTTTGATTAGTTGTAGAGTAAGAAGTAATTTTTTTTTTATGGTGTGAGTGTTACAAGTGCTATCAAAGCAGCGTTCGCATGCTGGGACCCTATGGTTCATCTAACGATTTAAGTTGTGTGTATATTGATGCACTAAAAAGAGGCATAACAGGAGACATTATGAGAAGGGGGTCAATGTAACAACCACCCCAGAACACCGGGGAACCCCAACCATGACCAGAAATGAATCCTGAGATGTGGATTCAGCTGAGTGTGGATCAGCACCAGCAAACAAGTAGACTGTTGTAGGAACAACAACATCAAACTAACATTCTGTTAAGTACAGTGCAGAAGCTACAGGAAGAAATGGTGCGGGTTCAAAGTGATAATGAGCGCTTGATGCAAGAGCAAGAAAAGATACTCAATATCCTTTCCGATATCAGAATTAGGGAATGGAACAACCCAGTCCTGATAGAGACATACAGGAAGGTAACAAACGACAAGCAAGGATCACGCCACTGACAAAGTGGAAAGAAGCCCTTCACAGCGAAGCAACAAAAACATAAACTATAATGAAGAAGAATCTGGCAATGTGTCAGATCAGCAAGAAGTTAAGAAGAAAAAAGTGGAGCTTCAAGGTGAGTTTCGAAAAATAAAACCACCTACATTTGATGGAGAATCTAAGGAAGTGGCAAAGGCTTGGTTGATAAACATGAACAAATATTTTCAAGTGTATGAATGCAACAACAACTTAAAATCCAGATTGGCCATATATTAGCTGAGAGAAAAATCCACCCTGTGGTGGGGGGAAGTAAAGAATGTTCGTAGCATTGAAGACCAAGATGTTACCTGGGAATCATTCCAACATTACTTTAAAGATAAGTATTTAACATAACATTTTTACGACGAGAAATCTAAAGAATTTAATGACTTGAAGTTGGGACAGATGACCATGGATGAGTATATTACCAAGTTCACCTCTCTGTTAAGATATGTTCCATGCCTCAAAGAAGAAAAGGCTAAGGTTAAATATTCCTGGGTAGTTTTCCAACTCATATGAAGGAATGAATTGAGTTTGTAAATCATATAACCATCGACGAAGCCATTCGTAAGGCATGAATGTGCTACCAGTAGTCCAAGGAAAAAGGGGAAGTGGGCAAAAGTTAGCAGCCAAGAAAAGGACAAAAAAACAGCTCAAACTTCAAGGGTGCCAAAAGTAATAATTTTAAGAATTATGCACGAAGTTCTGTAAGCAATCAGTTTGGCTGAAATCATCAAAGAACCGATGGCCAACTGAAGAGAGACCTACAGAGGCTTCTAGAAAACCTGAGAAAGGAAAAGTGTCCAAGCCACCTCTGTAGTGTTGGGGTTGTGGTGAGGCACATTATTATAAAAATTTCCCAAAGCGAGGGAGAAGTGAAACAATTGTAAACTTTTAGGAGGCTTCTACAGTAGGTGATGTGGCTCGAAACATACCTTGAATTAACGCAGCGTTGGAGGATCGGCAGACATACTATCAACCAACAATCATAGAGTTGGAAGGTAAGTTACTGTCTCAATCTGTTTCTATTTTGGTAGACCCAGGTGCAAGTCTAAGTTATGTTAATCCCAAAATAGTGGAAGTGTGTAAATTAAAGGGTCATAAATTCAAAATTCCTTGGCTGGTACAGCTAGCCACAAGAGCAAAAAGAAAATTAACTGCCAAAATTCCAAACTACACATTGGAAATTGCAGACCAACAGTTAAATGTGGACCTGAACATACTGCCATTAGGGTCCTATGATGTTTTTTTGGGTATGGATTGGCTAAAAAACATTGGACTTTGGTGGACTGAAAAGAAAAGATTATTTATTACAAAATGCAAGATGGAACACACAAAGAGATTTAGGGAATCAAGAAACTGCTACGACTACGTCCTATTACAGCATCCCAAATGAATAAGTGTATGAGAAAGGGATGTCAGATTTATGTTATCCAGGTGGGATATTCAAATTCCAAGGAAAAGTCTCGTATGATGGATAACATACTAGTGGTACAAGATTTCATGGATGTATTTCCGGAAAATATACCTGGATTACCGCCAAGAAGAGATATTGATTTTACCATTGAATTAATTCCAAGAGCATCACCTGTGTCAAGGGCTCCTTACAGAATGAGTGTTCTAGAATTAGCTAAATTAAAAATGCAGTTACAAGAACTGCTGGAAAAAGGATACATTCATCCAAGTGTGTCCCCTTGGGGAGCACCAGTGCTGTTTGTAAAGAAGAAGGATGGAACCATGCGAATGTGCATGGACTATACACAACTCAATAAGTTAACAGTAAAAAATAAATATCCTTTACCAAGGATTGATGATCTGTTCGATCAAGTGAAGGGGGCCACAGTATTCTCAAAAATAGATTTAAGGTCTAGATATCATCATATCCGAATTAGGATGAAGATATTTACAAGACTTATTTCCGTATCAGGTACGGGCATTATGATTTTGTGGTGTTTCCCTTTGGGTTAACAAATGTGATATCGACATTTATGAGGTTAATTCATGGAATATTTCATCCTTTCATGGATAACTTTGTACTCATATTTATTGATGATATTTTAATCTATTCTAAGAACTAGGAAGAACATAGAAAACATCTAACGATTGTGCTAGAAATGTTAAGAAAACACCAGATGTATGCTAAGTTCAGCAAATGTGATTTGTTCAAAATAGAAATCCAGTACTTAGGCCATGTTATTTCAGTAGATGGAATTATTATTGATCCAGAGAAAATCAAGACCATCAAGGAATGGAGAGTTCCCAAAAATGTGGCGGATATTCGATCCTTTATGGGATTGGCAGGTTACTATAGAAGACTCATTAAGGGGTTCTCTAGAATTACTTTTCCAATCACCTCTTTGTAGAGAAAATGAAAAATCTTTAAGTGGAATATTGAGTGTTAGAATAGTTTTGAGAGGTTGAAGTAGTTATTGACCACTGCACCAGTGTTGTGGGTAGCTGACCCCAACGAAGAATTTGAAGTTTGTACAAACGCTTGTAAAGAGGGAGTTGGGGTAGTTTTATCCTAGGAAGGAAAAGTAGTGGCTTATGAGTCAAGAAAGTTGAAAGAGCATGAGAAAAAATATGCAACCTATGATCTAGAGTTAACAGCAGTAGTACATGCACCGTGGGTATGGAGACACTACCTATTGGGAAAGAATTTTGTACTAAAGACTGATCATAATAGTCTAACCAGCTACTTCAAACAAGCCGATTTAAACTCCCGATAGGCAATATGGAATGCCTTTCTAAGTGAATTTGGTGTGGACATTCAGCACGTGAAGGGTAAGGAAAACTGGGTGACAGATGCCTTAAGTAGGAAGATGCATTGTGTTTATAAGCTTTACTATAATCAGCTTGAATGAAAATTCTTGGATCAAGTGAAAGAGGAAGCACAAAAGGATCCTGAATACCAATTCCTATGGCAACAAATGGAAGAGGCCAGAAAGCAAGGAAACACTTCTGAATATGGAGTTAATAAAGAACAAATGCTAAGCTTTAGAGAAAAGTTATATGTACCAAACTGTGTGGATCTAAAGGAGCTAATCATGAATGAATATCATTGAAGTAATTATGCAGGACACCCAGGATACCAGAAAATGTCAACTGTTATTAGAAAAATATATTTCTGGCCTGGTATGCGCAAGAACATTGTTGAATATTTAAACAAATGTTTGGAGTGTCAACAGGTCAAGGTGGAGCATTGGCATCCCGCAGGATTGTTGCAGCCCATACCAGTACCTGAATGGAAGTGGGAGGTCATATCCCTAGAATTCATTACGGTTTTACCACGGTCAAAGAGGCACAATGACTCCATCATGGTGGTGATCGATGGGTTGAGTAAGTCTACACATTTTATACCTGTACAGTCTACTTACAAGACTGTACAGATAGTAGATATTTTTATGAAAGAAATATTTAGACTACACGGCATTCCAAAGACTATTATTTCGGGCAAAGATATGAAGTTTACCTCAGCGTTTTGGAAAAATTTGTTTATAGTTCTGGGGACCCAAATAAACTTTAGCACTGCTTATCATCCCCAAATGGATGGTCAGACAGAATGGGTAAACCAAGTTTTGGAAGACATGCTATGCATGTACGTGATGTAGCAGCCAACCAAGTGGGAAGATTATTTACCCTTGGTTGAATTTTCTTATAACAATGGTTATCAGGAGTCCCTTAAGATGAGTCCTTTCGAAGCTCTATATGGGAGGCAATGTCGCACACCCATAAATTGGAGCAGCCCCAAAACGAAATTGATGTTGGGACCAGAAATTCTGGCTGCAATGGAATCGGAGGTAAAGAATATCAGGCAAAACTTGAAAGTTGCACAAGATCGGCAAAAGATATATGCATATAAGAAAAGGACTTATCAAGAATTCGAAGTGGGTGACCATGTGTATGTGAGGATCAAACCTAAGAAGAGCACCTTGAGGTGGGCCTCTTGTGCCAAGTTAGCCCCCAGGTTCTGTGGACCCTTCCAAATTTTGGAAAGGGTAGGACCTGTGGCATATTGGTTGGCTTTACCTAGACACATTCGGGTACATAATGTATTTCATGGGTCCTTGTTAAAGCGATATGTGCATGATCCAAAGCATGTAATTCATAGGCAGAATATGTAGGATAGAATTATAAAATCCTATCTTGAAGTATGAATTCTTTATGAAAATTTGACAGGAATACTTTTTTGTTTGCAGGTAGAGCTGGACGACGAGTTTCTGGTCGAGCCTTAACGCATACTCGACCGGAGAGAAATTATGCTCCGGAAGCAAGCCATCACCCAGGTTAAAGTGTAGTGGAAGCACTTCATTCCGAATAAGGCTACTTGGGAAGACGAGGGATTTATGCGCGAGGCTTACCGAGAGTTATTTTCTGAGCTGGAGTGAAACACCGAGGACGATGTTACTTTCAGGGGGGAAGTTGTAACAGCTAAATTAGGAATTAACCAGTTGTTAACTAGTAATCTGACATTTTAGTTATTATTTCTTTTGAAAAGAAAAGTGAGACAATTATCATTTCGGGAAAAATTATTTATTTTGTTATTTAGAAATAAAATTAGTTATGGAAGTGGTTCCATAAAAAGTAAAAATGTTGATGATAAAGTATTCCAAGAACTGAAGTTTGGTTGGATAGTTTGAACAATTACATGTTCCTCTAAGGATAAGAGGCATATCCCGGTGAGGAATAGGGGTTTTGTTCAGAGACTAAGGAAGAGAGTGGAAAAGTTTCCTGAGCTGGTAGAGACTAGAGGAAATCTCTCAGCATTTCTGAAATTTTCTGGTACTGACTGAACTTGGGGTCCTGAGGACACAACAGAAAATTAATGTCAACCTATACCTTTTAGTTATGGAGCACGGGGGAAAGAGCAAGACGTAATTTCCTCTCTTGAAGGTTGGGTGGACATCAATAACCATATTCACTTTCAGATAAGTGACTGTTTATTTTGGAACGTTAGACATGAATGTTGATTTCAGTTAATTGTACACATAAATGTGTATTTAGTTTTCAGGACATAATATTCTCTTTTAAAACAGTATACAGTGGAAAGGAGAATGATTTGTGAATTATAAATGTCTTAGAGGTTATTTGTAAAGTTTGGGATTATTTTTATCAGGTTCTGTAGAATAATCTTGTGGGCTTTTACATAAGGAAAAAAATAATAATTGTTGCTAGTTACTTAAAGAAAAATACAGTGGTTGGTAATTAAATAAAGACGCTGCCAAACCATATATTGGACTACTATAATTAGTATTTATAGCCAAATATCTTATTACTTTCAAACACATTCGAAAAGAACATAGCCCAAGTAGTATTTCTGATAGCATGATTTAAATATAATTTTATTGTGCAAAAGAAAAAAATTGAAGGACGAAGACTGCCTACTAGAGCTATGTCGGGTTGAACCATTGGTTTTGGGTACGGGAAGTTATCCCAACCCGAAAATCGTCATCAACCCTAACCTAAATATACACAGACATAATCTAAAATATGGTTCAGTCACCTGATAAAAACTCTAATAAGGTAAATTATAATGAAGAAAGAACAGTAGTATTAATTGTACAAGGGTAAAGAGTACCTTCTTCCGAAATATAAACAACTACTGTATAATGATAATTCAAGCAATCAGAATTCCATTTAAATATATACAAAAGTTGCAAAATATTGAGTCTGTTAAGTGCTCGGCGCATACAAAATTAAAACAGAGAATGATAACCATACTTAAGTAGTCTTCCTTGAGAAGCAGATAACCAAGAATACATTTAAACTAAATACATCAAGAAACTAATTCCAAAGATAAATGTCTACTTCATGATTGAACTGCTTAGAGCGAATGGAAAACATAAGCGTTCATAACTAAACCAGATTTTCAAACTAGTATTAACCATAAAAGTTCGAGAGATTCCCATCAAAACCAAAAAAAGAATGGCTCGGAGGAAGACCCGCTTTAGCCACAGTACTAAGAATACAATTAGACAAACTGTGTAATATTACAGAATCCAGAAGAATATACACGAACTCCGGCTCTTAAGAGAAACCCAGAAAACCCTTATATAAATGGGAGGAAGCTAGAAAATTCTGAAACCCTCTATTCTAACAGAAGTGTGCCAAGCGTGTCGAAGAGCTGGCAGACAACAGAATACCTGGAAGATCAATGGAAGCTGTTAGCCGAGACCTTCATTCCAGATTTAGATAGAATATGCTTCGGTAAAAGGGTTACCTGCAAAGCCCAAGGACACAAAACGTGAAAGAGGGTTATAAATAAGAACCTGGTATAAAACTTAACCTAAAACTTAGAAGGAATCGAGAATAAGTAACCACACAATTATCTGTACACAGGTGAGCCTTCCATCATTGTTGCCAAGCGACAAACTGGGATTTTTTTTTTTAAATGTAAACATAGAGAACGAGGATTAAAACTTTATTGGTCGAAAGTGAAATCTGAAGACCCAATTGAGAATTTACTCTAGAACCTTGGATTGAATTTATTTACCTGCATCATGGTCGAGGAGTTGAAGGGCTTGCTAAAAATATGTTAGGAGTGAATGGCCCACATTTTCCCGAATGCCTATGTAAGGCAGATGGCAATATCAAGCTCGAGGAATTCCAATGGTTGAACCCAAAACTAACCAGTGTAAAGATAGCAGAATGAGGCCTCAAGTGTTCATCTAAGGCAAAACCAATTTTTTAGCGGAGAAGCAATGAAAAATGACGGGGCCGCCTAGGGTTTGGCGTGATTAACAAGTCATTTCCCACCGGAAATGTTAACCATAGATCTCCAAGAAAATGAATGGTGAGATCTAAGGTAGGTGGCCATCGAAACACGCATAGAATCCATGGATTATCTTACAACTCTCAAGGGTTTGGCTGGAGGGCCGACAGAATGAGGCCTCAAGTGTTCATCTAAGGCAGAACCAATTTTTTAGCGCAGAAGCAATGAAAAATGACGGGGCTGCCTGGGGTTTGGCGTGATTAACAATTCATTTCCCACCGGAAATGTTAACCATAGATCTCCAAGAAAATGAACGATGAGATCTAAGGTACGTGGCCATCGAAACACGCACAGAATCCATGGATTATCTTACAACTCTCAAGGGATTTACCTGCCAGGACAATCAGCATTCAATTTGCTAAGGTGTGCTAGCTAAAACCCTTGGTATTCACAATCTATGAAAATATGCATAAATGAGATGTTATGGTAAACGTTAATTGATATGTTAACATTAAAGTTTAAAGTTAGTAAAGTCATGCGACGACAGCCATTGAGAACATATATATAAATTATATAATGTGATATAATATCCCAGCCAAAGTTACAAGCGGAACTGTATATGGGTATTATATATATAATGATAAGATTTAAAACCTTAATATCGACTTTAGGTGAGTCAATGAGATTTATGCTAAGATTGTTTATATGTGATGAAATTTTGATTAAGTGTAACACAATTTGATTAGCTGTAAAGTAAGAAGTAATTTTTTTTTAATGGTGTGACTGTTACACAAAATTTCTAAAATCTAGTGCGCAATTATCATCCATGTTCTATTTCTAAAATCTAGTGCGAAATTAGCATCCGTGGTCTCTTGCTCACAGTGATTGCAGGTTTTTATAGGCAAAGATGGTGAAGCGGCTTCTGGCGCCCGCTTTGCTCATTCTTGATGCAGTTATCAACATTGATGCCGACAGAATAATGCCTCTCAATTCGTGGACCTTTTTTTATTAGTTTTATTTAATTTCCAAAACATTTGGAAATAGTTTTGAAAATAAACATTAAAATGAGTATCTATTTAAATTATCCTAATAAAAATTTGTTTAAATATCGCCATTTTACTTTGTAATTATTATTTTTTAATTTAATAAAACATTTTATTTTTTGAAAGTTTAATTTCAACAGTAATTGATTTAAACAAATTAAAATGTCACTGTAAATCAACCTTATTAAAAGGGCTTTATCTTATTGAGAGGTTTTAAATAATTATTAAAATGATTAATCATTTTAATAATTAAATTTTCTATATCAATAAGGTACATTGGCGCTTGCGACACTTTTCATTAAGATTTAGTTTCATAGCTAGAATATCAAGAGAGATTAGTGTAAAATGGAATCCACCAAATTTAACCCTGTGAATATTATTGAACACCAAATATAACATATCAAGTTTTATATGATTGAGCTCTGAGATTTATTCTACAATACAACATAAGGACTATGTGTAATTTCAAATTGTAATCAATTTGGAGTTGACAAATGTCCCTTAAAATATTTCTTTAAATGAAAGAACATTATAAGCTATAACAAACACATAAATGATCATACATATTTGGTTAGATTTAATTAAAAACATTATAAGCCATTAATAATTGCATTTTCATTGTGCTCACTTCGTCAGTTGATATATATATATATATTTTTGTAAGTTACGTAGGTCCTTTTTCATTCACTCAAGTTAAAAGCAGGTTACAGTCATGTAAAATAGGTTCGGCGACCTCAACCTACCCTATGGGAAACCAGGTTTGTTGGCCACCAAAATATGAAACTTTTATGTCTGTCCATCAAGGTTCTATAAGCCTGTAATTATGACCAACAGAGTCTACATATATACATACATAATTCTATAGTGATCGACATATATAACTGTAAAAGAGTAGCAAAATTTCAACACAAGTAAACAATAAAACATCAACTAATCAGAAGACTCCACTGGAGTTGGGTCTCGTGTGCTCGAGCCCGACAACTCTGACTGAGGGAGGCATGGAATGTGCTCTTCAATGTAGCCAAGGCACTTTTTCTGATGTTGAATCTGAACTTGGATCAGTTGTAGCTCTCTTTGAATTTCTTGCAATCTTTGGTTTGGTTCCCTGGCATGCCTCGAGAAGTCATTATGGCTTTGTCCACCAGACTCTTCATAATCCAGTAAACGTGCACCGTGTGCTTGTACTGAGTGATGTGTTCCCAGGTGTTACCTGGATCTAGGACAAGATCTTGCCAATCCTCTACCTTGAATTTCACGGCTGTTAGGTGGTTGAGATTTTTTTCCCAGGTTTTAATCAAAAGTTTAACGTCTGCAGGCGTGCCTGAATTGTAGGGCTGCATCATCTCCTTGAGTCTCTGAGCATCAATATGATGAACACTCTTTCTCGGTTTACTGCCTGAGGGCACTGCATTATCCCTCGTGTTCCTGTACCTGTTGCCATTTACATGGCCTCCGGCCCCCATAATTTTTGTACCTCGAACCATCGTATCCCATACACTGTCACGTTGAATGCACCTGGGTCGGTCCAGAAGCCCCACCACCAGCCCGAGCCAAGATGTATTCACATTGTCACAAAAGAAACTTCTATTACCAATACCTACTATATAATCATTAACAAGCACCACAAGACAATCAGGAACCGATTTATGCCACCAAAAGAGAGTCCATATCATATCAGGTGAGTACCTCCATCGTTTAGCAATTTGGTGAAACACCTAGTGAGCTAGAAGGCCATAGAGACATCCTCTACTCACGTTACAATGACCTTGAACATTATCTCCCTTGAGGAGATCCTCAACATTCTGAGGCCTCACCCATACTGTAACACCCCCGAGTCGATTCCTCTCATCGGAGTCTCGTGCGGCACCGACTAAATACCCATAATTATTTTTTTCTTTCATGTTTTCCGGACTATGCCTCCAAAACTTATTATCTTCTTTCTTCATTATTAGTTATGTTCAGAATTAACATAACATACAACAATAACAATATGCCAGCAAGACCAATAAAAAGCGATATACAAATTTTGTAATTTTCACTTATAAAATTTCCATGTAAAATACAATTTTACAAAGGGGAGAATAAACTCGGCCCTCTACCCGAATTCTTGCAAATTTCTCCTTCCCATGCACATTGTCATGCCAAAGTCAACCTTGCTGCATGTTGCCACCAAAATTCGCACGTATTCGCGTTTTTTTTACATGACTCAGCCCGATCAGTGCATGTAGTTGGGTCACACCCGAGTTAGTGCTATGCGCTTCACGACTCTACCCTAGCTGCATGCACTCTCGTGTTCTATCGAAGTCACCAACTCTGTGTATGATGCCACAAACTTTCATTCGGTCTTCCAGCCCTGCGGGCCCATCTATCTTCGGTTTTTCTATCCGGTATTCACTACCACAGTCCGAACTTACTTCTCTTCGCACTGTGAACCATGAAGCTATGATCGAATATGCCCTTGCATATTTTCCGGACTCCTTATATATATGCATTCGTTTAAGTGCTTTATAGTTGGTTCGTGTCATCTGGGGGGCTTTGGCCTACCAGGCCGACCCGCTCTACACCCATGACACACCCACACATAGCATCAGCCCGCCATAACGCCGCCCACCGCAATGTATAAATTCTCCACGATCGTTTCTCAACACACAGCCATTTTTTGCTTTCCTCCTCGCTCGAGTAGGTGTGTGCTGAGTGTGCACCATCGTCTCACTTCACCAAACACGTTCACCAAGTCACCCACTATTTTGACTCACTTGGTCATGCTCCCTTTCCACAGGTTTCTCAGTTTCCCTCACTCATTATGACAACCTGTCGCACTTTTGAGGCATGCCTGCCCATTGTACGTCTGTCGCACTTCAGTTATATGCACCCGTGTTGGGTGCCTGACTCACCCGTGATGGTTGATGTTGACTCGAAGCCCTGACATCCTCCCCCACCATGAGTCATTTTCGTCCCTAGCAATCCTATCGATCGCATCAATTGGTGGTTAAAATCGACGATCTCCTTCTTCCATCTCCATAGTGAATCCTATGTATCCCAACCACTCTCCTTTGTGTGTCCTTCCATTGAACGAAGAACTCCCCTCATGCTGCACTCTCGACACCTGTCGTACGAAGATCAAGGATATTCTCAAAAATCAAGTTTGTTTTGTCCACTATCATGGATGGTCCCCTCGGTGGTGTTTTCCTCTCAGGATGATCTGCATCAAGTCTACACTTCTTAAGCTGACTAATATGGAACACATGATGTTTCAAATGCACGTGGTTCGAAAGCTCCAACTCATATGCAACTGCCCCAACTCGCTTCTTTACCCAAAATGTTCCTTCATACTTCCTCGTCAAAGATCTCGCAATCCCCTTAGGTGGCTGAAACTGATCACCGATGATCCTCAGAAAATCCATGTCCCCAACATTGAAGTGTGCATCCTCTTATCCTTGTCTGCCCATTTATTCATTCTCCGTGAAACATCAAGCAAGTGTACCCGTGCTAACTCCAAGGCCTCCTCCCATGCTGTCAAGAATCTCTTCACATGTGGACTCCTAAAAAATCCTCTCGTTAGCACTGTGTGTGGAGCAACTGGCATTTTTCCATTGACCAACTCAAATGGACTATACCTAGTTGCAAAACTCTTCTCCAAGTTGTATCTAAACTGAGCCACATCCAAGAGTCCAGGCCAATTCTTCAGATCATCCCTGACATAATGTCGCAAGTAGTTCTCCAACAATGCATTAATTCATTCAGTTTGCCCATTTTTTTGCAGATGGTAACTCAAAATCTGCAACAACTCTATCCTGACTAGCTTGAACAATGTGTTCCAAAATTTACCTGTAAATATCGGATCTCTAGTGGATATAATACTCAATGGTACTCCCTAATGTTTCACAACATTTTTGAAGAAATACTCAGTAGTATTCTCAGCTCCACATGATATCTTCGTCAGAATGAAGATGACATACTTGGAAAAATGGTCGAAGACAACCATAATCCTGTTATACCCTTGCACCAACAGTAAATGAGTGATGAAAACCATTGAAAAACTCATCCATGGTCTCTCTAGAATTGGCAAAGGCTGTAATAATCCTCCCTTTCCCTGAGTATCTAATTTTTCCTGTTGACAAATGATTCACGTATGTACATATTCCTCTACATCTTGTCTCATCCTCTCCCAAAAGTATCCCCTCTCCAATTATGCCAAAGAATGACGCTGCCCTGGGAGACCATTCCATGGAGAATCGTGACACTCCTTCAAGAGGTCTCTCCTAAGTCCAGATGTATTTGGAATGTAAAGTTGGTTACCATAAAACAAGATTCCATCTTGTAGGAAAAACCTCTGAGTCTTCCCCTCCTTCACCTGCTTCAAAATGCTCTTCGCCTGAATATCAGTCTCCACACTAGCTCGAAGTCTACTCTACATCTCATCAGTCATGTTGACTCTACTCCTCCTGCGCTCAAATCGTTCTTCTTCCTCCCTAAGTGCGACTAACTCTCCCTTCTTGCTGAGGGCATCTGCAACTGCATTGAGTCTACTCGACCTGTACTCAAGAGTCATGTCAAACTCTACCAAGAAGTTTTTCCAACAAGATTGCTTTGTTAACAACTTTGGTTGGGATGCAAAATAACTCGCTGCAAAGTTGTCAATATTAACAAGAAAAGGCTTCCCAATCAAGTAATGGCTCCATACCTATAAACAATTAATGATGGTAGTCATCTCCTTTTCATGGACCAGATATTGTCGCTCTCTATCCAACAACTTTCGACTCTCATAGGCCACTGGATGCCCATCTTGCAAAATGACCCCTCCAATTCCAAAATCAGATGCATATGTATGTACCTCAAACAATCGCTCAAATTTAGGTAGCCTCAGTATCAGTTTTTGTCACCATCCTTCTCTTCAATTCTTCAAAAGCTGCACAAAAATTCTTTGTCCATTCCCATCGCTTTTCCTTCTTCAAAAGGTCTGTCAGTGGTGTTTTTATCTTAGAATACCCTTCGAAAAACTTTCGTTGGTAGTTGGTCATCCCCAAGAAAACTCTCATATCATGGACATTCTTCGGTTCGACCTAATCCTCAATTTCCTACACCCTGCTCAGCTCCATCCATATGTGACCTTGACCCACTATGTGACCAACGAACGAAATTTCGGTTTGAGCAAACATATACTTTGACTTTTTCAAGAACAACTTATTTTTCTTCAGTTCCTCGAACATCAAATCCAAGTGTCTCCTATGATCCTCTATGCTATCATTGAATATCACGGTGTCATCCAAGTATACAACAACAAATCTATCAAGGAATGGACGAGGTACATCATTCATCAATGTGCATAACTTGGCAGGAGTGTTTCACACTAAAAGGCTATCCTGATTCACTCACTTGAAACAAATTTTCCTCACAATTTTGTTCACAAAAGATTGCGATATGAGAATTGGTTCAATATTGGAAGCATGGATAATCTAATTATGAATTCCCACATTTGGTTATGCAGAAATGTGGTTTTTAACCACAACAACAGTTCCTTTTATATTGCATTATGGGAAATTATCTTAATATAAGTAAAATAAGCAGGTTTTTTGGATTTCATTCCAGTTCATTTACTATGACTTGGACCTACCTACATACCTACTAAAATGCTTCAATGTGCTTATTGCTTATGTGGTATATTGCAGTGGTTGGAAATAAGTTGAATATGAATGGGTGAATATTGTTGTTAATGTTGTTGTGGAAGCAATTCTAGGCATGGTAATGTGCCAAAGTTACTGAAGTTTGTCATATTCTCTACTAGAAGGGATTATTGTTATTGAAAATACATTTTTGTTCATATGCATCATTTTGCATGTTGCAGGTACCTTGCCACATTCTACTTCATCATCAACTGTATATGATGAAAATGGACTCCCTTCACCCCCATTTGATGAGGGTTCCTGTCTGACAATACATACAACTTTGAATATCTTAATTATTCTTCAAATATGTGTTTAGTATGATCTCTTCCTCAATATGGATGTTTGCCTCATGTTTTTTATATCATTATTTCTAGATGTCGTTTCTATATTCGTCCATGATTTTTAAATAACTGTAGTGATTTTTTATACTTCAACTTTGAAAGAAAATCATTCAAAATTAAGATCTTTAAAAATATTTGATACTTAGGTAAATAATATATTTTCCATTAGTAACTTCCCATCATAATTTAAGTCTTTAAACAACAACAAAAACATAAATGAGAGGTAAATAAAAATATGTTGTCAAGGTCTTGATCGTGAGACTCATGGAGAAAATTAATAACATGAATCATGAGCACAAGCATAATCATCATAAAGGGGGGGGGGGGGGGAATTAGAAGCTCTATGTTCATGGATAATGAACATAGTACCATATAATCGACACAGTACCATACTTGCGAGATCTGTAGAGGGATTTAAGAGTGGAGAATCAAAGGTTAAGGATAATCCACAAGAGGACCAAGTCAGTCATGGCTTACGATGTTAGAGTGGGGAAGAAAAGGTCAAGGACAAGCCATCAAGGTACTCGGGTAGTTCGTTTAATGGGGAGGGCACTAACATTGGTGAAACCTTGCAATTCAGATGGAACAACAAGGATTTACTCACATATTTTTATGACATGATATAATTTTTTTCTATCCCTTAATATTTTATTGTATTTTATGGTGTTATGTAAAAATTGGAAGGAAAAATGTTTGTAATGAGATACTTTGTTTTAACATTTGATTTTAATTAAATCATAAAAAATATTATTATAATACTAATTATATTTCTAATGAATTAAATGTTTTTCAAATCCCGACTCCAATTAAAAAAAAAACTCTTTGATTTGTGGTAAGGAACTTTCAAAAATATTTAATTGGATTAAAAAAATGGGTTATGGGCTAGATTTCTTTTGGTTGAATACTATATATATATATATATATATATATATATATATATATATATATTATGGTTGCGAGATTTTTTGTTTTGTTTAGTATTAAATAATGATGAAAATATAAAACCTAGGTAAATGATTTCTAAATGATTCCCATCAATGTTACCTATGCATAATTGTAAACAATAAGGGTGTCTTTACTTATGAGTGAAAATATGTTCCACTTACATTTGAAGTGGAAAATTATTTTATTGGTAGTGTAAAACATTAGGTGAATACCATACTGGAGAGTTTATACAAAATCTCCATGCATTGAAGGTCCATTAAATGATATAGAAATTGTAAGAGTTTCCATCTCACAATATAAGAAGCACCCTTTGAATAGCTTCCACATATTATATTGTAGGTGACAAGAAGATCTCACTTCTCATTACTAAGAAAAGTGTGCATATGGCTCCAGGGAGTGTTTGATATGTATAGACAAACTATGAGACTCCATGGAGATGGGGCAATGTATAATGCATATGTAGAATGGTATGCACTATGAAAGAACCTATGGAAACTAGTTGTGGTACATTAAGCAAATATCTCTTTAAGCAAACAATATCATCCAAAACCTACTATTGAAACAACCAATATACAACAATAGTAGGATTCTTCTAATTTTTCATCCTTTGGGTTGAGTTCAACTTGATGCAGAGTAATAATACATTGTCTTGATTTACGTTAATTATAGATAATTTCCTAAATGAGATAATCATCAATTATAGAGAATATAAATGAGAATAAGAATACAACATATATTTTGCATGCCACCTTATCTGAGGAAAAAGTTATATGTACCTATTGTTTCCCTTTAGTAGAAATTTCGCATTCCACAATGGTTTTAATCTGTCATTGGTAAAATAAGTGGTAAATTATATCTGAGTCAAGTTTCATCATGCCAGTCTTTCAATCATTATTTTAATTGTGTATTACCAACTTAACACAAACACACTGAATAACCTAAATTTAATTCAACAATGATTATTTAAAATCAAAATACAACTTTTGCAATTCTAAAATTCCAATTTAAAAATCTTATCAACCTCTTTTTACACTTTTTGAAACAATTGCTAATAATATTTAATTTAAATATCTAGTCATGGGAAGTGGACGATTCGATCTCTTCCCACTTGGTGGTTGCAATTAACATGGATTCATACGAGGGAGGTCATAAAACGAATTTGGGTTTTGTATGGAGGAATAGGTCGTGGCTTATCACCATTTGTGAAGGAGGGGTCACAAAGCTATGGAATTAATAGACTATAAAGTGGTGCCGAGTAAGGAAACTCTATGTTTCTTGGTCCAATTCCACTTTGCCCCTCATATCTTTAACTGCCTAGAAAAACATTATGTTTCCTTGCTGGTAGCAAAAATCCCGATATTTTTGGTGAAAAGACCAAAAAGTCAGAGTATATAATTATTAATTCATTTCATTCATTAATTTAAAAACAAAATAATAACATGTCAAAGTAATGACTATTAAACTCATTTATTTCTTAGGATTTACTTTTCAATAAATAAATAGGTTTTAATTAATTTGAGTTAAATTTAATTATAAATAATTAAAATTAGAATTATTTAAAGTTTGGAAAGATTATATTTTTATCATGTTAATAGATCACTTTGATTTGGATTAAAAATTAGATATATATTATTCTGATCAGAACAGAAAATTGAACAAATAACTTCACATCAAAAAAATATCTTAACGAAAAGAAACACCAAATTCAAAACCCATAAACAATTAAAATTATAATTTTAAATTAGTACCAAAGTCAACGTTTCCATATTAAACCGCTCTTGCATCCAAATGGACTCCCTCCCCACAACGTATTTTACCCAAATTGAAGACCATGGATAGACATCACGGTCCTCACTGTCTGTCACCCTTTACCCATCCGCCTCCATAACCACACACTGCTACTCAAAATACTTCTCTCATCAATAACTCAATGAATTTCGAAGAGTAGCGAGAGAATCGCTAATTAATTCCAGAAATCCATTCGAGCTAAAGCGTTTAATATGGCCCAGTAAAATGTTAGCCTTGTCAATTCCCATGGAATTGGAATGCGAACTAAACGCTGCAGTGCCCAGCGAATAGACGGACTGTTCTGCCAAATTGTTACAGAAGGCTGCTGGATTCAGTTAATTAGGCGAGTGCCAAATAAGCCGTTTATGGCAGTCGGGAGCCCTGCGGATGAGGAATCGAGCGCGAGCAGGGCGGAGGGCATCTTATTGCCACCGATTTTGTCGGGCCGATTTCGCTGTGGCTTCAACCGAGAGAGGGCGGTCCCGCTGCTGCTTTCGACGGGAAAACCCGTCATCGGCTGAACCATTGCTTGGAAGTCAACGGCATCTGCCCTCATGATCGTGACTGGAGCTCTATTTCCCCTTGCTACCGCCTCTTGCCGATGACATTTTTCGTCGCACCTTTCTAATGAAAATTTTGATTTGTAAATCTAATGAAAATAATCTTATAGTTTAACTTTTCTCAAGGATATATCTAGATTAGGGTTGAGCAGTGCACTAATAGGAAAGTTAAGGACACTAAAAGTTATTAAGTTGAAATTTTTAAAATGGGAGAACCTATCTTTATTGACATATATTTAAGCTTTTCAATTTGATAGTTAAGTAAGACTTCCCTAAGTCTTGGATATAGAGTCTTTGTTGTGCCTATCTTTAAAAGTGGGGACTTACCTTCCTTTTATCCAAGGAACGATTGATAAAATCGCTAGGATCCTAAAGAAACATAATGTTCCCTCAACCTTTAGGGCCCCCTGCACCATTCGGAGTTCTCTTAGATCTGTTAAAGACCCGATCTGCGCTAAGGATGGTAAGGGTGTTTACTTGATTCCTTGCTCCTGTGGGACAACTTACATCGGTGAGACAGGTCGATCCATTAGTCAAAGAATTCAGGGGTATGTCGTTGACCTAAAGCATAATAGGTCTCGCTCCTCTACATTAGGAGAGCATGCGGAAAAGACAAAGCATCACATTTGCATTGAAGATGCGAAAGTTATTGCAAGGATTGACCATTTCCACCATAGAAAGTTGAGGGAGGCCTTAGAAATCGAAAAGAGGCCAGTCAACCTCAACAGGGATGATAGGTGGAGTCTTAGCAGAGGTTGGATCTCTACCCTTCACTCTTAGTCTTTGGTTTTCTTCCCTTCTGTTCTCTTTCATTTCCTTTCCTCTCCTTTGTTCACTATTTTATTCTTCCTTTTATGTTCTTAATTTTATTTTTATTTTTATTTCTATTTATTATTATTATTATTATTTAATTACTTATCATTAGTATTTATTTTGAATATCATTATTTTTCATTTATTTATTTTTATTTTATTTATTTATCTATTTTATTTTTATTTATCTTTATTTTTATTTTTATTTTTTTTATTTGATTTATTTATTTTTATTTTTATTTATTTATTATTTATTTTTATTTTATTTATTTATTTTATTTTATTTCTTTATTTCTTTATTATTATTATTTATTTATTTATTTATTTTAATTAATTGTAGATAAATATTTCATTATATTTAAATCCTTTAATTATTAATAGAATATAATAATAATAATTCAATTATTATTTTGTCTTTGAAGTATCTTATTCAATCAAATTATTAGTTATTCCATAACGGCTAGTTGGAGTTTCCTATCTATTTAAATTGTGTCCTAGATCAGATTTCTCATCTTGTCCTGATGATGAACCACACTAGTTGGTTCGAAACGCGTCGACAAATTCTGCTTGAATGTGATTTTCACCGAAAGATTTTATTCACCATTATGATTACTAATATTTTAGCCAAGCTATATATTAGGATTATTTTGGAAAATAAGTATATTAACCTTTGGATTGAAACCTTTGAATTGAAACCTATGGTAAAAGAGCTAAAGACCATGTTGGGTTTTGGAGATATGATTCAAGTGTAGACCATCTTGTTCCTTTTAGGATTATTGTAAAAGAACGTTGCAATAATAAAACTAATCTTCTATGTTATTTTGATGACTATAAAACATCTTTTGACATCATTCTTAGCACAAATCTTTGGAAGAGGCTAGAAGAGATAATGGTTCCTCTTAAGTTGAGGGTTGTTGTGACAAGTTGTACGAGAATGTTATTTCCAAGCTTAGGACCACTAAGGGTTGGTTATAAGAAATAAATATAAAATCAGAGTCAAGCAAGGGTGTCCCTTATTGTAACACCCATATTTGATATCATTTACTTAAAGACAATTATGTTTTACTAGACATTAAAGTCATTTTATTATTTTATTTAAACTGATTAACAAGTGTGTTAATTAGAGGAATTATGAACTAAAGTTTCTTACTTGATGAAGTAAATTTTTAATAAAATATATCATCAAGAATCTGATGGTAAAAGTTTTCCAAGAACCCAAAGTAGTTGAGAAAAGCAGTTGTTGGCACCTTTCCTCTTAGTTAAAAGGAAAATCCTAGAGGAGGAAAGGGGTTATGTTGCAGGAAAGAAGACAAGCTGGAAGGCTGAAGGGCAAAGTAACTTGAGCTGAAATAAAACTAGTGGTCTCTGTTACCCATAAGAGAGGAGACTGGACTGGAGTGCCGAGGTCTGCCTCCTAGTTAATTACTGCTGTGAATCCTACTTTGGGTGAGGAGCACGGGGGGAGTAGAGGACGTCATCGCCTCACTTAAGGTAGGGTGGAAGCCATTAGTAATCTCAAGTGAGATAAGTAAATTTGGACAATATTTCTTTTTCTCTATTTCTTTTTTTTTAAATCTCTCAGGGCTTTATGTTTCTTTCAACAAAATGAAAGTAGAAAAATAGATCTTGATTGAATTTTGTAAACATAGGTAGACATTTTGTGAATCAATGTAGAAATATAAGGGCTCATTACCAAATTTAGAACTGATAAAACTTTAAAATAATTTCAGTAAGGGTAAAGGAAGAATTTTTGGAAATGAGTATGTCAAACTCTGATAGAAAATAACAAGAACAAAATAAGTTTGATAGTGGAACCCCAAAGAGGTAAAACCCCAAGGTAGAAAATTGACTATCCTGTGAGGGTGATGAACTAGTACATGGACAAGGGTTAGACCCCTAGATGTGGTTCAGTCGCCTTCAACATAAACAGTAGAGCATACATGTAGTGCCAAAAAACTGTGAATAAAATGTTTATAAAGATAATATGTAGTTTTACATTTATAGAACAAGAAAATACTATATTTAAATTGTACAAGAATGTTGGCAAAACATTCCAGAGAATTATCATTTCCAAAAAATAATCAATATGAAAAGGTATAGCAAAAATTAGTCACATACAGCAGGGTTGTGCATCTGAACATAATTTTAGCAACAATTATAACCATATTACCAAATACAGACATAGTAAAACTATCGACCGAAACCCATCTATAGTTATATCATAATAACGAGAAGGGTTTACAGAAGAGTTGCATGCAATGCATAAATATAGAACAAGGGTTAACAATAATATCCAAGGAAGACGTAACATGTTCCAAGTGTAAACATGAGATTAAACTGTACAAACCCAGAAGGGGATCGATAGGTCCAGTAGCAAAAGAAACGAATTAAATTAACAGTAATTGCAACGTCAACATTTCTCTGTATCAAGCAAGAAAAATCTAGAAAACGAAATTGAACAAAGACATTCAAATAACCAGTTGAGTAGGTTGACTCGGCTAAAGCCACAATTCATACAAGAAGCGAAGGTGCATGCACAACAACTCTACATGTATAAATATACTTAAGAGTAAGATGTATAGGCCTCATATACCGTCATAGTCCAACTTAAAAATACATAAGTTACTGTTGCAAGATAGGGATAAATTACACTGCAAACCATAAACGTAACCCTCTATCCAGAACTAAAGAACCTGAGGGTTCATGGTTAATCCATTAGTGAATAAGAAGAGCACCTGGAAATGAGTGGAGAATACCCCTTTAGAGGAGGAGTGATGCGACCTCTGACGAAGAGAAGTCGCATAACAAAATATGAGAACAATTTATGAAAGTTACCTGCGAGACAAGACGCAGGAGTCAGCAATTAGAAATTTCTGAGTGCAGAGATAGTTAAACAAGGAAAATTATAGGTAAGGGAATTTACCTTGATTGTTTGGAGCCTAGACATTATCCTACACCTGCAAAAGAAATAGCCCGCAATTGGTTACATCGTCGTGGAGCAGAAGAATCAGTTAAGAAAATATTAAAACGAATAGGGTTTGTCGGAAGAGAGTTACCTATAGGTTCCTGCCGAGAAATCCCTTGCACCAATGAAACTTAAGCCTGGATTCCATGGTCTCGCCATGGGAAGGCACATAACTGGAAAAAACATGGAATAACCTTATAAGAACCAACTAGATAGTCGCAACGCAATGTCTGCTAGTTAAACAAATAGTCACTAGCATATATTGAACTACCTCAAACATATATGTGCAAAATAGGTTCAAACTCACCGTGAACAGACCTGACCTCCGTAAGGTTGCAGAGCCAGGAGATGGAGCGACAGAGAGACGAAATGAGATGATTAGGGTTTGGGCAAGGGTTTTCTCCATACCCTAATGAATCCATAACTAATCTCATCCATCAAATTCAAACAAAGATCAATGGACGTGGTTGGACCACTTGTCGAATCATAGTGGAGACATAAAATCACACCATATCTCCATGGTCCAGACGTAACCCACAAATTAATGATACAACAATCAATATTAAATTGCAGTGATTACATAGGTTACAGAGTATCGGCGATTGCCAAGTCCATTGGTTATCAAATATAAAATTCCAACGAATTATTGCATATATATATATATACTATGATTTCAATTAAGTCCGAGGACAATAAACTGAGCCTCAATACAATTGAAAACATACGGTTGATTCGTATTAATGCCACAATGGTGGTATGTATAAATTGTGTTATAGTCCTTTAGAATATTGTATGTAATATATATTTTGTAATGATAAGAATGTTGTAATTCTTATTACCTTGATAAATCTTATTACCATGATAACCTTAGGTAGGGAGTATAGCCTAACACATGCTATAAAGTTTTGTAAGAATAAGCATGCTAGATTTAAATAATTGCTATGTTAACCATAGATTTAGAGGCATGAATAGTATTTTTTTTTTAATTTTTTTTAATTTTTTTTTTTGGTTAAATTTAATGTGGATATACATTACAGGTGGTATCAAAGTAGTGTTCCAACGCTGGGACCAAAAGGGTAACCTAAATAACAGTTACTGTGTGTGAATGTGCGCAGAAACAGAAGGGAACTAATCAAGAATAATGAGAAGGGGATCAACACATCAAACACCCAGAACTACAGGGGAGACTCATCCCCAGACAAAACAATAAATGAATCCATATATGTGGGTGCAACTCAGCATAGATCAACATCAGCAAACAATTATATTGCTAGAAGAACAACAAAGGCAAACCCATAGATTGTTGGACACTATGCAACAACTCCAAACCAAAATGGTCCGCGTACGAAGCGATAATGAGAGACTGATGAGGGAACAAGAAAGAAAACTCAAGAGTCATTCAAATAAGCAAAATCATCCCACCACACAACCTAGCCCGAAAAGGGGAAACCATATACAAAGTGAACAACAACGGCATATACAAGATGATCCTGAAGGAAGTCGTACCCAGCGAAGCAATAAGAGTAGAACCTACAATGAAGCTGAATCTGGAAATGCTTCTGATCAACAAGAATTGAAGAAACATAGGGTGGAGCTACAAGGTGAATACAGGAAGATAAAGCCTCCGACATTCGATGGAGAAGCTGAAGAAATGGCGGAAGCTTGCATCATTAACATGAATAAATATTTTCAAGTAAATGAGTACGACAGTAAATTAAAAGCCATATTGGAAATTTATCAGTTGCAAGAAAAGGCTACATTATGGTAGGAAGAAGTGAAGAATGTGCGTGGAATCGAAGTCTAGAATGTAACCTGGATGAATTTGAGAAATATTTGAAGGACAAGTACCTAACAAAACAATTTTATGATGAAAAATCCCAGGAATTTAATCATTTAAGGTTGGGCCAACTGTCTATGGATGAATTCATCACCAAGTTCACTTCCCTGCTAAGATATGTACCATACTTGAAGGATGAGAAGGCAAAATTACAACTCTTTTTAAGTAGTTTGCCTACTCACATGAAAGAAATAATTGAGTTTGTGGGACCCAAGACAATGGATGAGGTCATTCGAAAAGCAAGGATGTGTTATCAGCAGTCCAAGGAAAAAGGAGAAAATGGAAAAAGCTAGCCACCCAAGAAAGGGTAGAAAAGTTCTTCAAGTTTCAAAAATAAAAGATCTAGAAATTTCAATACTCTGTAAGAAATCCAGCAAATAAGCCTTTTGGGAAAAACCAGCAGAGGCCCAAATGGACAGCCGAAGACCGACCCACTGAAGCATCCAGTAAACCTAATCATGGGAAAATACAGAAACCACCATTACAGTGTCGGGGATGCGGAGAGGCACAATATTACAAAAACTACCCACATCACGGGAGAAAAAAAACTGCAACTAACATTCAAGAAGCATCTATTTTGGGTGTTGTGGCACGAAACATACCCAGAATTAATGCTGCACCGGAAGACCGACATGCGGAATATCAACCAACAATTATAGAATTAAAAGGTAAGATGCAATCCCATCCTTTATCTGTTTTGGTTGATCCTGGTGCTAGTTTAAGATATGTAGATCCTAAAATAGTGGAAAAATGTGCCTTACAAAGTCAGAAGTTTAAACATCCTTGGCTAGTTCAGCTGGCCACGAGAACCAAGCGTAAGGTTCATGCTCAAGTTTCCAATTGTTCCTTGGAAATCAAGGATCAGAATATAAAGGTGGAGTTAAACATACTACCTTTAAGCTCTTACAACATATTATTGGGAATGGATTGGTTGAAGGCACACTGGTCCTTGGTAGATTGTAAGGATAAAATTATCTACCTCGAGACTAAAGATGGAACCCGCCAAGAGTTGAAAGGAATTAAGAAGCCATCGAAACTGCGACCCATTATAGCATCCTAGCTAAGAAAATGTATTAGGAAGGGATGCCAAATATAACCGGTTTAGGTTAGATTTGCTAATTCAAAGGATAAAACTCCCATGATGGAAAATATACATGTGGTGCAAGATTTTTTGGATGTATTTCCAGAAGATATACTAGGGCTGCCACCCAAGCGGGATATAGACTTACATTGGAGTAATGCTCGGGGCAGCACTGGTTTCACGAGCCCCCTATCGAATGAGTGTACCTGATTTAACATAATTGAAGATGCAGTTGCAAGATCTGCTAGACAAAGGATATATCCACCCAACTTTGTTACTTTGGTGGGCACCAGTGCTGTTTGTGAGAAAGAAGGATGGAACCATGAGAATGTGCATGGACTACTGACAGCTAAATAAACTTACTGTGAAAAACAAGTACCCCTTACCTCGAATAGATGACCTTCTTGACCAAGTAAAAGGCGTGACTGTCTTTTCAAAGATAGATTTAAGATTTGGATATCACCAGATAAGAATAAAGGATGAAGATATCTACAAAACAACATTTTGAACCAGGTATGGGAATTACGAATTTGTAGTCCTATCGTTTGGTTTGACCAATGCACCTGCAATATTTATGAGCCTAATGCATGGCATATTTCACCCCTATCTTGATAAGTTTGTTTTGATATTTATAGACGATATACTGATCTACTCAAAAAATGTGGAGGAGCATAAAAAGAATCTACGCATAGTGCTGAAAATGTTGAGGGACTACCAGTTGTATGCCAAATTCAGCAAGTATGATTTTTACAAGGAACAAATATAATATTTGGGCCACGTTATTTCGGATGAAGGGATAGTGGTGGATCCTGAAAAGATAAAAACTATTATGGAATGGAAAGTACCTAAAAATGTGGCAGACATACGATCCCTTATGGGGCTTGTTGGTTACTACTAGCACTTCATAGAAGGTTTTTCAAAAATATCATTTCCTATAACTTCCTTGTAGCGCAAGGGGTGAGTATTAAAATGGACCAATGAAGGCCAAGTTAGTTTTGAGAAACTAAAACAATTATTAACTACAACTCATGTTCTGAAAGTTGCAGACCTAAATTTAGAATTCGAAGTTTGCACTAATGCCAGTAAAGAAGGCGTGGGAGCAATGTTGTCTCAAAAAGGAAAGGTGGTGGCATAGGAATCCAGAAAATTAAAATACCATGAACAACGATACTCTGCTTTTGATTTAGAGTTAACAGTAGTAGTGCATGCGCTCAAGATATGGAGACAGTACCTATTGGGTAAAAGATTTGTGCAAAAATTTGATCACAACAATTTAACCAGCTATTTTAAGAAAGTAGTTCTGAACGCTCGCCAGGCTAGGTGGAATGCATTCCTGAGAAAATTTGACTTCGAAATGCAACACGTAAAAGGAAAAGAAAATCGGGTTGTCGACGCATTAAGTTGGAATTTGCATCATGTATATGAATTATATTTTAATAATGTGGAATTCAAATTTCAGGAACAAATAAAGGAAGCTGCAAAAAAAGATCCTGAATACCAGATTCTATGGCAGCAAGTGCAAGACACTGAAGTACAAGGGAAACAAACAGAATACACTGTAAATGGTGAAAAACTATTAGTCTATAGGGAAAAAGATATATATTCCCAATCAGATAAGTTTAAAGAACTGATTCTCGATGAATATCACAGAAGAAAATATGTTGGACACCCAGGCTATCAAAAAATGTTAATAGCCATCAGAAAGGACTATTTTTGGCCTGGTATGCGCAAGGATAATGCTGAGTATCTGACAAAGTGCTTAGAATGTCAGTAGGTAAAATTTGAGCATCAACATCCAGTCGGCCTATTACAACCCATACTAGTACCTGAGTGGAAATGGGAAGTAATATCTCTAGATTTTATTGTTGGTTTACCAAGGTCAAAGAGAAATAACGATTTGATCATGGCGGTAGTGCATCGTTTGAGAAAAGCAGCCCACTTTATTCCAGTACAATCCAATTTTAAGACAGTACAAATTGCATACATATTTATGAGGGAGATATTCAGGCTACATGGTATACCAAAAATTGTCATATCATATAGAGACGTGAAGTTTACTTTAGCCTTTTGGAAGACACTTTTTACTGGACTAGGCACTCAAGTCCAGTTCAGTACGGCATACCATCTTCAGACTTATGGACAAACAGAACGAGTAAACCAGATTTTGGAGGACGTGCTCCGAATGTATGTAATGTAGTAGCTAACAAAGTGGGAAGACTATCTACACTTGGTAGAGTTTGCCTATAACAACGAGTATCGAGAGTCACTTAAAATGAGTTCGTTTGAAGTCTTATATGGTATACAATTCCGGACACCTATTAACTGGGGCAGTCCAGAGACAAAGTTAATGCTTGGACAGGAAATGTTGGCCGAGATGGAGAGAGAAGTTAAGAAGATCCATCAAAATCTAAAGAGTGCACAAGATAGACAGAAGATGAATGCAGATCAGAAAAGAACCTACCAGGAGTTTGAAGTAGGCGACCGTGTCTATATCAGAATCAGACCCAAGAAAAGTACACTAAGGTGGACTACTTGTGCTAAAGTGGCACCCCATTTCTGTGGACCTTTCCAAATTCTGGAGAGGATTGGGCCAGTAGCCTATTGGCTAGCATTACCCGGACACATACAGGTGCGCAATGTGTTCCATGTGTCAGTGCTAAAGAGATACATATATGACCCTAAGCACATAATACATTGGCAGAATGTTCAGGTAGGAAAGAAATGGAAACTAAAATTTTTTAAGGGGTTAAATTATTGTATATTAACTCCACTATTTGATGGCTTCAGGTTGAACTAGACAACGAGTTTCTAGTAGAGCCTCAACATATCCTCGATCGGAGAGAGATAACGCTCTTGAAGCGAGTTATCACCCAAGTTAAAGTGCAATGGAAGCACTTCAACCTGGAGGAGGCGAATAGAAATTTGTGCAATAGGCATTTCTAGAACTATTCATTGGAATCGTATAACACCGAGGATGGTGATCATCTTAAGCTGGGGAAGTTGTAACACCCATATTTGATATCATTTACTAAAAGACAATTCTATTTTACTAGACATTAAAGTCATTTTTATTATTTTATTTAAACTGATAACAAGTGTGTTAATCAGAGGAATTATGAACTAAAGTTTCTTACTTGATGAAGTAAAAATTTTAATAAAATATATTATCAAGAATCTGATGGTAAAATTTTTCCAAGAACCCAAAGTAGTTGAGAAAAGCAGTTGCTGGCAGTTACCTTTCCTCTGGGTTAAAAGGAAAATCCTAGAGGAGGAAAGGGGTTCTATTGTAGGAAATACGATAAGCTAGAAGGCTGAAGGGCAGAGTAACCTGAGCTAGAATAAAACAAGTGGTCTCTATTACCCATAGGAGAGGAGACTAGACTGGAGTCCCGAGGTCTGCCTCCTGGTTAATTACTACTGTGAATCCTACTTTGGGTGAGGAGCACGAGAGGAGTAGAGGATGTCATTGCCTCACTCAAGGTTGGGCGGAAGCCATCAGTAATCTCAAGTGAGATAAGTAAATATGGACAATATTTCTTTTCTTTTTTTTCTGTTTCTTTATTTTTAATCTCTGAGGGCTTTATGTTGCTTTCAATGAAATGAAGGTAGAGAAACAAAGCTTGATTGAATTTTGTAAACATAGGTAGAAATTTTGTGAATCAATGTAGCAATATAAGGGCTCATTACCAAATTTAGAACTGATAAAACTTTAAAATAAATTCAGTAAGGGTAAAGGAAGAATTTCTGGAAATGTGTATGAAAAAATCTGATAGAAAATAACAAGAACAAAACAGGTTTGACAGTGGAACCCCAAAGAGGTAAAACCCTAGGGTAGAAAACTGTCTATCTTGTGAGGGTGATGAACTAGTACACGGATAAGGGTTATACCCCTAGAGGTGGTCCAGTCACCTTCAAGATAAACAGTAGAGCATACATGTAGTGCGAAAAAGCTATGAATAAAATTCTTGTAAAGATAAACTGTATTTTTACATTTACAGAACAAGAAAATTATATATTTAAATTATACAAGAATGTTGGCAAAGCATTCCAGAGAATTATCATTTGCATAAAATAATCAATATGACGAGGTATAACAAAAATTATTCATAGATTGTGGGGTTGTGCACCTCAACATAATTTTAGCAACAATTATAACCATATTACCAAATACAGACATATTAAAAATATTGACCGAAACCCATCTATAGTTATATCAAAATAACGAGAAGAGTTGCATGCAATGCATGAATATAAAACAAGGGTTAACAGTAATATCCAAGGAAGCCGTAACATGTTCCAAGCATAAACATGAGATTAAACTGTACAAACCCAGAAGGGGACCGATAGGTCCAGTACCAAAAGAAATGAATTAAATTAACAGTAATTGCAGCTTCAACATTTCTTTGTATCAAGCGAGAAAAATCCAGAAAACGAAACTAAACCAGGACATTCAAATAACTAGTCGAGTAGGTCGAATCGACCGAAGCCACAATTCATACAAGAAGAGAAGGTGCATGCACAACAACTCTACATGTATAAATATACTTAAGAGTAAGATGTACAGGCCGCATAGGCTGTCATAGTCCAACTTAAAAATAGATAAGCTATTGTCGCAAGACAGGGATAAATTGCATAGCAAACCATAAACGTAACCCTTTGTCAAGAACTAAAGAACCCGAGGGTTCCTGATTAATCCCTTAATGAATAAGAAGAGCACCTGGAAATGAGAGGAGAAGACTGCTTTAGAGGAGGAACGATGCGATCTCTAACGAAGAGAATCTGCATAACAAAACATGAGAACAATTTATGAAAGTTACCTACGAGACAAGACGCAGGAGTCAACAATTAGAAATTTCTGAGTGCGAAGGTAGTTAAAAAAAGAAAACAATAGGTAAGGGAATTTACCTTGAGGGTTTGGATCCTGGACATTATCTTGCACCTGCAGAAGAAATAGCCCGCAATTGGTTACATCGTCGTGGAGCAGAAGAATTAGTTAATAAAATATTAAAAAGAATAGAGTTTTCCATAAGAAAGTTACATGCAGGTTTGTTACACAGTAATTTGTCACCGTCCCTGCCATTCCCTGTCCCGCACAATGGAGGACCCATTTTGTGACCTGCGAACATTTTCATGCCTTGAAAACATCATCAATGCATTCCTCTAAGCATGAGCTTCAATTGCCCTAAAGACATCTCCTTGCAAAAATCATGAAAAACATCTCCTTTTGCATTGGCGCGGGCATACAGTTCAGCACTTGCGCCAATGAGGAAAATCCTACAAAGAGGCCGCGCCAACTGGCGCTCTGTCCCAGAGCAGTAGTCGCGCCAGCCAATTTAAGGAGTGTTTTTTAAATAAAGATGGCGGAAGTTGTGTTTCAACAAACTCAGAAACCATTGCCTATCTTGAGTTGGGAGGTTTGGATGCGGGAGTTCTATGGAAGGGAAGTGGTTTTCCACCTCCCATGGAACCTTCCTTGTTGATAGGGCCAATCCCACAATAATAGGGATCCCAACTCCCTCCTTCCCCATCTATAAAAGCCTGCTCAATCCCATGGCAAGCTAGTCTTGAAGTGCCTAAGCTTTGAATCTCCAAATTCCCAAGAGGCTTTGTGCTGTAAGAGCCCTCTTTCTTCCCTTAAGGCCGACTCAAGTAAGGAGACTATTGTCGAGAGACTCTGGAAAGGTTTTCCCTTTCCCTGGCGAGCTTTGCGAGACGTGAATGACTGGAGACCCATCCGAAGGGGACCACGACGTCAGAACATTGGTTGTAATCTCTTTCGATTGTTATTTAATGAATGATTACGATTATGGTTCCGCTCTGTTTTCGATTGTGCTAATATGAGTAATATCCTTTCTGACTGATATTTAGTTGCGTATGCTGGATTTTATTCTTGTATCTGTTTGTTTCTTGCATGTGCAGGTGTCCATCCGCGGAGATCGTGGAGGATCGTGATCTGCTGAGGCTGAGGAACGGGAACACTCTTTTCTTCAGATCGTAGCATTGGATTCCAAGTAGGCCTCCATCTTTGGCCTTTTCATTCGTAATTAGGAACTTGCGTCGTAACATTTCGTGATTGTTGCTAGACCCCTGCTGGGCTAGTAGGGATCGCCTCTATCCACAGAGGGGATTTACCTCCTCAACAATTTGGCGACTCCGCTGGGGATCGTCTAGACTTCACTATCTCGTTTGGATTGTCTCGTTTGATTGTTTTATGATTTTCCTTGCTTGGTTAGCCTTCTGGGCTGGGTTCTGTTGTTGTTTTTTGCTTCTTGGTTTGCTTAGTTTACATTGATCTGCTTCTGGAGTAGTTTTTTTTTAATTTTGGCTGAGAAACTCGACTGGCGCGCTTTTTAGCCCGACAGTCGCGCCAATTGGCGCATGTTTCTTTTGTTTAGCCCGCGCCAATTGCTTTCTGGTGCCAGTTGCAGCCTTACAGTCGCGCCACTCCTGTAGGGTTTTTGAGTTTGCTTAGTTTTGAGCTCTCTCGATCTAGTCAGTGCTTTTCTTCTTTATTTTCCGACTACCTGAGTGTGTTGGAGTCCTGTTTGACTGGGAATTCACCTCTGTCCTTTGGTTGTTTGCTTTTATCTATCGATTTCACATTTTAAGCCCTAGGGCATCTAGTGGCTTAGTGTATTGAGCCCTCCTTGGGAGTTTTGGTGTTTCGTTTGTCCGGTCGACTTCCTGATTGCTCCTCCACATCCTCTTAGTAGTTTTTCACTGTTTTGTTGCGATTTTTGGGTGATTGCTCATTCCTTCTTTCAGATTTCGTTTGGTCTTGCTTTGGGCCTAGATCACACGGTCCATTGGAGCCTTTGAGTCTTTTTCTTGGTTTTGAGAGACTCTGGTCGATTTGGGATCTGATTGCTTGTGTCATTGAGTGAAATTTATTTGTTTTGCTCTCTCAATATCGTTTCTCAAGTTGTTCCATTTGTTTTCAGTTCGTTTAGTGCATTTAGTTATCAAACGTTGAAAATTTAAAAAAAAAAATCTCTTTTGCTTTTGGTTAATTAGTGCAATTGTAATCTTTTCGATTTTGCTAGTGATTAGTGATTTGAATGAAAAATTTTCAATTTCATTAGTTGCATTAGAGATCTCATTGTTTGTCTTCCGATCATTTCGTTTGTGTCAAAGCTCCCAACTCTTCTGTAACTAGTTTTCATCGAACGAAATGTTGGATTGTGGCATGTAGCTTTGCATTTAAGAGTCTTTTAAGACATTACATACGATAGGGCCTGAAAATTGAAACTTAATTGAAGATCAACTATAAAATTTATTCAATTAACCTAAGGCAGCATTGAAATCTAACGAAACATATTTAGTGGTCTAGGCTAGAGACGTGTTCCGGCGTCTTTAAACCTAGCAGCTGTCGCTCGCCTTTTGGCTTTAGACAGCGCTAGTATGGACTTGTGATGCCCGTACCGTCGCGTATATAAAGGGATACCCCTCTAGGTTTTCAATCCTTTATCCACAGGAAGCCGAGTCTGCCGCCCTATACCCGTGATACACCGAACACAGCATTCGGGGAGACTACCTGCACGTACGGAAAGTCCTTGGTCGATTTCTGTTTCATTATTGAAACCAAGGCGTATATTGCAGTTCACGGATATTTGGTACACCCTTTGTGCCTAGTATTACCTGAGCAGTCATTTGGCCTTTTCTGACTCCCTAAACTTGAAAAGACTGTCAAGCGCTTGTCCTTTCACGCTTGTTTCAAATCTGAAAGAGATAGAGTCATCTTTTATCGTTTCTCGACTCTTAAAACATGAAACGGTAAAGTTTCTTACTTTTCAATGTCGTAAAAAATTAATCACCCATGATTACACGCTTGTTTAGATATTGCTTGTTGACCGTTGGATGATGTGTCTTAACTTGTTTTCAGCCCGTGTGTGTGTTTGCTTCTTTTTCTCTGCTCTTTTGCCACAATGGCGGAACCTTCGGTTTCGTCTACTGGTAGTCCTTACACGGACGATTCTTCAGAGGCTTCCCAATCCTCTATTGAACCACAGCATCCCGTTGTTTCCGAGTTTCCTGACAGGGGACCGGTTCTCGCTGAGCAACCCTTTGGAGGACCAGTTGAGTTCAATTGGCCCTTTTCGGACCCTGTGTCTGAATTGAGATTAGGAGCTGATTTCCTTCCTCTTACATCGGGTTCGCCTTTTGTTGCTGCTATTTTTCCTCCTAGTCCTCGCCGTCTCTTGTGTGATTTAACGGAAGGATCAACCATGAGTGATTCTGGTGAGGAAATTCCAACGTCTGGTGAAGACTATCAGCTCTTCCCGCAAAGATTGTTTGAGGGAGACAACTCTGAGCTGGCTAACATGTCAACAACCAGTCCTTCTTTACCACAGGGATACAGATCTCTGGTTCAGATCATTTCCACTGCAGCCTCTACGGGAATATCATCTCCTGCTTCGAGGCCAGCTGCTACTACACCCGGGGTGTCTCCTCAGATGCCCATCACTTCTGTTCCCGTCCGGCCCATTGTCTGTGTGGTCGCCTCTTCTCCTGTTGTCTCAGCATCTGCTACTAGGGCTGGGCCAACTCCTGAAGATGTTTATTTAGCGACTGCTATAGCAGAGAACATCTCTCCGGAGGAGTATCAGTTGTATGTGCAACAGCCGAACACCGAGGTTGGACCGTCCTCCCAAGATCCCTACCGATCTTACTTTTCGCACTATGCACAGGATGGTACTCCCGTGTATGCTTTCCCAGGTCAGTATGACGAGCACGGGGAGATTTTGCGTCTACCCGCTCCTGAGGCTTATCTTTATGCTCAAGGTTTACCCCATCACCAGGCTTATAACCCGCAAGGACAGCCTTTCCAAGGCCAACCTGCGGGCCAACCTGGTTATCCCTATGACCCACAGGGGCAGCCCATCTAGGGCTACCCTGCGGGGCAGCAAGGGCCATCGTACAGTCCGCAAGGACAGTATTATAGCCCTTCTGGTCAACCTGTTCAGCCTCAGCCGGGGTATCAACTGGGACCGGTCTATGGTCCTGGGGGGCAAATCCAGCCGTCTTTACCGATGCAACCGCAGTATCCTGTTGTTTCTAACGTTGCATATCAGCCAGGACCATCCTATGGTTCTGCTTCAGGTCAAACCGGTTTTCAGCAAGCACCTGGTCCTGTTCCACCACCGGGCCAACCGATTCATCCGGTCCAACCCGGTGTCCCGCCTCCAGGCCAACCGGCCCATCCGGTACAACCTGGGGCTCACTTACAACCAGGTCAACCTGCGCAACCGGTGCCGCCTGTCTATCCGGGTCAACCTGGTCATTCAGGTCAGCCCTCTCAGTCGGGTCAACCTGTTCATTCAGGGCAGCCCGCCCATTCCATTCACCCTGCTCAGCAGCCGACTCATTCGATGCCGCAGCCAAATCAACAGCTGCGCCCAACATATCAGGCTCCGCAGGGTTCCACTTTTCAGCAGCCTACTCATCCTCAGGGTGGTTATTATCTTCATGGTCAGTCTCAACCGAACTATAACCACCCCAGAGGCTCTCAGTATTATCCTCCTCCGCCCGGTTTTACCTACGCTTAGCAGCCAAATCCAAACGCTGCTTATACGGGGCCGACGCCTAATCAGGGTCTGTACCCTGGTTATCAAGCCCCACACTATGGTTACCAGCATCCAAATCAGTCTGGTTATATAACCTACGCCCCCTACGGTCAGAATCCTGCGGGACAGAACCCGTGGGGGCAAGGATATTCACAACCATCGTGGAGTATGGGTACCAGACCTCATCCTAGGCCTGGCATGGCAGTTAATCCTCCATTGCCGTTCCTGGCTACCTTGGAACTACCGGATGTTTCAAAGTTGACCAATGATCCAATTTTACATAATCCGTATTGGCCTCCGATTCCCACCAAGATACCAGGTGATTGCCCCAAGTTTGAGGGAAAAGCTGGGGAGGACCCCCAAGCGCATGTGATGACGTATCATCTTTGGTGTTCGTCTAACTCTTGGGTCGACGATTCAATTCGCCTGCGCCTCTTCCAGCGTACTTTAACTGGAGTTGCTGCTAAGTGGTACATAGAGTTATCCCGTGGCATTTTTCAAGATTTCAACTCTTTAGCCATGGCTTTCCTCACGCATTTTCAGTTACCGGTTCGATATGAAGCCGGGACGCACCTCCTGACTTCCCTGAAGCAGGATAAAGCCACTCACATCTCAGATCACATTCATGAGTGGCGACGTCGTCGTAGACTGATCAAGTTTCACATACCTGATCAGATACTGACTCACTGGTTCACCACCTCCTTTGTGAATAAAATCGCTCAGGATATCGCGATGGGAGCGTGTGTGACAGAGGAACAAGCCATCGCGCGTGCCCAGTACCTGGATCTCGTCTATTCTCAATCTGGCACGCTTTATTACATCTTGACTGATGCTCCACGGCTCGGAACCACTAAGGCTCCGCCCACCCCTGCGGTGGATGGTGTCATTGGTTCTGTCTCTCAAAATTCGAAGAAATCTTCGAATGGGAAGCAGAAGGATAATTCTTCCCATAATACCTCTGCTAATCCCACCTCATCTGATTCTGGTAAAACCGTGGAGGTGAATGCCGTTCAGGCCAATCCTGCGGACAAATCCTCCAAGGGGAAGAAGAAGGGAAAAGGCAAATCTAAATCTGATGCCCCGAAACCAGAATCTAAATCTCGTACTGAGGATGGCTCCCAGCGTAAACCGAAGTACCCTTGCCTCATCTGTGAAGGAGACCATTATACTAAGGATTGTCCACGACGATCTGAGGTTAGTCAACTTCTTAAGGGCCCTAAAGGGACTCCGACTATTTTAAAAGAGCCATTTCCATCTCAGCAGACCCAGATGGTCGAACAGCCGTCACCATCTGCACCGTTTGGGTCTCAGGTTTTCATGGTGAAGAGTGTTGCACCTATCTCTGTCGCTACGCGGTCGAAGGATTACAACGAACCGCGGCAGGCACCCGGGAAGGCAGTTGCGGATGGGCCGCCTCCCCCACCTGTCTCTGGTCCATTGGAAATCGAGAATCCTACTCTCAAACTCATTGTGAAGCCACCTCCCAAAGGTGTTCTTCGGAGATCTTCTTATAATCCGAACGCTCGTGCCGCTCAACATTACAGTATTGTTGAGGATCTGGCACATGCGCCGTGTGCTATGTCTGCGCTTGAGGTTCTTCAAAGTTGTCCTTCACAATGGAAGGCTTTACTGTCTGCAATCGGTGGCATCGATCCCGCCGACTCGAGCCTTCTCACCTTCGATTTGGAGAATTTCACCCCCCGGCTTCCACATCAAATCGCTCTGGTTATTCAGGTCGGGATTAACGGTCTGAACATTCATAGGGCCGTCGTGGATGAGGGTGCATCTACCTGCGTTATGTCCTCCGCTTGCTGGAAGGCCATCGGCTCTCCAGCCCTGTCGTCATCTCCCAATGCCCTTGAGGCATTTGATGGTCGGGAATGTAAACCCCTGGGCGTTCTCGAGAGTCTAGCGATCACATTACAGGGAAAAACTGTCAACGTAGAAGTGGAAGTGGTTGACGCTAAACTCAACTACAATATACTTCTTGGCTGCAGCTGGACCCATGCCATGCTCTGTGTGCCGTCTACCGTCTTTCGATTCATTAAGTTCCCTCACGAGGGCAAGATTGTCACGGTGGATCAGTTTTCATTTTTCACCTCTAACTCTGAGAACAACGTGCCATACGTGGATCAAATTCCGAATCCCCCAGACAGTATAGGACCTGGTCTCTTCAAAGACCCAGTCCTCATGGGTATCTTTCCCGCACCGCCACCGTATACCGCTCAAGTCAACATGTTGTCCAGGTCCGATGACCCCTGGCTTATTCCTACGCCTGAGCAGGTATATGAGTTTGGAGAATCCATGCCTTTAACGCTAGTAGAGATCAGCTACTGTGAAATTGTTGCTGCATCGGATCCTCGACCTCCTCAGCATGCTTTTTTGAGCATGGCTCTTGACGTCTACTCTCAATCCCCCTGGCTTGGTCAGGCTGATTCACCTGATCCTCTCAGAGATACTTTTCCTTCAGATGAGGCTATCATTGAAACTATGTCACTTGAGGAGCTGCCTTGGGGCGATGGACATCATCGCTCCTCGTTTATGCCTAGCTTGGGGGCAATGACTGATTGTCTGGAGCATTATGCTACTCAAGTTCCTTCCCCTCCTCTTCAAATGCCCATCTTGACGCACGAGGTTTTTTCGGAGGGTAACCTGAGTAACATTACTCTGACTATTCCAATCAACATCTCCGTTAAACCGGGGATTGTTGAGAATATTCATGTGGGTGTGACTTGTTCTCCCAATGAGAGTCAAGTCTATACTGAGCTTTTCAAAGAATTCAGAGACGTTTTTGCATGGTCTTACGAGGAAATGCCGGGGATTGATCCTAGTATTGTAGTGCACGAGATTCCAACCTATCCAGGTGCGAAACCTGTGCGCCAACGCTTGCGCCCCATGCATCCTCGGAAAGCCGCCGCCATCAAGGCAGAAGTTGAAAAACTTCTGAATGCGGGTTTTATTTATCCCATCCCCCTCACAGAATGGGTGTCTAACATTGTCCCTGTCGATAAAAAGCAGGGTACAATTAGAGTCTATGTGGATTATCGCGACATCAATCGCGCCTGTCCAAAGGATAATTATCCCACTCCGTTTATAGACCAGATCATCGACGAATGTGTTGGGAGTGAGATCTATTCCTTAATGGACGGTTTCTCAGGATATAACCAAATCAATATTGCACCTGAGGATCAACACAATACCACATTCATCTGTCCGTGGGGTACCTTCGCGTATAAAAAACTCCCGTTCGGCTTAAAGAACGCTGGAGCCACTTTTCAGCGTGCGATGTCCTACGCTTTTCATGACATTCGCCATATCGTTCAGCCTTATCTGGATGACTTGCCAGCCCATTTGGGTAAGCGAGAGGACCATCCTGAGCATCTCCGTCAGATCTTTCTTCGTTGCAGACGCTACAATATCAGGCTCAATCCTCATAAATGCGTCTTATGCGTTGATTCTGGCCGTCTTTTAGGATTCATAGTCTCGAAAGACAGAATTCGCCTTGACCCTCTAAAGGTCGAGGCCATCGTAAATCTCCCATCACCCTCCTCCCTGTATCAGTTACAGAGTCTGCAAGGGAAAGCGAATTTTCTTCGGCGCTTTATCCCGAATTATGCCGAGGTGGCCAAAGGATTCACTCGTTTGTTAAAGCAGAACGTTCCCTTTCATTGGGACGAAATTTCTCAGGAATCCTTTGAGAAGCTGAAGACGTTGCTTGTCAATGCTCCGTTGCTTCGTCCTCCGGACTACCACCGCGACTTCACTTTATATCTAGCCGCTGCATTTAGCACCATAGCCATGGTCTTGGTGCAGGATGACGATCACGGTGATGAACATGTTGTTTATTACCTGTCTCGGAACCTTCTCGACCCGGAAACGCGTTATGCACATGTCGAGAAGTTGGCATTAGCAGCAGTACACGTTGTACAACGCTTTCGCCATTACATCCTTTTGCGCACGATAACAGTGGTTTCAGACTGCAACCCTATGACATATATTCTTTCTAGACAATTACTGGGGGGCAAGTACTCCAAATGGATTGTGATCCTGCAGGAGTTTGACTTGGAGTTCACCACTGCTAAGTCAACTAAATCACTGGTCTTCGCGGATTTGATATGTTCTCTCCCTACAAACTCTGTTCCCTCACACTCTGAAGACCATATACCAGACGAAACACTTTTCCTCATCAGTACTCGTGATCCTTGGTACGGTGACATAATAGTGTATCTTCAGACCTTGACATTTCGGTCTGAGTTGGATAAAGCTGCTCGCCGTCGGATTCGGCACCAGTCCCAACCCTACCGTATAGTAGGAGATACCTTATATCGCGTTGGAGTAGATTCGGTGCTCCGGCGATGCCTAACCTTGGAAGAGGCTGAGAAGGTCCTAAATGACTGCCACAGTGGCGCCTGTGGTGGTCATATGTCCGGGTATGCTACTGCCCAGAAGATTCTGCGAGCAGGTTATTTCTGGCCTTCCATATTCAAAGACTGTATCACTGCAGTCCGTAAATTTCATCCATGCCAGATATTTCAGCGCAAGATGCGCGCGCCGCCTTTTCCATTGTATCTTGTTATTACTGTCGGCCCTTTTGCGAAATGGGGCGTGGATTTTATGACGTGTAACCCTCACTCGGCCGGGGGGCATGCGTATATCATTGTCGCCGTCGACTACTTCACCAAGTGGGCCAAGGCGATGCCTACACTAGCTGCTGACGGGAAAACGGCTGCTCAATTTATATTCAACCACGTTATTGCACGATTCGGGGTTCCTCAAGCCATCGTCACTGATTACGGTACTCATTTCTGAGATTACATGATGGCGGAGCTGACTTCAACGTTGGGCTTGCGTCACAACATCTCAACACCATATTACCCTCAAGCGAATGGTTAGGTTGAAGCAGTGAACAAGGTTTTGGTCACTATGCTTCAGCGAACAGTTGGTATTCACAAATCCAATTGGCATCTCCAATTGTTCTCAGCTCTCTGGGCATACCGAACATCTGCTAAGAGTGCAACTGGATTCACACCATTTCAATTGGTGTACAGTCTGGAAGCCACTCTTCCGGTTGAATGCGAGATTCCTTCGTTAAAATTAGCTGTGGAGCTTCTACCTAATACTTCTGTTGAGGAAGAACGTCTTCTGTATCTGGAACGGTTAGATGAAACCCGTCGTCTGGCTGCTTTGGTTATCAAAGCACAAAAGAAGAGGGTCAAAACTCATTTTGATCAATCTGTTTCTCCTCGTTCCTTTATTGAAGGAGACCTCGTCCTCCTGTACGATCAAGCACATGACAAGCTTGGAGCGGGGAAGTTCCAGCCTATGTGGCACGGGCCTTATATAGTAAAGCGCGTTTTGAAAAATGGGGCCTACGAGCTTATAGATTATGAAGGAGTTCCGCTGGCACAGCCCAGAAATGGGCTGTACCTTAAAAAGTACTATGCCTGAAGTGATTTCTTGGTGTGGTGTGTGTACATAGGTGTGTGTTCTTGCATTTGTGGGCATGTATAGTGTGGTGTGCTTTGTAAACATCTTTCTGTTGATCGGGTCTTCCTGGTTGTGCAGATGTCTATTCATCCATTTGTTGGTTTCGCGGACGGTGCCTCCCGCAGTACCAAGAATCTGTCTTCAGCAGCCTGGGTAATCTACGATCCTGTTGGTGAGTTGATCAACCTGCAAGGAGTATGTCTAGGACGTACCACGAACAATATCGCGGAATATAGTGCTGTGTTAGAATTATTAACCGAGGTAGTAAACCTTGGTATCCGTGAATTTCTCGTGTACCTAGATTCACAGCTTGTGGTGTTACAACTGAACAGACACTATTCGGTAAGAAACCCTCCCATCTTACGTCTGTATCTGCGTATTCGGTTATTGGAAAGGAATTTTGACTACATTACATATCATCATATACCCAGGCATTTGAATACATTAACAGATGCAGTAGCAAATTTGGTATTAGACAGACATTTGCGCAATTTATAAATCATCATCACATGTAAAGAAAGATCCATCCAGAAATAGATATGCATATATATGTAGATATCGCATGTTTACATAGAGTGTGTCACATAAAATTCAAAATATACATAATCGTCTTAAATACATCCGGAGACGATACGTCTCTCAAAAAAATAGGTGTGGTATAAATCCTAAGGACTAATCCGCATGGTGCTCATGATAGCATGTGACTGCACGCACTAAGCGTCTCAGGATTCGGTGGATCCGACTTGGAACTCCCACCGTGTCAACTCCTCTCCTCCGGTACCCTCTCCCTCAGGATCAGGGGCGAGTTGAGTCCTTCGTGAAATTGGAGACATCCCAGCTGGTCTCTCAGGTCCCACATCTGCATACATATATAAAATGTGTTAAGACGAATGTGTATTTACAAAAAAATATAAAAAACATAAAATCAAAACATGAGGTCTTACCCAACTCCTCGTCCCAGTCATCTCCTTCTGGCAGTGGGAGATCTGGGTCTCCGGTGAAGTCAGTTCCTGCATAGGGCCAGTCTTCCACTACAACCAGCTGGCGCCGTAACCACCTAAAGAACTCCGGCCTCCAGGACATCTGTTGGCCGCCTCCAGCTCTGGGCATTAATGCTGCCCAACAAGCCATTCTTGGCTCTCGTGGTATCGGATCTGCTACTGAGGCCCCTTGGCCCTGGAATATTGGTAAGCGTTCCAGAATGAACGATACCAGTATGGAACCATAGCCAAACTGTTTCAGTTTAGCTTGTTTGCATTTTGTGAGCTGCCTTTTCATATTTATTGTTACTGTTGTTGCCCAGTCAAACAGTAAGGGACTCATGCATTCTGAGGCCAGCAGGAGTTGGGCCTTTGTGGCCTCGTGCAGAGCCTGCGACCCTGTAGCCCGCGTGATGGTATGTAGGACAACTCTCAATGCCAGATCAAGGATAGTGTGGATATCCACCTTCTTGCTTCCTGATCCCATTTGTGCTCCTCGGCACACTCGTGCCATCACTTCTTCCATCTTCTCCCCAGATGGTCTGCTTCCAGTCAAGACAGGGATCGGACCTCTGCGGGACAATCCGGTGATAAAATAAACATCAGAAACCTCCAACTCTAATACCTGATCTCGTAACCTGAACACCTGTTCATGTTCATCCCAGATACTGATCAAATACTGGAGGAGCTCGGGCTGAGCTCGTAGACAGGGTGTGAGGAAGAACTTTTTCAGCCCACAGTTTCTGAGGGCATTCATGCAAGCCTCGCTTTGAATGGCCTGTTCATCCTCTTCTCCATGCTCTCGTTCTTTCCATTCAATTGCCATTTTGCTTGATTACCTGCATTCATATGGTCATGAACCCTTAGTTAGATCTCTGATGAGCCTCAAATTCCATGCAATTTGGTCTAAATGTCGATTTTTTAGGAGGATTTTTAGGTTCGGGCGCTGGCGCGGCTGTTTTGTGAACAGTCGCGCCACGTGGCGCGAGCCCTTTGTATAAAAGAGCCCATTGGCGCGGGTCCGTGCCCGATACCCGCGCCAATGAGCGCGGCCCTAAATTTTCAAAAATGGCCCTAGAGAACTGATTTACAGGGTAAAACTATTAAAAAATGGATGAAAATGTAGAGCAAGGGAGCGCCTCTTACCTGTAGCAGACGAGAAACTGAATGGTCAACCGGATTTGTCGCAATCGCCGTCAGAAGTTTCTGCTCCAAATGGATCACTGTTGCTTTTTACCAAGGTAAATAGTAAATGTAATTTCATTTTTACCAATTTGGCATATTTATAACTTTTTGACATAAAATGAGTTGTAAAAAGTCATTTTTATCAAATATTTTAATATGTTATGTCGAAAATGGGTTTTACGCTTGCTTGGTATGTGCAGCAGCAGGTTTTTGCGACTTTAATGATGGAAACGAGTTGTATTTTATACTTTTTCGGACTCGGTAAATACACGAAAAAGTCACTCTGGAGTCATCTTTCAGCTCTTTTCTGACTCTCTAAACATGAAAAGATCGTCGAGGCCCTTGTCGTTTCGATCTCGTTAAAGTGGACACGAATCGACATCTACCCAGTATACGTTTACCCCTTTTTCGGGCTAGGATGGATTATTTACGAAAAAGGAATACCCTAGCCTATCGCGACTAGGAGGTTTTCTCGGATATTGTTTTCTACCTTTTCGGGTCCGAGGAACTATTTACGAAAAGGGACCTGTGGAGTTTACTTTTCTGCTGTCTTTTCAAACTCTCTAAACATGAAAAGACGTCGAGTTCTCCCTTTGTCAGACTCGTTAAACCCTGATGACATCGGATCCAGTCGAAATGACGTTCTCCGAGTTCCTCCTTCCTAGGACTCGTTAAATGCACTAGGATGGATTCGCCCAAAGGGCGGTCTTATATTACAAGCATATGCTATCCCCTTCAAGCTTGTTATAAAAAATAATTGGGGTACTCGCCAGAAATGGTGGGGGGAAAATGGAACCATTGTCGTTGTCGTCGGCAGTATGTCGCTCTTGAACATGGCACTTGTTTGCATTCGTGTCGGGTTGGGGACATCTCATCTCGTTGCTTCACTTTGCCTCCGTGGGTTTGAATAATCCCTTTTGACCTCTCATCTGCTCATTGCCTCGTCACCATGACCTCTGATCCGTTGATGTCAAATACTGCCAAGTCCACTGTCGTGTCGTTTATATGTTCAAGAGAAGTTGGCCTCTGCAAATATCAACCTTCCTCTGATTCTCATACGATCATGATTCACAACAAAACATCATGTTCCTCTGTCTCGTGTCGATGATGTGGGAAACATTATGGCCCACCTTCGATCGAGATCACTTCCTGTCGACTTTAGCTCATTATCCAGGAAGCTGATCTAGAGACTCCTTTATGGTACCTTGGAGCCTGCATGCCTCAATGGCAGGTTCGTCGCATTCGACGTGAGGTTTTCATCATTGGCCTCCGATCGAGTGATTCTGCGGGTGTTCGACGCCAACTCATTGATTCACACGCCGTAGATTGTACCTACAATACCTTGAGGGCCATTGTCATTATTGGTGGTTCCTCTCGCGTCTGTTAACAACTTTCATGATTGGCTGGTAATCAAACGATGTTCTTGCATGTTCAACTTCAGCTCACATATTCGCATGCTTGAACTTGTACTTTGTTTGGGTCAAGATGGAGCGCAAGACCCTAGATTGTGTCTGTTGTAATCCAGGCTGCGATTGTGGATTATTATCATTATGTACATGACTCATTGATTGGATGGCTGCGACCATGCCTGAGTCTATTTATTTGATCCTTGTTGGATGGCTGCGCCCATACCCTAGATCCGGATTATAGCATACTCTGTTTCGGATGGCTGCGCCCATACCACATATACATCATGTACTTGAGATATCAGTTGTATTTTTTCTGCGCAGGTTTTCCGACGGCGGGCCTTCAGTTGAACATATTCTCGTAAAGCATTTCACCCCTCTCTCTCTTGGGCCTCATACTTTAGGGGGCATCTGTTACACAGTAATTTTTCACCGTCCCTGCCATTCCCCGTCCTGCACAATGGAGGACCCATTTTGTGACCTGCGAACATTGTCATGCCTTGAAAACATCATCAATGCATTCCTCTAAGCATGAGCTTCAATTTCCCTAAAGACATCTCCTTGAAAAAATCATGAAAAACATCTCCTTTTGCATTGGCGCGGGCATACAGTTCAGCACTCGCGCCAATGAGGAAAATCCTACAAAGAGGTTGCGCCAACTGGCGCTCTGTCCCAGAGCAGTAGTCGCGCCAGCCAATTTAAGGAGTTTTTTTAAATAAAGATGGCGGAAGTTGTGTTTCAACAAACTCAGAAACCATTGCCTATCTTGAGTTGGGAGGTTTGGCTGCGGGAGTTCTATGGAAGGGAAGTGGTTTGCCACCTCCCATGGAACCTTCCTTGTTGATAGGGCCAATCCCACAATAATAGGGATCCCAACTCCCTCCTGCCCCATCTATAAAAGCCTGCTCAATTCCATGGCAAGCTAGTCTTGAAGTGCCTAAGCTTTGAATCTCCAAATTCCCAAGAGCCTTTGTGCTGTAAGAGCCCTCTTCCTTCCCTTAAGGCCGACTCAAGTAAGGAGACTATCGTCGAGAGACTCTGGAGAGGTTTTCCCTTTCCCTGGCGAGCTTTGCGAGACGTGAACGACTGGAGACCCATCCGAAGGGGACCACGACGTCAGAACATTGGTTGTAATCTCTTTCGATTGTTATTTAATGAATGATTACGATTATGGTTCCGCTCTGTTTTCGATTATGTTAATATGAGTAATATCCTTTTTGACTGATATTTAGTTGCGTATGCTGGATTTTATGCTTGTATCTGTTTGTTTCTTGCATGTGCAGGTGTCCATCCGCGGAGATCGTGGAGGATCGTGATCTGCCGAGGCTGAGGAACGGGAACGCTATTTTCTTCAGATCGTAGCATTGGATTCCAGGTAGGCCTCCATCTTTGGCCTTTTCATTCGTAATTAGGAACTTGCGTCGTAACATTTCGTGATTGTTGCTAGACCCCTGCTGGGCTAGTAGGGATCGCCTCTGTCCGCAGAGGGGATTTACCTCCTCAACAAGGTTCCAGCCAAGAAATCCCTTGCATCAATGAACATTAAGCCTAGATTCCACAGCCTCGCCATGGGAAGGCACATAACTGGCAAAAAACATGGAATAACCTTATAAGAACCAACCAGATAGCCGCGACGCACTATCTACTGGTTAAACAAATAGTCACTAGCATATATCGAACTACCTCAAACATATTTGTGCAAAATAGGTTCAAACTCATTGTGAACCGACCCGACCTCCGTAAGGTTGCAGAGCCAGGAGACGAAGCGACAAAGAGAAGAAATGAGACGGTTAGGGTTCGGGCAAGGGTTTGCTCCATACCCTAAAGGATCCAGAACTAATCTCATTTGTTGAATTCAAACGAAGATCAATGGACGTGGTCAGACCACTTGTCGAATCGCAACATAGACATACAATCACACCATATCTCTGTGGTCCAGCACATAACCCATAGATTAATGATACAACAATCAATATTAAATTGCAGTGATTACATAGGTTATAGCATATCGACGATTGCCAAGTCCATTGGTTATCAAATATAAAATTCCAACAAATTATTGCATATATATATATATATATATATATATATATATATATATATATATATATATATATATATATATATATAAATATAAATATAAATATAAATATATATATATATATATATATATTTATATTTATATTTATATTTATATTTATATTTATATATACTATGATTTCAATTAATGCCGACAGACAAGAAACTAAACCTCAATACAATTGAAAACATACGGTTGATTCATATTAATGCCACATTGGTGGTATGTATAAATTGTGTTATAGTCCTTTAGAATATCGTATGTAATATGTATTTTGTAATGATATGAATGTCGTAATTCTTATTGCCTTGACAAATCTGATTACCGTGGTAACCATAGGCATGGAGTATAGCCTAACACATGCTATAAAGTTTTGTAAGAATAAGAATGCTAGATTTAAATAATTGTTATGTTAACCATAGGTTTAGAGGCATGAATAGTAAAAATAATTTATTATTATTATTTTGGTTAAATTTAATGTGGATATACATTACACTTATCCTCTACCATTTTGGCATATATATTGAAAATTTAAAAGAGTTTTTGGAAGGAGCAGGTTGAGTTGGCCCCATGCTCACTAGTATAGTCATAACTCTTCTCATTTATACCGTTGATATTGTTCTTTTGACAATGCACCATTATGATCTTGGAAAACAATTGGTAATCCTCCAAGATTTCTGCTCTAAGATGGGTATGACTGTTAATACCAACAAAACTAAAGTCATGATAATCAAATCCAAAAAGGTCACCTATGATATTTTCATTTATGAAAACAACTATTTGGAGGTAATTTCTTAATACAAATATCTGAGAATCAACATCTATCATAAGATCAATTAGAATGATAGCATTAAGAAAAGGATAATGGAGGTTAATCATCTTCTCTCAGAAGGTGGTAGCCTTGCCCTCCTTAAAGTAGTCCTAGAAAAAAATCCCAATATACTAGATATCAATTACATATGTTCCCAAATGAATTTTGAAAAAAATATGCAAAATCAATTTCCAATTTTCATTTCCTTTGGGTTGGTTTAAAAAAATTACGCAGGATCCCTCTAGTCAAGTGGGATAACGTGGCTATGCCAAAAGAATTGTTTCTTATGACACTTTCTCATGGTCCAAAAGTTGTGTGGTGGTTTGGTCCCCATAACTCTTGAGGCCCATTCTTAGTGATTTGGTCCCCCACAAATCTTGAGGCCCGTTTTTTAGGAGGGTTAAACATAACTATTTTTGAGATAAATCTTAACTTTTGATATATGATTACTACTAAAAATGTTCTAGAATATTCCATGAAGGTTAAAATTCTATTTTTTTTTTTAAAATAAACATGCCTATTGACACTTATAATTTAAAATGTATAGTCTAACTTATAGACTAAATAAACTTTTTCACAGGAAGTAAAACAATTTAACTAAAACATGTAATTTTTATTATTTAAAATGCATTTTTAAATTTATAAATGGATTCAACACTATAAAAACCCTTGGGACAGGCTCAAAGATTTTGGTTTTCAAATAACCAAAACAAATGTAATGAAAAAAACCATTTCATGTATAAATTAGATTAAACTATTTTAAATTGTTGAATTTTTATAATAATGTTGTGAGAATTTTTTGTTTAATATTAATGTTTTTTTTTTAAACACAATTTAATTACACTATATTATTAATAATTCATTAAAATTATATTATTGAATTATGGCGAAAAAAACCAAAAATTCCTTCCAGGGTATTTATTGTTTCATTTCATTCAATATATATGAAAAATAATAAAATAATAAATGGTCAGCAATGACTTTTAAATTCACTCATTTCATAGGATTTAATTTTCAACAAATTAAATCATTTTTCTTTTAAATAGATTTTAATCAATTTTCTGTGAAATTGAAACATAAATAATTGAAATTATAAATTGTACATAAATAGTTGAAATTATAAAATATTTTTTCGAGGAAAGAAAATTCGATGGACTTATAATTTAAAATTATTACAATATGAGCAATTAAAAAAGAAAACATTTAACTTATTTTTTAAGATTTAAAATACAATCCACACATTTAAAAACAATCATTTAAACATTACTATATTAAATTCTTGCACATGTAATTGATCACGCAAATTATAATGTGGCAAAATTACGGCATGTGCGACAAAAATGGTTCAGAAGTCGAAGTCTGGCATTTGCATAAATGCTTTTAAAGTCAACTTTCCATATTTAACACTTTTTGCAACCAAATGAACTGCCTCCAATACAATGTATTTTACCCAAATTGAAGACCATGGACGGACTCTGCATACACGTCGTGGTCCGCATCCTCTGTCATCCTATATCCAAACTCCACCATCCAACACGCAAATCCACCTCCATTATTACATACTGCTACTCCTAATACTTCTCTCATCAAAACATAAAATCTTCATGAATTTAAAGAGAGAATCATTAATTAAACGTAAACCATAAAGGTAACCCTCTGTCAAGATCTAAAGAACCCGAGGGTTCATGATTAATCCCTTAATGAATAAGAAGAGCCCCTGGAAATGAGAGGAGAAGACTGCTTTAGAGGAGGAACGATGCGACCTCTAACGAAGAGAATGTGCATAACAAAATATGAGAACAATTTATGAAAGTTACCTACGAGACAAGACAGAGGAGTCAACAATTAGAAATTTCTGAGTGCGGAGGTAGTTAAACAAATAAAACAATAGGTAAGGGAATTTACTTTGAGGGTTTGGATCCTGGACATTATCCTGCACCTGCAGAAGAAATAGCCCGCAATTGGTTACATCGTCGTGGAGCAGAAGAATTAGTTAAGAAAAGATTAAAAAGAATAGAGTTTTCCAGAAGAAAGTTACATGTAGGTTCCAGCCGAGAAATCCCTTGCATCAATGAACATTAAGCCTGGATTCCACAACCTCGCCATGGGAAGGCACATAACTGGAAAAAAACATGGAATAACCTTATAAGAACCAACCAGATAGCCGCGACGCACTATCTACTAGTTAAACAAATAGTCACTAGCATATATCGAACTACCTCAAACATATCTGTGCAAAATAGGTTCAAACTCATCGTGAACAGACCCGAACTCCGTAAGGTTGCAGAGCCAGGAGACGGAGAGACAAAGAGAAGAAATGAGACGGTTAGGGTTTGGGAAAGGGTTTGCTCCATACCCTAAAGGATCCAGAACTAATCTCATTTGTTGAATTCAAATGAAGATCAATGGATGTGGTCGGACCACTTGTCGAATCGCAACATAGACATACAATCACACCATATCTCTGTGGTCCAGCACATAACCCATAGATTAATGATACAACAATCAATATTAAATTGCAGTGATTACATAGGTTATAGCATATCAACGATTGCCAAGTCCATTGGTTATCAAATATAAAATTCCAACAAATTATTGCATATATATATATATATATATATATATATATATATATATATAAGTCCGATGGACAAGAAACTAAACCTCAATACAATTGAAAACATACGGTTGATTCATATTAATGCCACATTGGTGGTATGTATAAATTGTGTTATAGTCCTTTAGAATATCGTATGTAATATGTATTTTGTAATGATATGAATGTCGTAATTCTTATTGCCTTAATAAATCTTATTACCGTGATAACCTTAGGCATGGAGTATAGCCTAGCACATGCTATAAATTTTTGTAAGAATAAGAATGCTAGATTTAAATAATTGTTATGTTAACCATAGGTTTAGAGGCATGAATAGTAAAAATAATTTATTATTATTATTTTGGTTAAATTTAATGTGGATATACATTACACTTATCCTATACCATTTTGACATATATATTGAAAATTTAAAAGAGTTTTTGGAAGGAGCAAGTTGAGTTGGCCCCATGCTCACTAGTATAGTCATAACTCTTCTCATTTATACTGATGATATTGTTCTTTTGACAATGCACCATTATGATCTTGGAAAACAATTGGTAATCCTCCAAGATTTCTGCTCTAAGATGGGTATGACTGTTAATACCAACAAAACTAAAGTCATGATATTCAAATCCAAAAAGGTCACCTATCATTGATATTTTCATTTATGAAAATAACTAATTGGAGGTAATTTCTTAATACAAATATCTGAGAATCAACATCTATCATAAGATCAATTAGAATGATAGCATTAAGAAAAGGATAATGGAGGTTAATCATCTTCTCTCAGAAGGTGGTAGCCTTGCCCTCCTTAAAATAGTCCTAGAAAAAAATCCCAATATACTAGATATCAATTACATATGTTCCCAAATGAATTTTGACAAAAATATGCAAAATCAATTTCTAATTTCCATTTCCTTTGGGTTGGTTTAAAAAAGTTACATAGGATCCCTCTAGTCAAGTGGGATAACGTGGCTATGCCAAAAGAATTGTTTCTTATGACACTTGCTCATGGTCCAAAAGTTGTGTGGTGGTTTGGTCCCCATAACTCTTGAGGCCAATTCTTAGTGATTTGGTCCCCCACAAATCTTGGGGCCCGTTTTTTGAGGAGGGTTAAACATAACTATTTTTGAGATAAATCTTAACTTTTGATATATGATTACTACTAAAAATGTTCTAGAATATTCCATGGAGGTTAAAATTCTAATTTTAAAAAAAAAAAAATATGCCTATTAACACTTATAATTTAAAATGTATAGTCTAACTTATAGACTAAATAAACTTTTTCATAGAAAGTAAAACAATTTAACTAAAACATGTAATTTTTATTATTTAAAATGTATTTTTAAATTTATAAATGGATTCAACACTATAAAAACCCTTGGGGCGGACTCACAGATTTGGTTTTCAAATAACCAAAACAAATATAATGAAAAAAACCATTTCATGTATAAATTAGATTAAACTATTTTAAATTATTGAATTTTTATAATAATGTTATGAGAATTTTTTGTTTAATATTAATGTTTTTTTTTTTACACAATTTAATTACACTATATTATTATTAATTCATTAAAATTATATTATTGAATTATGGCGAAAAAAACCAAAAATTCCTTCCAAGGTATTTATTGTTTCATTTAATAAAATAATAAATGGTCAGCAATGACTTTTAAATTCACTCATTTCATAGGATTTAATTTTCAACAAATTAAATCATTTTTCTTTTAAATAGTTTTTAATCAATTTTCTTGTGAAATTGAAACATAAATAATTGAAATTATAAATTATACATAAATAGTTGAAATTATAAAATATTTTTTAGAGGAAAGAAAATTCGATAGACTTATAATTTAAAATTATTACAATATGAGCAATTAAAAAAAGAAAACACTTAACTTATTTTTTAAGATTTAAAATACAATCCACACATTTAAAAACAACCATTTAAACATTACTATATTAAATTCCCACATGTAATTGATCACCCAAATTATAATGTGGCAAAATTACGGCATGTGCGACAAAAATGGTTCAGAAGTCGAAGTCTAGCATTTGCATAAATGCTTTTTAAAGTCAACTTTCCATATTAAACACTTTTTGCAACCAAATGAACTGCCTCCCATACAATGTATTTTACCCAAATTGAAGACCATGGACGGACTCTGCATACACGTCGTGGTCCGCATCGTCTGTCATCCTATATCCAAACTCCACCATCCAACACGCAAATCCGATGAGCATATGCCGATGAGCATCTAAATTTCGAGTGGGAACGCTGTCCCGCTTGTCATGATTCTCAAAAGTCAAGTCATAACTCATGCAATGGAGGCTACTCATGGATATAAGCAGATGTCTATTTCATTATTTATTTTATTTTATTTTTTAAATCTTTCATTTGATTAAATTTTTTATTATTATTATGAAACGATATTTAACAATATTTTTAATTAGTTTAAAGTTTATCTTTTCCTAATTAAAAAAAAAAAATAGATAATTTAATTTTTTTAAATAATAATTGTAAATTATTTACGAATAAGATTGAAATTTAATGGGTCTAGTGTGTCAAAAGGAGTATAATTAAGATAAATTTAAATGATAAAATTATAATTATATAATTTTATTTATATATGAGAATAATTTTTTGAAGTCTTTTTTGGTTGGAATATGAGGAAAATTTTGATATAAAATTTTGAATTTTTGTGTTATTTAAATTGGTTTTTTATTGTATATGGATTCAACATCTGAAAAATTCTTAGGGCACTTAGATTGTGTAGGGTTAGCAATCAAGTTTTTGATTTCAATGAATTCCTATTGATTTTATAGAAATTAGACAAAAACTTCCAAAAAATATGATTAAAAACAACTTATTAAAAAAATAGATCAATATAAATTTATCTTAAATTTATATTTATTAATATTATAAATATAATAATATAATAATAAAACATATTATATTTATTAACTAATAAACCGAATTTAATTTGATATAATAATAAAATAATTTGATGATGATGATGATGATGATGATGATGATGATGATGATGGTTAAAGTCCACTGATATCAATCTTTGGTCTATCGGACCTAAAGAAAAGAGTTATTTAGTTTGATTTAATATTTTATTCCTATGCTCAAAAAGCTTGGAGAGAAGCCTCCCGAGCTCACTATAATTTTGACATCTTAAAAGGCTAGGAAGGTTAGTATTGCAACAAAGATTATGAAATTGAGCTCTAATGTGATTGTATGCGGGGCACTCTAAGAGGAAGTGATTTTCATCCTCGTTGTTCATATTCTCACAGAGATGGCAGATCCTTTCCATCCACGGTGTTTTAGGAACTGTCCAACGACCTGTTTCACTATGGAGCTCATGAGAGTTCATTCTAATCTTAGCTATATTAATTTTGTTTTTTGAGCTAGTTAAAACAGAGAGATACTTTTGATCTCTTAGGGTGGGGTTGATGACCTCCTTATAATATCTTGATTTTATTTTAGCTGCTAGAACTTTCTCACACCACATTTTTTCTTTGAACTTAGAAGTAACAATTTTTTTAATGTTATTAATGTTTTGCAATGCAACATTCTCGTCGATCTCCTAATGGTTAACCAGGCCCTAGTGTCTTTACACCAACCTCATTTAAGCCTTAGGTGGTTTTGGCTGGAATTTAAAGCTAGCTTAGGAAGTCTATGGTCTCATATGCTATTGAGCTTGTGCTTGTACAATAGAAGCCTAGTCATAGCTAGGGTCTCGATAGGGGAAAGACCCACTTCTATAAGGAGAATAGGATAGGGTGTATTGCTTTTAATTTTAAGGTTATACGTTATAAAACGCTTCTGGATTTGCTCAATCTTTCTCCAGGATTCTCTAGAGATGCTGCAACCCCAAACCTCACATCCATATAAGATATCAAGAGTGACTAAAGTTTCAAAGAGGAACTTCTTTCTATCCCACATTACAAGGTTTGTCGTTTTACAATTATTTTCAAGACCAAAATAAGCTTTCCACCCCCCATTAATCCTTTTATGAATGTTATAGTTCCAATTGAGCTTGTGATGAATATCAATTCCTAGGTACCTGTAAGAAGACACTTCCTCCAAGTTACTATTGTCATACATAAAATTAGCGTAAGTGTCCTTCTTGGATTTGATAATCATAACTTTTTTTTTGTCAGTGTTAACATGCATACCCATGGTAGAGTAGAAATCCTTAAGAAGTCTAAGTTGCTTATCAAGATCATATGGGCACCTTGCGAGAAGAACAATATCGTCAGCATATAGAAGAAGGATGATGACTATCCCAGCTAAGATCGTGCCAGCACATCCTGCTTCCTCTGAACAACCTTCTAACTTGTCGATGTAAATGCCAAATAGGGTAGGGGAGAGGGGGCAACCTTGTTTAACTCTGTTATTACACTTAATATCTTTCGACCACCCCTCATTGCTCTTCAACTTGGCAATTACATTCTCGTATAATCTTATAGCGGTCGCTCTTAGCTCGAAAGGAACATTTAGCTCTTCTAATCTATTCCATGGGTTGTTTCTAGGAACCGTATCGAAAGCCTTTCTAAAGTCCACAAAGCAACAGAAGAGATTGGATTTATCATTGCAGCATTCCTCCACAACGATCCTAAGCGTAACGAGGTGGTCCATTTTTTAGTGCTACCTTCTAAAACTTGATTGGCCTTTAGCTCGCTTATCTTCACTTTCAAACCAAATGCTCAACTTATTTTCCAAAATAATACCATATAACTTGGCCAAGAGAGGGCTGATCATAATTGTCTGATAATTAGAGAGGTTATTTGTATCCCCAATTTTAAAAATAGGGATAATGAGGCTCTGAGTCCAAGGTTTAGGGAACCCTTCCTTGACCGCTTGGTTGAAAAGCTTGTGGATGTGGGGGATGAGGACAAGACCTCTAATTTTTAAGATTTCCACGTGGTAACCTTCAATGTCTTTAGCTTTCCCATTTTCCAGGCGTTTAACCCCAAAATCAATGTCTTATAATAAGAAAACTTATTTCGTTGTGAGCAGGGTTTCAAAGTTATCCCTGGCATTTGGAGATTCATAAAGCTTTTTAAGATAGGAATTCCAGTCGTGTAAAGCAATTTTATTATTATCTTTAGTTTTCCTAGTTAGAATCTGCCTCCAGAATTTCTTAGGAGCCACCTTAGAGAGGTGTAAGAGATTCTCTTGTCTTTTACGAATATATTGCCTTTTTTTCCTTTTAGTTAGGGCTTTGTAGATTTTTATCTTGTCATTTTTGAGAGATTCAACAACAGCTTCCTTAATTGCTCTCCTCGCACTTTTACAATCTTTGTCATACCATCGGTTGGTTTTGTTATTTCTTTTATTACTTGAGACTTCAATTGAGAACTTGTTAATAGAATATGAGAGGGTTGTAATAAAATTATGATAGAGGTCATCTATTTTTTCTATACTAGATAAAGGAAGAAAATTAATTTTTAATTCATTTAGAAAGAGATCGTTTTTATTTCTATCAAATATTAAGTTCTTTTGACTATAATATTATCTTCAATGGGATCTCTATGCATGACAAAATTGAGAGTTATGAGTAAAGGCATATAATCAGAGTCAGGCTTGTGGTCGTCTAAGATGTCAAAATTTAGTATTTCGTTGTATAAAGGGAGGTCGGAAATAACATAGTCTACCACACTGCTACCAAGCCCATGGATGCAGGTCATTTGGCTAGAATTGGGCCACTTCTTTAGACCGTTGCAAATTATGAGATCCTGAGCACTACAAAGCTTGACTAGCTCCGACCCAAACAAATTATCCCCGAGGTCTTCAGAGCTCCTTTTGTACTGGCTAGCCAGAGTAAGGTCTTCGTCTAACCAAAGAGGATTAGGGTTGGAATGATTGCTTACAAGAATATTTTGGTTGCTTGAAGTTCGAGCATTAAATTCACCCATTAAAAGGATATTAACTTCATTCCTTAGGCAAGAAATATCATTCTCTAAACTATTGTAAGGACTATTTTTATCTAGATTCTTTTTCTTATAAAAGTTAGAATTTATGGGTGGAAAGTAACAGATTTCTATGTAGGTCTTTTTATCATTAATGTCAGTAATCTCAATCCAACTATATTGGTTGTAAGGGTCGTTTTTATAAATCCTAGCATGGGGGGAGATGTTCTTCTTAATGTAGCAAGCTATGCCCCCAATGCCTCTACTGGAGGATCGCTTGTTCCAGGTAGACCATAGTTCAAAGCCATGTATGTTAGGGACCTTATAATATTATATTATAAATCTATTAATAAAGTTATTATGAGATAATTTGTTTTTATATATATTTCACTATAATTGGATTTTATTATCATTCTTAATCACCTTTGACCATAGTTTTTTTATTAATAGAGATATATTTTAATAATTATTATTATATCTATATAATAATAAAAAAATAACTACTTGAACCCTAATTTTCTCATTATTATTTATACTCCATTTTAACGACTATTTTTTAAATAAGAAAATAAAATATCATAATAAAATATATTATAATTATTAACTAATAAAATAAATTAAATATAATATAATAATAAAATGATTATATATATATATATATATATATATATATATATATATATATATATATATAGTCAAACTAGTTGTTATTCTTTAACGGCTAGTTGGATCATTTCTCTATTTTTAAATTTATCTGATTTCTCATTTTGTCCTGAAAATAAATTACACTAATTGATTTGAAACAAGTCAACAATACATAATACATAATCATATATGATTATCACTAAAAAAAACATTTTTTTTAGTGAATTATAGATCCCAAGAACCAAATCCCAAAAATTAAAAAAAAAATTTAATATATAAAATAATTAAAACTTTACATTTCAAAAAATTTAATTCATTTAATAAATCTAACTTAAAATAACCAAATTTCGAATTGAAATTAACACTACGTGATACATTACAAAATTTCTAAAATCCAGTGTGCAGTTATTGCGGGTTTTTATAGGCGAAGATGGTGAAGCGGCTTTTGGCGGTCGCTTTGTTCATTCTTGATGCAGTTATTAACGCCTTAGTCTAACTGGACTGCTTTTTTGCCCTGAAAATCATTGAAATTCAGATAAGATTTTATGAAAATTTGGCAAGGATTTTTGTAAATCCAGGTTATAGTTATCAATATTCAATATTTTGGGTGCCTTAGAAGTTTTCGATGGTGTCGAATCCATTTCCACCCTCAAAAACATGATTCAAACGCTGGTATTGCATGATTTCTGGAAAAAAATTGCCGAGATTCCGGCCAATTTTGGCTGTCTGAGCAATTCCTCTAGCTAGTTAGACAACTCTGTTATTAACTTTCATCCTGGCGTCTCTCAATGCATTGAATTTAATATATTTGTTTTTTCAATTTCCAAAATATTTGGAAACAACTTTGAAAATAAGCATTAAAAACCCTTTTTACATTTACAAACATTTTAGAAACATGTTTTAAAATAAGTATCTTGATGAAGATTATTTTTTATTTTGAAAATAAGAATTACAAAACCTTTTCACTTACCAACATTTTAAAAACATGTTTTAAAATAAGTATTTTTATGAAGAATATTTTGGATTTTCCATAATGTCAGACAATGTGGAAAATCCGAAATCTTTTTCATCAATTGATAACCACAAATATTTAAAAACCAAACAAGTATCAATTTAAATTATCTTAATAAAAAATTGTTTAAATATCTAGTGAAATAGGCTATTTTACTTTGTAATTATTATCTTTTAATTTAATAAAACATTTTTCTTTTTTGAAATTTTAATTTAAACAAATTAAAATAAGTCACTATAAATCAAACTTATTAAAAGGGTTTATATTATTGAGAGGTTTTAAAGAATTATAAAATTAATCATTTTAATAATTAAATTTTCCAAGGAGTTTGTGACACTTTTCATTAATATTTTGTTTCATAGCTCGAATATTAAGAGAGATTAGTGTTTCTGGATGGAATTCATTTGTCAAAAAATGGAATCCACTAAATTTGATCCTTGTGAATATTACTGAACACCAAATATAACATATTCAAGTTTTATATGATTGAGTTGTGAGAGGCTTATTCTAAAATACAATATAAGGATAAGGATTATGTGTAATTCTATTGTATTCAATTTGGAGTTGACACATGTCTCTTAAAAAAATTACTTTAAATGAAAGAACATTATAGGCCATAACAAAAACATAAATGATTATACATATTTGGTTACTTTTAATTTAGAACATTATAAGCCATTAATAATTGCATTCTCATTGTGCTCACTTGGTTAGATGATATATTTTTTCTGGTAAGTTGGGTAGGTCTTCTTCATTTATTCAATTTAAAATCAGGTTACAATCATGTAAAAGACGTTCGACGACCTCAACTTTCCCTATGGGAAACCAAGTTTGCTGGCCACCAAAACGCATTATAGGCCAACCAAAATCTGAGATTTTTATGTCTTTCCATCAAGACTTTATAATCCTATAAGTATGACCAACAACTTCTACATAAATACCTACAAAATTCTATTTTGACTGACATATATAACTATAAAAAAATAGCGAAATTCCAACACAAGTAAACAAGAAAACATCAACTAATCAGAACTCCACTGGAGCTAGGTCTCGTGCACTCGAACTTGACAACTCTAACTGAGGGAGGCATGGAATGTGCTCTTCAATGTGGCTAAGGCACTTGTTCTGATGTTGAATCTGAACTTGGATTAGCTGAAGCTCTCTTTCAATTTCCTACAATCTCGGGTCCGGTTCCCTGGCATGCCCTGAGGAGTCATTATGTCTCTGCCCACTAGGCTCTGCATAATCCAGTAAAGGTGCATCGTGTGCTTGTACTAAGTGATGCATCCCCAGATGTTACCCGGACCTGGGACAAGATCCTGCCAGTCCTCCACTTTTACTTCCACAGTTGTTCGATGGTTAAGCTATGTTTCCTAGGTTTTAACCAAATGTTTGGCGTCCACAGGCATGTCTGAATCGTAGGCCAACATCACCTCATTAAGTCTCTTAGGAACTGCATTATCCCTTGTCTTCCTGTACCTGCTACCATTTCCATGGCTTCTGGCCCCCATCGTTTTTGTACCCTGAAAAATCATATCCCGTACACTATCACGTTGAATGCAGCTGGGTCGGTCAAGAAGCCGCACCACCAACCTGAGCCAAGATGTATTCACTTTGTCACAAAAGACACTTATATTACCAATACCTGCTACATAATCATTAGAGAGCACCACAAAACAATCAGGAACCAAGTTATGCCACCAAAAAAGAGTCCATATCATATCAGGTGAGTCACTCCATCATTTAGAAATTTGGTGAAACACCCAGTGAGCCAGAAAGCCATAGAGACATCCTCTACTTATGTTACAACGACCTTGAACATTATCTCCCCTTAGGAGATCCTCAACATTCTAAAGCCTCACCCATACTATCACGCCCCCAAGTTTATTCCTCTCGTCGGAGTCTTGTGCGACACCGACTAAACACCCATACTTAGTTTTTTCTTTCATGTTTTTTGGACTATACCTCCAAACCTTATTATCTTCTTTCTTCATTATTAGTTATGTGTGGAATTAACATAACATACAACAGTAACAATATGCCAGCAAGACCAATAACAAATGATATACAAATTTTATAATTTTCATTTATAAAATTTCCATGTAAAATACAACTTTTACAAAGGGGAGGCCAAACTTGGCCTCTACCCGAATTCCTGCAAAATTATCCTTCCTGTGCAAGTTGTCATGCCAAAGCTGACCTTGCTGCATGCTGCCACCAAAATTTTCACGTATTCCTATTTTTTTACATGACTCGGTCCGATTGGTGTGTGTCGTTGGGTCACACCCGAGTCAGCGTTATGTGCTTCACGACTCTGCCTAAGCTGCACACACTGTCGTGCACTACCCAAGTCACCAACTCCGTGTATGCTTCTACAACCGTTCACTCGGTCTTCTCACCCTAGGGGCCCATCCGTATTTGGGCCTGTTGTTCCACATTCACTACCACAGTCCGAACTTACTTCTCTTCACACTGCGAAACATGAAGCTATGTTCGATGATGCCTTTGCACATTTTCCTGGCTCCTTATATATATGCGTTCATTCAAATGCTTTATGGTTGGTTCGTGTCATTTGGGGGGCTTTGACCTACCAAGACGACCCGCTCCACACCCACGACACACCCACACATAGCGTTAGCCCTCCATAATGCCACCCACCGCAATGTATAAACTCTCCACGATCAATTCTCAACACTTAGCCATTTTTCCGCTTGCCTCCTCACTCAAGTAGGTGCATGCCGAGAGTGCACCCTCGTCGCACTTCGCCAAAAATTTTGCACCAAATCTCCCACTATTTTGACTTACCCGGGCGCACGCTTGTTCCATGGGTCACCTGCGCTCATCGCACTTTTGAGGCACGCCCGTCCATCACACGTTTGTCGCACTTGGGATCACCTTTAGCACTTTGGTTATATACGCACATGTTAAGCGCTTGAATCACCCGTGTTTGGAGATGTTGACTCGAAGCCCTGACATCCTCCCCCACCATGAGTCATTGTTGTCGCTAGCAATCCTATCAATCAGATCAGCTGGTCGCTAAACTCAACAATCTTCTTCTTCCATCTCCACAACGAATCTTATGTTTCCCAACCACTCTCCTCTAGTGCGTCCTTCCATTGAACGAAGAAATCCCCTCGTGCTGCACTCTCGACACCTATCGTACGAAGATCAAGGATCTTCTCAAAAATCAAGTTTTGTATGTCCACTATCATGGATGGTCCCCTCGGTGCTGTTGTCCTCTCAAGATGATTTGCATCAAGTATACACTTCTTAAGTTGACTAATATGGAATACAATATGTTTTGAACACATGTGGTTCGGAAGCTCCAACTCATATGTAACTTCGCCAACTCACTTCTTTACCCGGAATGGTCCTTCATACTTCCTCATCAAAGATCTCGCAGTCCCCTTAGGTGGCTGAAACTAATCTCCAGTGATCCTTAGAAAACACATGTCCCCAACATTGAAGTGTGCATCCCTCCTATCCTTGTCTTCCCATTTCTTCATTCTCCATGCAACATCATGCAGGTGTACTCATGCAAACTCCAAGGTCTCCTCCCTTACTATCAAGAATCTCTTCATATGTGGACTCCTAAAAAATCCTCCTGATAGCACTGTGTGTGGAGCAATTGGCATCTATCCACTGACCAAATAAAATGAACTATACCTAGTTGTGAAACTATTCTCCAAGTTGTATATAAACTAAGCCACATCTATGAGTTCAGGCCAATACTTCTGATCATCCCTAACATAATGTCAAAAGTAGTACTCCAACAATACATTAATCTGTTTAGTTTTCCCATATGTGATCTAAGTATGAATGGTAGTTTTTTTGTGCTAATTTCATCTTCAGATTTAAAATTTATTTGTTGATCTTATGCTTATTGTGCATAGGTTTCCTTGGTTTTTATGTGTGTCAAATAGGTAAATGAGTTGATTTTTAAAGTTAAATTCAAGAGCATAAAGCATGAAATACATATGCTGAGCAGAAGCAAAATCAAGAACAACAAACCATCACAATTGATCCATCAACGCAGAGTTTTGATGAAGGAGTTCACCCCTCATGGGCTACATCTCCTTGGTCCAGCTTCCATGGCTTGGGCCTCTGTATTAGCTCAAATGTGCAAAAAAAATTGTTTACATTCACCTACATCTCCTAAAACATGCTTCAATGAGTCCAGAATGTCCAAATCTATCATAAATGACTCTTATTTCTCTCAATTTGGTCGAAAATTGCAAAAGATATGGCCAAAACCATTTTTCCTAGTAAAATGCCTCTAAAATTGGAGAAGACTCCAGTTAGCACTGCCAAAGTTGGGGGTTGCTTTGAATTTAGAGGTTCTGCCAAAAATCCCACCATATTAATCTCTGGTTAATTAATTTTAAACTGGAGTTTAATTATCGGATAAGCTCAATTATTATGGCGCATAATCGTGTTTAGTGGGAGCACATTGATATGGTTATGTGGTAAGGACACATGGGAGGGGGATGGCCCCCTCCTTTTTGCCGTCAGAGTAACTGTTACAGGTTAAGTGAAACTCCGCGGCTATAGATTACAAGGACTACATCGTGGCCTACTGTTAAGCCACATTGTTGTTGTGGGGGAGGCCGTGGGGTCGAGCCCCGACCTCCACCCAGTCTTGGGATAAAAAATTTGCCATAGAAATATGTATAACCTTTGAACCTTTGGTAATGTATAAATATGAACCCACCTTTGAACTTTGGTTATATAATAATAATGCACCATATATATATATATATATATATATATATATATATATATATATATATATATTTTTTTAAACTTTGGCATATGATTTGACCATAGGATATGTATGGAATTCGAACTTTGGTTTAACCTTCGGACCTGCATATAATTAGGACTTTGGAATTGTGTAATGTGCCCATACTAAAATTTGACCATAGAATATAAAAAATGCCATTCGACCATTGGAGAGGGTCCACTAGAGGGGGCATGTGGCGGCCCCTAGCTGCACCATGTGTTAGCCTTTGGTTGGGTTGTTCCAAACCATTAAAAAAATTATCATTCAACCTTAGGAGCAATTGTAAAAAAAAATTCACCTTCAAACCAAACTGGAGAATCCTGTTGTGACACTTATCATAGTGTCACTGGAAAAAACTGAAGAATATTCCCAAAATATACCTTGTATGTTGACTGGGTTTCCATGTCATCAACCTGTCAATGTTCTACAAATGTTTTAGTTGTTTAGGAAAACGAACAACAGGCTCTATCTTCTTCATCCAGACTTTGTTTCAACGAAATGAATTGCACCAGACTCCTAGAAACAATCTCTTCGCTGTCGTTCAGTTTCCAATAATTTCCAAGCACTTTCATTTTTGATATTTTACACTGAGCACCTGATCAATATGTATGCAAATGGTAACTCAAAATTTGCAACAACTCTGTCCCGACTAGCTTGAACAATGTGTTTCAAAATTTACCTATAAATATCAAGTCTTTATTGGATATAATAGTGAATGGTATTCCCCAATGTTTCACAACATATTTGAATAAATACTTAGTAGTATTCTCAGCTCCACATGGTATCTTTTTTGGAATGAAGACTACATACTTGCAAAAACGGTCGACAACAACCATAATCCCATTATACCCCTGCACCAATGGTAACTGAGTGATAAATTCCATCAAAACACTCATCCATGGTCTCTCAGGAATCAACAAAGGCTATAATAATCCTCCCTGTCTCTGAGTATCTAATTTTTCATGTTGAAAAATGATGCACGTATGTACATAATCCTCGACATCCTACCTCATCCTCTCACAAAAGTACCCCCCCTCCAATAATGCCAAAGAACAATGCTGCCCTGGGTGGCCAATCCATAGAGAATCACAACACTCCTTCAAGAGGTGCCTCCCAATTCCATATCAATTTGGAATGTAAAGTTGGTTCCCATAAGACAAGAGTCCATCTCATTGGAAAAATCTCTGAGTGTTCCTCTCCTTCACCTGCTTCAGAATGCTCTTCGCTGAATATTTGTCTCCACACTAGCTCGAAGTCTACTATGCATCTCATTGGTCATGTTGACTCTAATCCTCATGTGATCAAACCATTCTTCTTCCTCCACAAGTGTGGCGAACTCTCCCTTCTCGCTGAGGGCATCTGCAACTGCATTGAGTCTACTTGGCCTGTACTCAATAGTCATGTCAAACTCTACTAAGAAGTCTTGCCAACGAGATTGCTTCATTGACAACTTCGGTTGGGATGAAAAATAACTCACTGCAACATTGTTAGTCTTGACAACAAAAGGCTTCCAAATTAAGTAATTCCTCCATACTTGTAAACAATGAATGCTGGAAGTCATCTCCTTTTCATGGACCATATATCTTCGCTCTCTATCCAAAAAATTTCGAATCTCATAGGTCATTGGATGCCCATCTTGCAAAAGGACCCCTCCAATCGCAAAATCAGATGGATCTATATGTGCCTCAAATGATTGCTCAAAATTAGGTAGCCTTAGTATCAGTGTTGTCACCATCCTTCTCTTCAATTCTTAAAAAGTTGCACGAAACTTCTTTGTCCATTCCCATGGCTTGTCCTTCTTCAAAAAGTCTTTTAGTGATATTTTTATATTGGAATACCCTTCTACAAACTTTCGTTGGTAGTTGGTTATCCCCAAGAAAACTATCACATCATGGAAATTCTTCTGTTCGGCCTAATCCTCAATCGCCTACACCCTGCTTGGCTTCATCTATCTATAACCTTGACCCACTATGTGACCAAGGAATGGAATCTCAATCTGAGAAAAAATATACTTCAAATTTTTCAAGAAAAACTTTATTTTTATGCAGTTCCTCGAACACCAAATCCAAGTGTCTCCTATGATCCTCTATGTTATCACTGAATATCACGATGTCATCCAAGTATACAAAAACAAATGTGTCAAGCAATGGATGAAGCACATCGTTCATCAATTTGCAGAACGTGGCAGGAGCGTTGCACACTAATAGGCTATCCTACTTCACGCACTTGAAACGAATATTCCTCACAGTTTTGTTCACAGAGGATTGTGATATGAGAATTGGTTCAATATTGGAAGCATGGATAATCTAATTATGAATTCCCACGTTTGGTTATGCAGAAATGTAGTATTTAATCACAACACCAATTCCTTTTATATTGCATTATGGGAACTTCTCTTAATACAAGTAAAATAAGAAGCTTTTTTGGCTTTCATTCCAGTTCATTTACTCTAACTTGGACCTACCTACATACCTACTAAAACACTTAAATGTGCTTATATCTTATGTGGTATATTGCAGTGGTTGGAAATAAGTTGAAGTTGAATGGGTGAAGATTGTTGTTAATGTCGTTGTGGTAGCAATTCCAAGCATGGTAATGTGCCAATGTTACTAAAGTTTGCCAGATGCTATACTAGAAGGGATTTTTGTTCTTGAAAATACGTTTTTGTTCATATGCATCATTTTGCATGTTGTAGGTACCTTTCCACATTTTGCTTCATCATCAACTGTAGATGATGAAAATGGACTCCCTTCACCCCCATTTGATGAGGGTTCGTTTCTGACAATACAAACAACTTTGACTATCTTAAGTAGTCTTCAAATATGTGTTTAGTGTGCTCTCTTTCTCAATATGGATAACTTCCTCATATATTTTATGTCATTAGTTCTATATATCGTTTCTATATTCGTGCATGATTTTAAAATAATTGTAGTGATTTTTTATTCTTAAACTTTGCAAAAAAATCATTCAAAATTAAAATATTTAAAAATATTTGATACTTTGGTAAATTATATATTTTCCATTAGTGACTTCCCATCATACTTTAAGTCTTTAAATAAGTAAAAAAACAGAAATGAGAGGCAAATAAAAATATTAAACATGAACGAGAGGTAAATAAAAATATGTTGTCAAGGTCTCGTTGTTGAGACCCGTGGAGAAAATTAATAATGTGAATCATGAGCACAAGCATCATCAACATAAAGGGGGGGAATCAGAAGCTCTGTGTCCATGGATAATCAACATAGTACCATATAATTGACACAGTACCATACCTATGAGCTCTGTAGAGGGATTTAAGTGTGGGGAAACAGAGGTGAAGGACAATCCACAAGAGGACCAAGTCGGCTATGGCTTACAATGTTAGAGTGGGGAAGAAAAGTTGAAGGATAAGCCATCAGGGTACTCGTGTAGTTCGTTTAATGGGGAGGGAACTAACATTGGTGAAACCTTGCAATTGAGATGGAACAACATGGATTTACTCACATATTTTTATGGCTGAATATATATTTTTTTCTATCCCTTAATATTTTATTGTATTTTGTGGTATTGTGTAAAAATTGGAAGGAAAAATGTTTGTAATGAGATACTTTGTTTTTACATTCGATTTTAATTAAATTGTAAAAAATATTAGTATAATATTAATTATATTTCTAACGAATTAAATGTTTTTCAAATCCCAACTCCAATAAAAAACAATCTTTGATTTGTGGTAAGGAACTTTTAAAAGTATTTAATTTGAATTTAAAAAATGGGTTATGGGCTAGATTTATTTTGGTTGAATACTAAAAATATTTAATTTGTTTTTTTTTTGGGTTACAAGTTTTTTTTTTACTATTAAATAATGATGAAAATATAAAACCTAGGTAAATGATTTCTAAAACCTAGGTAAATGATTTCTAAATGATTCCTATGCATAATTGTAAACAATAAGGATGTCTTTACTTATGAGTGAAAATATGTTCCACTTACCTTTGAAGTGGAAAATTATTTTGTTGGTAGTGTAAAACATTAGGTGAATACCATACTAGAGATTTTATACAAAAGCTCCATGCATTGCAAGTCCATTAGATGATGTAGAAATTATAAAAGTTTCCAGCTCATAATATAAGAACCATCCTTTGAATAGCTTCCACATATTATATTGTAGGTGAAAATATGATCTCACTTCTCATTACTAAGAAAATTGTGCATATGGCTTCAGGGCTTGTTTGATATGTATAGACAAACTATGAGACTCCATGGAGATGGGGCAATGTATTCTAATTTGTCATCCTTTGGGTCGAGTTCAACTTGATGCAGAGTAATAAGCATTGTCTTGATTTACATCAATTATAGAGAATTTCCTAAATGAGATAATCATCAATTATAGATAATACAAATGAGAATAAGAATACAACATATATTTTGAATGCCTCCTTATCAGAGGCAGAAGTTATATGTACCTATTGTTTCCCCTTAATAGAAATTTCACATTCTACAATGGTTTTAATCTTTCATTGGTAAAATAAGTGGTAAATTATATCTCAGTCAACTTTCATCATGTCAATATTTCAATTATTAGTTTAATTATGTATTACCAACTTAACACAAACAAACTAAATAACCTGAAGCTAATTCAACAATGATTATTTTAAATCAAAATAAAACTTTTGAAATTCTACAATTCCTTTAAAAATACTATCTACCTCTCTTTGCAATTTCTCGTAATATTTAATTTGAATATCCCCGTTGTGAGTGATCCTTAATCAAGTCATAGTCGTTGGAAGTGGACGATTCGATCTCTTCCCACTTGGTGATTAAAATTAACATGGATTCATACGAGATAGGTCATAAAACTAATTTGGGTTTTGAATGGAGGAATAGGTCGTGGCTTTTCCATTTCTGAATCACTATTATGCAGGAGGTAATCAAGAAAAAGTTGTTTTCTTGGCGAGGGAGGGGGCACAAATCTAGGGAATTAATAGACTACAGTGGTACCTGGTAAGGAACTATATGTTTCTTGGTCCAATTACACTTTGCGCATGTGTCTTGGCAGTAATATTTTTTGGGTCTCCCGATAATTTTAACCACCTAGAAAAACACTACGTTTCCTTGTTGGTAGCAAAATCCCGATCCTTTAATATTTTTGGTGAAAAAAAGTCAGAGTATATAATTATTAATTCCTTTCATTCATTTATTTAAAAACAAAATAATAAAATGTCAAAGTAATGACTATTAAACTCACTCATTTTTTAGGATTTACTTTTCAATAAACAAATAAATAGGTTTTAATTAATTTTGTGTTAAATTTAATTAGAAATAATTAAAATTAAATTTTTTTTTAAATTTTTTTTTTTTTAAGTTTAGTAGGATTACATCTTTATCATGTCTAATATATCACTTTGATCGAGGTATAGAATTGGACATATATCACTCCGATCGGAACAGGGAATTGAACAAGTGACTTCACATTAAAGAGTCTCTTAACACAAGAGAACATTGAATCACGTCTATCCAAAACCCCATAAACAATCAAAATTCTAATTTCAAATTAGTACCATATAAGTCAACGTTTCCATATTAAACCCTTCTTGCATCCAAATGAACTCCCTCCCTTGCAACGAATTTTACCCAAATTGAAGAACATGGACGAACGTCACAGTCCTCATCGTCTATCATCCTTTACCCATATTGATGCTCCAACATCCAACACGCAAATTCGCCTCCATAACCACACACTGCTACACAAAATACTTCTATGATCAAAATTTAATGAATTTAGAATGGTAGCGACATAATCACTAATTAATTCCAGAAATCCATTCGAGCGTAAGCGTTTAATATGGCCTAGTAAAATGTTAGCATTTAAGGATATTGAAGGCTACCAAGCTGAAATTTTGAAATGGGAGGACCTATGTTCATCCTGCACATACAAAAGCTCTTCAATTTAGTAGTGAAGTAAGACTTCTCAAAGCCTTGGACAACGAGTCTTGTTGTGCTTATCTTTAAAATTGGGTATAACATATTCCATCTAATTACGAGACCATTATGATTAGCCACATTTTAGCCAAGTTATATGCTAGGTGTATTTTGGAAAAGAAGTCTATTAACCTTTTGCTTGAAAACCATGGTAAAAGAGCTAAAGACCAAGTTGGGTTTAGGAGATATGATTCAATTGTATACCATCTTGTTACTTTTAGGATTATTGCAAAGGAATGTTGCAAAAATAAAACCAAACTTCTCTATTATTTTGATGACTATAAAACATATGTTGACATCATTCCCAGGACAAAGCTTTGGAAAAGGCTATAAGAGATAATGGTTCCTCTTAATTTGAGGTTTGTTGTGACAAGGTTGTACGAGAATGTTGTTTCCAAGCTTAGGATCACTAAGGGTTGGTCATAAAAAATAAATGGAATATCAGAGTCAAGCAAGGGTGTCCCTTATCCTCTACCATTTCGGCATATATATTAAAAATTTAAAAGAGTTTTTGGAAGGTGTAGGTTGTGTTGGTCCCATGCTCACTAGTATAGTCATAAATCTTCCCATTTATACTCACGATATTGTTCTTTTGAGAGTGAGCCATTACGATCTTGGAAAACAACTCGTAATCCTCCAAGATTTTTGCTCCAAGATGGGTATGATTGTTAATACAAACAAAACTAAAGTCGTGATAATCAAATCCAAAAAGATCACCTATGATATTTTCATTTATGAAAACAGCTACTTGGATGAAATTCCTTCATACAAATATCTAGGAATTAACATCTATCATAAGCACCATTAGAAGGATAGCATTAAGAAAAAGATAATAGAGGTTAATCATTTTCTCTCAAGAGGTGGTAGCCTCACCCTCCTCAAAGTAGTCCTAGAAAAAATTCCAATATATTAGATGGAAATTACGTATGTTCCCAAATGAAATTGAAAAAAATATGAAAATTCAATTTCCATTTCCTCTCGGTTGGTTAAAAAAAATTAGGCGAGATCCCTCTAGTCAAGTAGGATAACGTGGCTATGCCAAAAGAATCTTGGAGGATGGGATTTTTTTTTTTAATCTCAATAAAGCTCTGGAAACCCACAACCTTTTGTGTTTGACACAAAACTCCTTTATTTGGGGAAAGATCATGAAATCCAAATACCTTCCTACAATGTCCTTCAAGAAATGGTTTCATTAGCCACACAAATGTCCCAAAGGATCAAATGTTGGGAAATATCTTGCTTCGACATTCCCCCCTAATTGGATATGGAATTTCCTGGAATATTATCAATGACACAAAAGTGAAGCTTGGCTAAGACCTTTAGATGGGGGATGGGAATGAATTTCATCTGTCTCCCCCCTCCTAAACTAACTACAAATGGAAATAATCTATTTTCTTGTAAATAATAAGGCACAATCTCCACAATTTCAGGGTCATGCAAGATGGAAATCCTTTAGGTTTCTCCGGACAAGAAGTCATATAATGAGACACATATCTTGGTTTACTGGATTAAAAAAATTTATTAAGTTAAAAAAGGACATTGTAAATGACCTCATATGGACAAAAAACCCCCAAAACGAACATTACATTGCCAAACTTGGATACACCACTTATGTGGAATCTCTCCATGTTGGGAAAACAAAATGGTGGTGGAGCACCATTTGGAAGATGCACACCCCTCTATAATGCAAAGTCTCTTTTTTTTTTTCTTTGAACAACAAAATCCGAACATGGGATAACGATTTAAAAATAGATAGGAATGCGCTTAACAAATGCCCCCTCTATAAAGCTACTGAAGAAAACTATCTCACACCTTTTTGTTTGTTGTCCTTATATAATGCGGGCATGTGGGAAGGTATCTATCGATAGAGGCTTATGCACATCTTAGTCTCACGTTGATCTGGGAGCCTATTACAAGTTTTGGAAGGAAGAAAAATCTACAATTTCTTTTGAACATTTCCCTTGCATTCTCATTTATGGCATATGGAAGACAAATCTACAGTTTCTTTTGAACATTTCACTTGCATTCTCATTTATGGCATGTGGTGGTCTAAAAGTTCTATTGTTTTGAATTATTGTGACATTTCTATTGAAGTGTCTAATCATGAAACTTTGTTGGGATTTTAAGGTAGGCATTAAAAAAACACTCACATTGTCAACATTAAAAAAAGTCATAAAAAATTATTAAATTCTAATTTCATTTTAAATTATTATTATTAATAATTATAAAAAAACCCAATTATGACTTAAACATATATATATATATATATATATATATATATATATATATATATATTCGAAAACAAATAATAAGATTTTTAGCTATGGTGATTCACCGCTACTTAACTGTTACACTAAAAACTGTCACCTTGACATTCTGCTAACTGTATGAGCTCATTAACACTCATACATGCCTCCTCTGCAAGTCTTACAACCTTTGTTCCTCATTCCAAACCTTGAAAATCAGAGAAAAGTTCCTAAAAATGGAGGAAAAACCCTTAAAACTCAAAAAAGCCTTGGGTACGCAGGTAACATGAAGTCTGCATGCGTTTTTGGCTAGGGTACGCAGGTAATGAGAAGAGAAACTGCGTTCTAGAACGCATTTTTCCAATGTAATGCCTGCGGTACCCCTGTAAAGTCAAAAAAGCGCGAAATTAAACCAAAAAAGTTGAATTTTGGTCAATTCTGGAAGGTTCTAGATGAGATTTTTTGGGGATGAGTACGCTTTAGTAAGGTGCATCTATCCCACACCTTAAGGAACTAATCCCTTGATGTGAGGAGCCTATCCCTTTGAAGGAGGGTTCTATCCCTTTAAAGGTGGAATCCTAACCTCCTCATCTGCTCTATAAAAGGAGGCATTGGGTAGCCTAAAAGGGTTAAGTTTTGATGGAGATTTTGGAGATTGAGGATTAGAGTTCAAGCTTTATGTGTGATTGAGCTGAAGTGCTGTTGAGATTTAGAATTCTTTCTGCTGAGCTTTTGAGAGGAAAGATCACATACCTCTTTATGCTTCTGGAGGAAGAGTGCAAGACTTATCAGAGTAGAGGAGATTCCTGCTTCGGACCCCAGGAAGGCCTTTCGAACATCAAGGCAAAGGTTGTAAGGTTCTTCTGTATATTTTAAGATTAATACAATCAAGTTCTGTTTTTCTCAATAAATTGTCGCTCGATTGTTTATTTCAATAAGCTGTCGTTTGATCGTTTATTTCATAGATTCCTTGATCACTATGATAGGTATGTTTTATGATTATTTGTTATACAGGTGCTATTGATATTTTCTTGTTTGTGATTGCAGATCAACGTAAGATGATACTTTCTTGTGACAAAAGGGCCCTTGTTGCGACGAAGGATTATTGATGCAACGGAAGCACTGCGACCACAAATAAGCATTTGGATCTAAGGTAGGATCGACACCTTCATAGCATTTATTTGTAAAATGAATATACTTAGAGAAAGACAAACTTAGTTGTTTGTTTGTTGCTAGATTGTCTTCTGACACTAGAGAGATCGGTCTTGTCCGCAAGAACGATTTATCCGGCCAACATTAACGATGGAGATTATTAGCATATAAAACTTTGTTACAATACCATGGTCTATCAATACCACATGCCTAGAAAACCGTATCTCATTTTACAACATGATTTATCAATACCATGTATGCCAAAAAAACCATAACTCATTTCTTATGATGCTTGCTCATGGTCCAACACTTGTGTGTAGTGGTTTGGTTCCCACAACTCTTGAGGAATATTATTGGTGGTTTGGTCCCCTACAACTCTTGAGGCCCATTCTTGCGGAGGGTTGAACATAACTATTTTTGAGATAAATCCTAACCTTTGATATATGATTACTACTAAAAATGTTCTAAAATATTATATGGAGGTTAAAATTCTAAAAAACCCATTTTTAAAATAAACATTCCTCTTAACACTTATATAATTTTAAATGGTTAGTCTAACTTATAAACAAATAGACTTTTTCACTGAAATCTAGTAAAACAATTTCACAAACCCCTTAGGACACTAGAAATCTACAAATTAAACAACTTAAACTGAAGTTTTTAAAAATCTCTATAGAATTTTAGTTTCAAATAACTAAAAAAAGTCTAAGTAAAATTTACCATTTCTTAAATTAGAGTACCCTATTTTAAATTGTAAAAAATTTTAATAATATTGTGAGTTTTTTTTTTCAAAAGTTAAATTTATTTTTAAAAGTAAATTTTAAAACACAATTTAATTACACTATATTACTAGCAATTGCACCCGTGGCGCAAAGGAACGCCGAAAGGAGAGGAACGGTGTATCTTCGGTTTCAGAGACAGGCGAAACGTATTTGCGAGGGTAGTTTGTGCCATTAGTATAAGGATCTGTGAGAGGGGAGTTGAATTAGATTATAGGCGAGCTTTGAAATGGATTTGGTGAAGGAGTCAACTTTTAACGAGTATTATGTGCGTTTGTTTAACCGATAGGAATATTAAAACGGAAAATGATTTGAAAGGGAACTATAGGGAAAGAAATGTGCTGTTGAAACGAAAAGCGAGGAGGCTATGAATGCAAATGTGCTCAATCGAAATGGAAATGAAAGAAAATAAATAAACGGCGATAAAAGGAATGAAATTTCGTTAGGATAGATATGGTAGATTAATAGTTAACTTGAATTTTAAATATTTATATTTATTGCAATAAAAAAAAAAAAATTTAATTTAATATGATTAAGTTGTAATTTATGTATTTCTTTTTTTTTTTCATTTTATCTATTTATTTATTAATCTTTGTTCTATTTTGTTCTATTGATTTATTTGTCTAGTTATTGTATTCTTATTTTTTGCAATAAAGTTTTTTTTGTATCTATTTTATTTTAAATTAAAGTATATTTTTATTTTATTGTATTTCTATTTATTTATTGATATTTTATTGATTTATTTAATTATTATTATTATATTGTTTTTTTTTGTTTTTTTCTCTTTTTTTTTGGTTTGGAAATGGACGAGAGTGATTTGCTGAGCGTGGTCAAGAAGTAGGGGAAGAGTAGAAATATTTGATTTCCCAAAAAATAAGATTCGAGGTTTAATTGAGTTTGGGCACTTGTAGGCAGGGCTGAACTGTTGACATAAAATTACTTAGAAGAGTTTACGAGTTAAAGGCTATTTTAAAATACAAATTGCGACATTGACACCATACAATTTACCATGTGGACAAGAACATAATATTTCATACCATATCAAACAAGTTAGGAAAAGAAGAGTTTATTTGCATGTTAAATTGTTTTGGCAATTCGCACCCTTTACATTTAATAATATCAGAATGGGTGGAATTTGTAAATATTAGGTGTAGAGCATTCAATTATATGGTGAGAATGGGGATGGGATTATCTTTGAGTTGAAACAATATGAAAAAGGCTTGCTATCAGAATGCAAATATATGAAAATGGATATAGGAACAAACAGCACAATTAGTCACTTAATACAAGCATTAATGAAAGCCTTTATGTACAGGAACTACTCATTTAATGTTTTGTATTGATATTCTCTACATGGCAACTTAATTGGTGATCACCTGCTATGATGTAATACAGAAA